>OZ010746.1:83199370-83799370 GCA_963932245.1 Tachinus rufipes
AGATTTAATATATTTTATAAATATGTTTTAAAATTACATAATTTTAAAAATTTATGCAAAAATATTAGTATGTCAAATATAATCAATCTTGTAGTATCGGTTCAACATCTTTTAACCAATTAAAGTGTGTTAACATCAAATTTACTACTAATTACAAAATAATAAACTATCAATTCTTATAAATATTAGATAATAAGGCACATTAAAAGGACTAGACTTTTAAAGTAAGCCACAAACTATTACATAAAAATACATTGAACTCAATTATCCAAAGTCAATTAGTAGTGTAAATAATAATTTGTAAAAAAGTAATAATTTTAATTTAATTAAAAATAATATTACCTGGCATGTATCCTTCCGTATACTCTTTGATCCTGCACATACTTGAGTTTTATCTACAATTCCGTTAGCAAGCTGTCTTTTGCTGGTAGTATCAAACGAAGTATCGCATTCATCATGGCTATAAAACTCCAATGTCACCTTCAATAAATGATCGCTGGTGTTACCCATGAAAGCTGTATTACCCCAACCGGTAGCAATAGCTTCTTTGGCATCAAAATTTTGTTTTGTGTTCAAACAAACTGGTCTGACGTAAGGAGTAAACCGTACGTTACTTTCAAGCTTCAATAGTCCAATATCGTTGTATTTTGATGGAGGACGATATTCGGGATGTTTGATTATTTGTATTACATTAATTTCTTGTGGATCAGCTAAATCGTCAAATTTTATTAAATCCAGATCGCCTACTCTAACGTATTTTGCTTGTCCGCTAAAAAAATTGATTACATTGCAAATTAGCACAAAAAGTAACATTATATTATATCAATTTTGAACGAGCAAAGACAGAGTTTAAAACTCTATAGATAAAAATGTATCATCATTTTTTGGTTTCTAATTTTTTAGTAAAATAAAATAATTTAAAGTTAATAAAGTTACATACTAGTCTCTAGAGTTGAGACAATGTCCGGCTGTTAGGACAAAATTTTCACTAATGAGGGATCCTCCGCAGTAATAAAGACGTTGTCCGTTTCCACCGTCATAACCAATTGCAGCCTAAAATTAAAAAGAAAAAAAAATTTATATTAAAATGTAGTAGCTTGTATATTGATTGATTAGATTAAATTATAAGCAAAAAATATATATTAATAAAAAATTATTCTTACCATGTGAGGAAATTCCGTAGGTTTGGCCTTAGTTCCACCAACAATCAATTTAACAGCTTTGAATCCGCAATCATTTCTTGTCTTATTTTGTTCTGGTCTACCACTTAATGTAGGTGGAGTGTAAGTAGTGTACACATACTTTGCGTATTCTTCACATTCTATAAACAAATATTGATTACATCAAATGCTATAAATATTATTTAATTTCAAAATTGCAAATTAAAAAAATTGCTTACTTTGTCTGCTTTTCATTCCTACAAGACTTGGATTTTTATCAATGACTTGAGGTTTATTTGTAGGTTTTGGTGGTGGTGGTGGTGGTGCTTCCAACGAACAGCATACAATAGGCATGGTATAATTAAATCCGCAAATTTGTGGCAATTGCTGCTGCTTGAGTTCTTCTAAAGCTTTGGGACAATTGTTAATTACTTGACACATCCCATCGTTGCCGGATCGATGAGAGCAAAAATCACCTAAACAAATATTTCAACAAATTTAATAAAAGATGTACCAAAAATATTTAGGTAAAAGTTAAAAATTAAATCAATTATTATTATAACTACAATTTTGTATATTCATCTTAACTTGGCAAGTTAAATTTGCTTTGATTCAAATATAGAAAATTTTTTGAAGATGAGTTTTCCTTGTTTAAAATCATTAATAATTTTATTGATAGTTTTGCTCTTGAAGAGCTTATAAACTTCTCACTTCATGCTTTGACTGGAAATGTTACAAACTACAAACTTTAAGTTACCGCTTACTAAACAATCTTATAGTTATAATGCGCTGTTAAATTGTATGGTACACAAGTTTATTACAAGATCAATTTAATTTTTAGTTATTAAAAAAAATATATATTTTCATAAAGAAATTTTAACTGATGAGTCATCACTAATATAAATTCACTAAACCATAGGATTTCCTAGATTTTATTTCGGATGCGGTAAAGCAGTGTTTACAGTATATCTATTTATAAGTTGAAGACACATATGGTCATATTTTGATATTAACCTTCTTTTTGTGGTTTCCGGATTATTAGTAATGAGTAGAGATAAAGACATGATTTAATCTACTTTTCTAGGTAAACAAGTAAATACTTGATAAGTATGGAAATGAATGAATAAATACTAAACGAGCATTGATTTGCAAATTTTAACCGTTTAAACTGTAAATTAATTCGTATGGTTTTTTTTTAAATAAAATATAAATTGTATTCAATTGTTTGATAAGGATAACAAATAAACAAAACATATCAGGTTAACTTTCTTATTACTATTTATAGATTGATGCAAGATTATATATAATTAAAAAAAAATCAGTAAATGCTAATTTATTCTGTGAAACATTTAACTCAATTGAATAAACTATATCACTATGTCAGTGGAATATATAATTATCATAAAATTGTAATCTTAATAACATTTATTGTTAAGTTAATGAGATAGATAACTCATAAGATTGCAAAATTATTTATTTATCATATATTGTCGTCATATAAATATTGATACAAGAAAAGGTGCAGGTTTTAAGTATAATGGGGAATCCTTACATACATAATTTAACAATTCTTAGAAGCAAACATTATTATTTATCTCTGGGGAATCACTTTTAACAGACGCTGTAGGTTTTAAACAAATATTAATTGTTATAATTTTGTTAACGGGAATTTTATCTATAAAGATAATTGATTCTAATAATTAAAAAAAACATTTAATTATATGATTAACAGAAAAACCCGTATTTTACAAAATTGCTAATAAAATCAAACAAAAAAAGCTTTAGAACGTTGATTCCAAATTTTCCTTAATTATTTTTATTATTATTACAATAAATTCACTTGATCTATGTTCTAGAAGTTTAGATCAGAGATGATACTTTTTTTTTTAATTTCAAACGCTCAATAATTGATATGTACAAAATTGCCTTAGCATAAAATTGTAATTTTTGCTAAAATTAGATAAAGAAATTTAGTAAACATGTTGCATATTGTTTTATAAACTTATAGTAAATGCTAACATAACAACGTGTGCCCACAAGTGACGTAAAGCGGTAATTATGAGCATAAGCTCTGCAAATATTTAAATCTTTCTTAATAAAAGCAATAATTTGTAGATTTGCCATTTACAATTTTATTATTAATAAACGAATGTTTGCAACAATAAATATCAAATATCAATTGTTAGTTAATAAATAATACTTTTTTGTACTACAAAATTCAATATTTATCTAAAATAAATAATATTTCTTAATTAAATAATTTAGCAAAGCAACGCATAAAGTACTCTATACAAAAATCATAAACATGTTGTTGAATTTAATGCGTAAAAGTATTTTCTTACACCCGCTTAACATCAGTTTTTTGCGCTTTTTTGCCCACAACTGACGTCACACGCACCAATAATATTAGTTTTGCCGTGTTAGCAAAAGAGTTTAAAACTATTCTTTTGCCCACAGGTACTATAGCTAAGAAGATTTATCAAATTTCAATTAGCAACATTTTAACAAAGTACACAAAAATTAATCAAAAGTTTTAAAATGTGTGTCAAAAATTTCAAACAACAAAAATTAATAGTAACAGAAAGTTTAACATTAAATATAAAGTAAAAACACAAGAAAAACTGTGCGTTTTATATATTATGTAATAACATTTTTGAGTAAAGTGAAAGACTATTAGTGGAAGACTATTAGCCAAACATTGCCCTGCAAGCATTTTAACTACAAAAACACATTTTTTTACTGGAACCTATTCTCTAATGATTGATTGAGTTTACTTGATAAACCATCAACCAACTAATTAATTAAGTAGTTAAAAATTAAACAATTTTTTTTCCAGCATAGAGCCCAAGCACCGACCAGGTCATCGCAATAATTTATGTTCGGTTCAGAAGAATGAAAAAAAAAACAAAACAAGAAGCTTAGCGGGCTTTAGAAATTTATGATCAGTTTGATCAGAACAGATTGACATTCATAAAAACAATCTCAAACAGGTCAGGTTGGACTAAAAAAAATACTACTAAAAATGCGCCAGAATATCAACAAGAAGATGTCCAAAAGAAAGTCGCCTCTTGCGAGGCTCTGATGTCCATCATCGCCTGGCAGAATATCCAGCCAGCCACTAGAAGTTCTGTCCTTGTCCTTCACCTCAGCGTCTTCCCAAGCAACTAAAACTGGACAGAAACGTTGCTACTTACCACAAAATTCCGCACCTAGTAGAAAGCAAGAAGAAATCAATTCTACTAATAAGCCATCAATTGGCTCATCACGTCAGGTGCTTTAGCTGCCACTAATAACTATGAAAGCTAAAGAGTTCTCAACCCGTCCAGCCAAAAAGATCTAAGCATTCACTTCTGGTCCGTCCAGTGGCTATTGGAAGGCTCCAACAATTGTTCAAATCTCAACAACATCCACAAAGGTTGCTGTCTCACGACGCCTACTACCTATTGTAATAAAGGATAAATCCGTAATGTAAAGGCTGCCGGCTACGTTCAAAAACTTGAGCGCCGTAAACGTAGTTAATGCATTTTCTTTTATATGCAAATTTTTGAGCTGCTACCGCTTGCTGAAAAAGCAATAATGTGTTTTATTACACATTTCAGTTAAAGTCTAAAAAAACCTTAAAGTATACCATAAGAAACATACTCGACTGCAAACTATTGAAAACTGTAAAACAATCATGAAGTTTTAAAAATAGTTCAACCCGACCATGTAATATCAAAATATTGTTGAAAAAAAAAACAAAATCTGGTTATAAACTATTGAAAAGTATCAAAAATAACTAAATTCTACTTTGAAACATCAAAATATTGTTAAAAAACACTAAAAGCCAGCCACAAACTATTAAAAAGTGTAAAAGAAATAAAATTTCAGCATAATCCAGCTAAAAAATACCAAGTAATAGTTATAAATAGGTTCAAAATTTTATTCAAAAAAATCAAAAATAATCTAATCTGTACAATTATCAAATTATCAGAATTTTCCAATCTGTCAAAATATTTATCAAAAAATAAGAGGTCAAAAAAATGTAAAATCTATCTCAAACTGCCAAAATGTATGCAACACATGCTTTTAGTTTTGTAAGCAATTTGATGTAGTAACGATTTTTTAGTGAAGTGTTGAGCGTAATTTTTACAGTTAAATGCGTTTTCTGTGTAATTTCAAGGTTCTTTAAACAATTCTTATGCGATATTAGGTTTTCTACTCAAATGTTGATAAATTTTATGTGATATTCTTGATATAACAAATTAAATGTTTTATAGATCAAAACTATTGATTAATTATTATGCTATGGAGTGCCCTGCCCAAATGTTTGTCATCAAAAGATTAAATTTTTGATCTCTCTACGGATGTCAGAATTCACTTTATCACTAGAAAAGGTCGTGATCTAATCTTTTGAAGACCAACACTTAGGTGGGTGGTTGGCTACTCCAATATCCAAACTATTAATTTGTAATTATGCTATGGAGTAGCTTACCCAACCGTTCAAGTGTTTCTCATCAAGAGATTAAATGTTTCACCTTTCTGCAGACGTCAGAAATCACTTTATCACTAGAGAAGGTTGTGATCTAATCTCTCAAAGAAAAACACTTAGGTGAGTGAAAAAGCCACTCCAATTCAAACTATTGATTTGTTATTATGCTATGGAGGGTCCCGCCCGCCCGCTTAAGTTTTTGTCATCAAGAGATTAATTGACCTCTCTGCGGATGTTAGAAAACATTTTATCACTAGAGAAGTTCGTGATCTAATCTCTTGAAGACGAACACTTGAGTGGGTAGTTGAACCACTTCAATCTAAATTATTAATTTGTTATTATGCAATGAAGTTTCCTGCCCACCCGTCCAAGTGCTTGCCATCAACAGATTAACGTCAGAATTTATTTTATCACTAGAGAAGGTTGTGATCTAATCTCCTGAAGACGAACACTTAGGTTAATAGGTGGGCCACTCCAATCTAAACTATTAATTAATGTTTGTCATCAAAAGATTAAATGTTTGATCTTTCTACGGACGACAAAATTCATTTTATCACTAGAAAAAGTCGTGATCTAATTGCTTGAAGACAAACACTTAAGTGGGTGAGTGGGTGAGCCATTTCAATCTAAACAATTGATTGGTTATTATTCTATACAGTATCCCACCTACCCGTCTAAGTGTTTGTCATCAAGAAATTAAATCTTTGAACTTTCTCGGACGTCAGAAATCACTTTATCACTAAAGAAGGTTGTGATCTAATCACTCCAGTCTAAACTATTGATTGGTTATTATGCTATTGAGTGTTTCACCCACCCGCTCAATGCGGCGCAAGCAAAGTTAACAGCTGTAGGGTATGCTACTTTATTGGTTAATCATACGGGAAGTGATAAAAAAATCTTTCTAATGCTCTACGTTACTTTAGAATGCATAAAATCTAAAGGTTATGTCTCTCACCAAGTTGTTCAAACTTGCAGTCAACATTGAATATAAACGCAGATCCGGTGATATTGTATTTTTATTTTTGCCAGCGTTATGATTACATGGCATCAAGATGTAATTTTTTTTACGTATGCGTCAAATGCACCGGTGCCCGTCCCAGCTCCACATGCAAATTTACAAAGAAGTCAGAGCATGTGGCCGCACACCGCTAGTTATAAAAACTGCTCAGTTTATCTTAAGATAAAGTCAAAGTCTAAAGTCTTAAATCAAAGCACTTGCTTCTCAAACTCTCGCTACTCCACGGAGCGCTTCCAACGTCCGCAATTAGAAATCTTATTCACAAGCAACAGAAAATCAAGCGCAAAACGGAATCAGCAAAATTTATTTATCTTTAATGCATCTACTAGCCTAAAAATCAAGAAACAGACTGTTTGTCCGAATCCATAAAAGTGGTACAAGTTTGCTCCAAAATCTATGCAACGATTATATGGCTGGCATTCTTAATACTCTCCCACTAAGACTGTTATCAGTTTGGCAAGATAGTCTATGCAATTAAAATTTCAAAATTCAAAGTCAGCCGACGCCCGTGAGTGTAAAACCAATACTTGTAAGTATTATGAAAGTAAAACAAGCAGCGTAACGGTTTCCGATAAATTAACACGTGTAAATTTTGTAACTGTTAGATCAAGAATAACAAATGGCAGAAACTGGAAGAAGTTGATCAAGGTTATTCCTGGGCAAACATTCCTCAGTTTTTCAAGCTGCCAAATGGTAAATGTTACGCTAGACATATAATCAAATCAGGACAACACTTCAACGGACCATTAACTATCATGTCAAACAACTAATGGGCACTGCAAGCCATACGATTGCCAGTAATAAAATATAAACTGGTGATAGACTGCATAACCAGTAATAAAACATTATCCACAAATAACGGGGTATGCCTGTTTTGGACATTGCTTGCCAACACCAACAACAAGTCGTAAAAAAAGAAGAAAAGAGGACCACAAAAACGTTTGTTAAACTTTATCTAAAAATTAAAAAAATAAAATAATTTTTTTTTTATCTTAGTTAAACAAAAACCACAAAGACGTTTATTAGATCTAAACATGCTTTCATCATTCCATACAATACCGATAAACAAATAACCCGTAGTAAACTTAAAACGGAACATAGCAACTTAGAAAACTGACTATTGCAAATCGTAATTCAAATAAACAAAACAAAGACCCAAAAGATTACAAACCTAGACAATTTGACTTGATGCTGATGCCTAGAAGCCAAAAAAAATTATAACATCTGCTGAGCAAGTGCAAAACTTACAATACGTAACGTAGTGCTTTCTTGGATAAGCAAAAGCTAACAACAGAAGAGTCTACTACTAGAAAATAATAACCTAAACTGCACCATAAAAACAAAAAACCACAGTGCAGAAACGCCAGAGGTATCACAAAATACTAGTTACTAAAGACCTAAAAAAATAAAAAGTATTAATTGGAAAAGATGAGAAAATTTAAATAACGTGCGTTGTACTACAAGCTCAATTATTGGCTTTTTACTGTAGATTGTTAATTATAATAGGATATTGATGAAAAGTATGCTTTAAAGAATAATGTTGATCTGCTTTGCGGATGACACCAAAATCGTCACCACGGCTAAAAATAAAGATGAGCCAAAACTAACTTGACATTAAGACGTGTGAAAAAAATAATAGAAAAACTAAAACTAAAAATAACAAAAAAAACTAAGGCTATGATAATGTATAGAAAAAGGAAATTTGAAGAGACCGTGATCAAAATGAGCAAAACAGAAATTAAGGCTAAAAATGAAATAAAATACTTGCCAACAGGTACAGAAGAACATCTTCTGAAGTTTTTATTGCGATAACTAGCTTAAAGTACAAACAGATAAAGACATGATAAAGAAATAAATAAAAATTAAGTGTTCTGCATATAGTGAGTTTTTACTAACTTTTTTAATTAACTTTTTATCAAATACTATATCATAACCATACTCTCCATGACAAATAATGTAAAATACATGGCAATCACGTTTAATTCAAAACTAACCTTTTATACTCATTTAGTTAATGTGACTACGAAAGCCATTCAAACAAAATACAAACGTAACTACCTTGAAAAAACAAATAAAAACAAGATAAAAAAATAGAGAAAAGTAAAAAGACTCAGGTAAAGCAAGATCGATAAAAAGATAAAGGACCTTCCGAAATGAGTCAACAAGAAGCATGGAAAAGTTGACTACTTTCTAACTCAACGCATAAACAGAAATAGGTGTTTTAAAACATACCTTAATAGATTTCTCATCGTTGAAAATAACATGTGAACTTAGTGCCTAGAAACGGATAGTCCACAACACGATTTTTTGGAAAAGCCTAAGGTAGCTTAAGATAAAGTTAGAGTTAGAAATGAATTAAACTACAGAAATAACGCCTGACAACATCATAGATACTATGCAGCAGAACTTAAATACATGGCAAAAAACTAAAATGTACGTACAACAAATCTAACAAACAACAAAAAAAAAATGATAACATCTAGATTGCTAGCAGCTTGCTTACATCCGGACGAATGTTTCCAAAGATTTCCTTGCAATTTTAGGAATACAGTAAAGTGGAAAGAATTTAGTAGGTGCAAACCCCAAACTCAAGCTGAAACCGCTTTCCTTAAACCATAACAAAAAAAATAGGTTAGGTTGCGTGCCGTGACTCGTATTAGGCTTGACCCACTTTTTGGTTACCATTGCTATTAAGTAGAATAGTAACCAAAAAAAAAAAATTTTTTGTCTTTATAGTGTAGCTCTGCCACTCCAAATTACGGAAATATGGCGGCCAGAAACTACAAACTGAAAAGCTACCATTTGACTATAGAACCAAATTTATTTGAGATCCTGATAAAATAAAGAACCTCTTTTCAACAATAAGTTGCTCCAATAATTATGGAAATAGCAACCCACATTCAAAATTAAATAATGACTAGCTAAGCTATAAAACCAAAGATGAATATAAAACACGATCTTGAAGAGAAAGAAATCTTTAGTCAAAAGGGTAATGTAAGCAGCCCTTTTATAAATAAAACAACATTTGATTTTTAATTTTACCAAAACCCGCAAAAAATATTGTTAAAGCAGCAAAAACCTAGTAATAAAAATGTAAAATTGACGAATTATTATTATTTTTGCGTTTCAGCTATTTTACATCGCCCCAGATGTCTTACAACTTATTTGAAGGGCATTGATGAAATACGTTCTTGACCAAAAATGAATATCTGTATATACTGTGCCAGGAATCTAGTCACAAAGCTGGCACAAGTAAATGTTTGGCATTCAGAAAAGCATTATGAGGTAACAAAAGAAACCACATTCTAAAAAACAAATACACCACAAAAAAACTGAATTGCTGACAATACCAAACAGCAGGAGTAAAGCAGCCAAGAGTTTTTTTACTGACAGCTTTAAATAACAAGGTTGATTTACGTATAGTTTTTAATTGGCCCTGGCTTGTTGACAAAAACTATAACTATAAAACCATAAAAGTATACTACAAAAAACTAAAAATAACAAAAAGAGTTTGTTTAGGCAAAGTAGAAAATATTGTTATATATTTTTTTGCTATTGGTCGCCTAACCAAACCATAATTAAATAAAAAACATACTTGTACAAACTTGATAAAAGTATCAAGATGCAACAAAAATTTGAGCGATTTAAATCAAAAGCAAGTTTGTGCAGAAATAAATAAAAAAGAAAGCTTACTTCTCCAGGAGTGAATAGCTGAGCTAAGCTTAGTAATAATTAACGATGGGGATAAACCCACTTTTATTAGGGGAACCTTAAATTAAATTATTGACTAAACTTCTTCTTTTTTGTTTCTTTTCTTTTTTCAAAGAAGTCGTGATTATGGTTCCCTCTTTTGCGGTCGTTCTTCGTACAGTTTTCCTGTTTTTTCCTAAACTTCCTTGTTGCTTGTGTAATTGTGTTGTTTATTATTTTCTTGAGATAACTATATACTCAAATAAAATTATAAAGAAAATACATAACTAGAAGATGGAAAAGAAAGAAAACCTTAGCCTTGGTACAAGAAAAACAATATATAAAAGGTGTTTTTTTAGAAGTTTGTTTTTTGACCTAGTGACAGTCAATTTGATAGGTGACAGCTAATTTCTGCTTAATATGTTTTACCATTGCTTACGCCAGAACAACGCTTGCAAGTTGTGCAAATTTACTTCAAAAGTCATAGTTTAGTTTGCAAAACTTACGTCCGTTTTACGTTAGACATAATTGTCCATCCAAGCAAGTTATTCGGAAAACCATGGATCGTTTTTGCACTACGCATAGTCTGATTGATAATTTGCTTTTGCAGAGACGTCGTACAGTGCGCACCAAAAAAGTTGTTGCAGCTGTGAAGCGTAGTGTTAAAGAGGAACAGAATAAGCTGTGTCCATCCACCTTATAAAAGATTTTGCAAAATGATCTTGGTTTACGAGCTTAAAAGATACAGCTCGTGCAAGAATGGGCTTAAAACAAGATTCTTCTTGATTCTTATTTTTACCAAAAATTTTTGTTTAGCAATGAGGTTTATTTTTGGCTCAATGGCTACGTAAATAAACAAAATTGCCAAATTTAGAGCAAGAGAAATCCATAAATCATTATTGTGAGGCCGTTACATCCACAAAAACATACTGTTTGGGGTGCTTTATGGGCTGGTAGAATCATTGGTACATATTTCTTTAAAGATAATGCCAGCCAACACGTGACAGTCAATAGAGAGCGTTAAAAAACATTTGCTAACTGCATAATCTTGCGTAACGGACCCGTGAATTGACCTCCACGGTCGTGTGATATCACACCTATGAACTACTTTCTGTGAAGTCGCTAGTGTACGCTAATAAAAAAATAATAATTAGCTGGAAGCCAACATTTGCCGCGTTATTGCCGATATACGGCCCCGGCTGCTTAAAAAAAGTGGTCAAAAATTGGACTTTATTTTAACTAGCCGCGGCGCCCATATGCCCTAAATCATATTTAAGCAATAATAACATAACATTATTTTTTTAATTAACCCAATACTATAGGGTAAACATCATTTTTATGAGTTTCATTTCAGTTCAAAGTCATATACCATTAAAAAAATCACCTACTTTCAAAGAACGATTTGTTAAAGAAATCAACAAAACGACCTAACCTTTAGTAATCTAATGCGCAAAAAACACGTTAGGAAAAAAGTTTGCAACAATAACAACAATGAGTAGGACTAGGCTACAAGATTGTTGCAAAAAAGTTGAACTAACATAAACTACACTAGATGATAAACGCAAAAAAAAATTGCTGTTTTATACATACCCACTTACTAATTGGAAATGCATAGAGCTTGAAGACAAATACGTACACTTATTCACAAGAGAAAAAATGAAAGAAGCACTTAAAATCTGCAAGGACAACAAAGCTCCCGGAGCTGACTAGCTACCAACAAGCGTTATCAATAAATTAGTTAGGGTTGTCCCCAAAAAGTACTCAAAATAATCAACAACAAGTTTATGGCTGGCAATTTTCTAAAAGCAGAAAAGAAACCAAAAAAATTTTTTTTTAGTTGATAGTCCAATCTGTCTACTCAACTCAATAGATAAAGTGTATAAGAAGATGTTAGCAGGAAAGCTAAAAACGGAGATGAAAAAAGAGTTATATCCAAACCAGTAAAGCTTTAGGAAAGGAAAATTTACTACAGAAGCAATAGAAAAAATAAAAAAAAACTGCCAAAGCGAGAAAAAAAACTAAAAATAGATAATATTACATACTGGTAACCTTTGACATAAAAATGCGTTTAATTTGGTCACGTAAAATGAATTAATTAAAGCATTAAAGAAGGTAAATATTAACAAATAGCTCAGAAAAATTATAACTAAGTATTTCCAGAAAAATACTAATAAGTAAAGAAGAAGTAAATAAACTTATTTGCAAAACTCCCAAAACAAAGCTGTAGAATATCTTGTAAAACAAAAGTCTTTAAAATAAAAATGCTATTATAAGTTAGTGTTATGCTTTGCCGACAACACGGCCAAAAAAGAAAAAAAAAATACGAAGCTGACAAATCGCATAATAAAGCAAATAGAAAAAAAACTGAGTTAAAGCTTTTAGAAGAAAGTAAAACCAAGGCAGTCACCCTAACAGCAAAAAAACTACGTTTAAAACAAAAATAACCATAAAGTATCTAAAAGTATGGTTTCACCAAAACATGAGTATAGAAAAGCATGTCAAACAGGTAATCGCAAAATCAGAAAAAAACAGTACTGGTACTGGTAAAAATCATCCCAAGAACACAAAGTTTATCATTGGCTAAAATTCTAGCTACCGCAGCTAACTCTACTATGTTGTGTTGAACCCAGATCTGAAAAAAATATAAAAACAAGCTTGTGGCACAACAAAGGAATTTGGAGTTAAGAATTGCAAGCGGACACCGCACAATATTAACAGAAACAAATCTGGCAATTGTCTCTATCTCTCCGAAAAAATACACCGGTAAAGCAAAATAAATTAAAAGAGTTATCAAAGACCTAGCAGAAAACAGAAAACACAAAACGTAGACTATTACTTAAGACAGTTTCTAAGTGGTTATGGCTGTTTCAAATTACCTAAAATAGTTCAAACTGACAATAGAACGCCACTGAACATACTGTAAGACCAAAAATATTTCAGCTGTACAAAAAATAACAGTGGAAGAACTTACAACTGACAACATCATCAAAACAATACCAAGTAGCAAAAAAATGACATAGTATAGCTACATCCAAAAGATACTAGAAATCAAAGAAGCTGACAAAAGAGCAAAAAAAGGTCAATTAATACTTTTGCTAAAAGAAATTTATCCGTTCAATTTAAACTAATGATAATAATGATTCCAGGGTAAAACTCAAATCGTCAAGTGAATTAGAGGTTTAATAAATGAGAGCTTTCCCCAACCACACAAAAAACAAATGTAATGTCAAAAAAAAAAATGTGACTGAATTAATAATTTTGTGTTTAATACAACAACACAGCATAATTGACTGTTAAAATGGTTGTAAATTAATTGAAGTTGAACCAAACAAGAAGATTAGCAATTATAGAGATACGACTTAAAACTATAGTAAACATAAAAATGATGACACACTTGTTTTTTATTTATGATTGGCATTTAATTTAAACCATTTTATTTATAAAATAAATATATCATTTCATTTTAAGCTAATTGCTATCAATCAATAATAAGATTATAAATTTTAAATAAAAATTGAATGTGAATTAAAAAAATAAAATTTAATAATCCAAACTGTATGAAAATAATTGAATAATGTTTTCTTAAGAAAAGATTCTATTTAACATCTAATTAGTATTTACAGTTATTTATGTTTTATAAAAAAAATAACTTCTGTCTTTGACTTTATTATAAATAAGTTTTAATTCTAACAATATTCAAAAAATAATTTAATTAATAATTTAGTAGCAAATGCTTAAATGCTCTTTTAAGTGTATTATTACACCGGTGATATTTATTTGTGTACCACTCAACAAATTAACATAACATATATAATTTGCATCTTGTTTTTAAATTTGTCACTGTTTGCTATTGCATTTGGGAATTACCATAACGAATGATAATTAGATAATGAATGCTACTTGATAACCTTTTGCAGTTCAAAGTATTTTTAATATTATTAACAAGTTATAATTTCTTAAATTCCCTTAAAAAACGTTTTTTAGATTAAAATAATATCAAATTTAAAAAGAAACAAAAATAATAATAACTGTATATACATAATTATTAATTTTTTCATAAAAATTTAATGAAAAATGTGTAAATTATAAAATAAATATTAAAAATCTAAAATTAAATTTTGTATATATTTATCAATTTACACTTTTGTTAACATCTTAAATTTACTTTTCTTAAACAACAATTCAAAACATGTGTAGGAATAAATTATATTAATAAATTAATTATTTACTCACCAATATCATGTTGTCCCAATAAACAATTAACTAAAGACAATACAACAACAACAACAAAACTTCGCCACATTTTATTTTTATTCTTATACACAAACTTCCACAGTTGACCTCTCCAACGGTCGGATTCAGAATGATACGTTTTACGCGACGATGAAAAAACAACAGCTCGCGATTAGTTGGTTTAATAATATTCCTCCTGCTTGTTTTAAGAATAATAAAATGCTCGCGGAGCTATATCTTGAATTTTTTTAATTTATAATGACGTTTTGATGTGTTAGGACATTCCGTTGACGACTATGCGGTCATCAGAACCAGGCTAGTTTTATCTCAGGGTTACAATATATTTAATATAGTAATTAAGCACAATTTTTCCTATGTTAATTATGTAATTAGGTTGTTTATTATTAAGTACTTTAAATTGTTGTTAAATTATTTCTAATTTTTATCTACATTTTCAAGGTGGAAAAGTGAATAATAAATTATAAACAAATTAATGTAAGTAGCAAAAGATAGTTTTTATTATAAATTGTTCTTTCCATAATTAGTTATTAAAATTTGCTAGAGAGTATCACATTTTATTTCTACTTAATTTTTAGTTTTTTAACTTAAAATATTAATGTATGAAAAAATCTTGTCAACGTCATTTAAGAAATTTGGTTAAATTAAGGAATTATTGTTACAACTTAATTAGATATAATTTTATTAAAAGTTTTTGTATTAAAAATTAAAGATATAAAATTAAAAAATATGTTAGAATATTAAATAATCAATAAATGTAAAGCATAATAAACAAATTACAAGCAAAATATATATTAACGTTAAAAAACAAAATGCAGTAATCTAAGGCCAGACAATTTTTTCAATCCAATCGATGTATCCAGAAACTCTAGTGTAAACACTTGAGGGAGGTGAAGTCTCACATATTCTAAATGATGTCACTCCTATTTGACTGTACATGCAGTAGACGTCGGGGTTTAAAATTTGTAGTGGACCCCCAGAAGTAAGCTAAAATAGAATAAAATATTATACAATATATTTCTGAAGAAAAAGAAATGTTGTCTATGTTTACGGTGATTATAATTTGAACAACTTATTAAGCTGAGTAAAAGTATATAGTTTTAGTAATAGTACGTGGTGAGGCAAAAATAGACAACTATTGCAGAATTGATTAAACATGCAGGCTTTGAATAGAAAGAAATTTGATTGTCTAAAATATTATTTAATAAATCTTATACATTTCTGCCAAATTATAATATTGATGTAAACTGTATAACAGATTTAGTAACTTTTTATCAAATGCAGTACGTTTTTGACAATTTTGAAAAAAAAAAATTGACACATCTGGCATTTTGTATGAGTTTAATTACACTGCTGTAATCTGTTTGGCCATTTTGAATTATGTTTTGACAGAATTAGTAGCACTGTTGTCAGCCTCAAAAACAATTAAGTATAATATATTGTTGTTTGATAGTTTATGTAAGGCTTTGACAGTTTTAGTAACAGTTTAGAATACAATTTGTTAAATTTGGCAAGTTGCTTCCAACCTATATCTACACATTGCTGTAAACTATTTGACAGTGGCAAAATTTTTGAAAGTTTAAAATATGGTGTAGTAATTTTTTGACAAATAAAAATACAATTTGACATATCTGGCAGAATATATAAATTTTATTACATTGCTGTAAATAGTTTAACAGTTTTAGTGATTTTTTGAAGTTTTCAGTAACTTTTGGACAGTTGTACTAAGATTTTGAACATTTTAACTTTTTATTCTTCTTTTTTTATAACTTACAAAAAAATGTAACATTAATTTTGTTTATGACAATGTTATGTTGTATATTTTTTAGAATGTTTTCAAACATTGTTCATCTGGCTGACTAGATTTACCTTTTTTTATTAACATATACTCTTTTTAAAGAAAATACTCTTTACTTATATTAAACTGTAAACCCGGCTTTTAAAAGTGTAAAGTATAAATCCGGTTTTTAAACTTTATATTAAAAACTTGATTAGTATTCTGTTTTTCTACCAAACTGTTAATATGTCAAATTAACAAAAAATATAAATCCGCTCTTTAATATTGTAAATCCGGCTTTTAAGAAATCTGGCCACCAACTTAAATATGGCTTTTTATTTTAAAATCCGGCGTTTTAAAGTATTAAATTTAAAAACCAAATAATTAATCAGGCCTTAAAACTAAATATTTGATAACATGTTAAATTTTACTGCAAAACTGTTGATCCGGTCAAAAAACTTAGCAGTTAAAACTGTAAATCTAGCTTTAAAAAGTGTAAAAACTACATTCAAAAATAAAATCCGGCCATCATTTGTTAAATTCCACTGAAAAACTATTAATCCGGTATTCAAATCATAAATCCTGCTATTAAAACTATAAATGCAATCTTTAAAATGTTCAACTTTACTGCCAAATTGTTAATTTAACTTTAAAATTAAAAATGTAGTCAAAAACTGATTTTTAAAAAGTAAATTATAAATCTAAAAATATTTGGTTTTAATAAGAAAAGTAAAAACGCGCTAATTTATAACTAAATAAAAAAATTGTATTTTTAAAACTATAAATTTGTCTTTCAAAGCGTTAAATTTTACTGAAATTCTAAAAATATCATATATCCGGTCTTTAAAACTCTAAATCGGATTTTTAAACTAAAAATCCGGTAACCAACGTGTTAAAAACTACAAACAAGGTAATAATCCGGTTTTCAAATCATAAATCCGGCCGTTAAAACTGTAATAATGTCAAATTTTACTGCCACATTTTTAATCTGGCAAATTATAAATTCAATCTCTAAAATAACTGATTTAATTTTTAAAAGTGTAAATCCAGCAACATATTTAAATTTACAGTTAATTTAGTCTTAGGATTTTGAAAATATAAATTTGGTTTTTAATTAATAAAGTAGCGTTTAAAAGTGTAAACTCTGTCTTTAAAATGTTAAAATTAACTGCCAAACTGTTAATTTAGCATAAAAACTATAAATCTTTAAAGACCGGATGTTAAGTTTAAATGAAGTCTTTAAAAATAAAAATATGAAAACTAACGTGTTAAATCAACCGCTAACTGTTAGTCCGGCCTCTAAATTGTAGTAAACTGTTGATTATAAAGTCAATAAACAATATTCAGATTTTGGACAGTGTTTTTATCCTGTTTCTGCAAGGTTAATTTGTTGCGGTAAAAAAAATGAGAAAAATAATAATAATAATAAAAATTAAATAAACCGTACACAATTTTGATATTTTTTTTGTCTTAAAGACTGTTAAAAGTTTAAAAGATCAAAAAAATCCGGTAATAAAATAATGAAATATTTTTTAAAATTACTTAAATCCGACCAAAAATAGTTGCAAAGTGAAAAATTATATAATTATATTTGGTCTTAAAACATCAACGTATTGTCAGAAAGCATCAAACTCTGGTTTTTATCACAGTCAGATGATGGTCTTGTAAAAAGGTTGAAACTAGTCACGGTTTAAATATATTTGTGATATAGTACATAATAATTTTATGTGTTTTATTTATTTTTCAAACAAGTATACTTAGTAAATGTGTTTTATTTATTTTTTATAATGAACTATCACGTAGTAACGGCCACCACCATTCAATGAAAAATTACTTAAAGTTCCGTACGTCTACACATACAAGTTGGTTAATTTTATAAAATAATACCTCTAATTATTTACAAAATCTGAAGATGTACACTTGAATTATATTAGAATTTTTTTTGTGAGTTGTTGGCTTCAACAAGTGGCCTTTGAGAATAACTAACGCATGGCAATACCTTTTGGTTTTCTTTTCTGCGTAAGTCCTGCTGTTAATTTGTTTAAGTCATTGTCTTTAATGTGGTATTAGTTTAAAGTGGGCTAGTTTTGGTTTCGCAGAATTCATGCAGTCTGCTGCGGAAACACATGTTGTTCTCGGCACATCTCTTCCTGTACTCTATTTTTCTGCCTTATTTCCTACACTGACATTGTCCTCTCTTTTCTTCCATTCTAGTGTTATTTAGCCTAGATATTTGCATTGTTTTTAGGTATCTTCTTAGTTTTTCTAAATCTTTATTAACTTCTTCCTTGTCGTATCCTCATTCTTTCATAAATATTTTGTGCAGCTTCATTACGTGCAATCCTTTTGGTAGTCCTACATTTGCCAGTTTAACTTCTAGTGAGATTCTTGAATCTCCATTTCGAATTTTTTTTTTGTGTCACTTGGTTGCCAGATATACTCTGACCATTTCAAAAGTTGCATTTTTTGTCAACCTCGAGATGGCATACCTTCCGTTAGTCAATTCTGTCAACTTATTTTTCTTGAGCAGTTTTTTTTTCCTCCTTATTTCTGCAATTTGTGTTAGTACTAATGTATCAGTATATGTTCATCTCTTCTCTCTTTTTTTCCATTGCTTGGCAGGCATAGTTGTTTTGACCTTCTTTGTTTCTTTCCTCTTTATTACTTTTTCCCATATTATTTTGCTTTTATTTAGCTTCTTGCTTTTTCTTTCTTTGTTTTCTGTGGCTTTAAATTTGTGTGTTTTCTTCCGTTTTGGTTTACCTAAATCTTAAAGTTTCAAACTTCTCTATCTTTTTCTTCCTTAATGCTCTCTATTTGTTTTTGTGACTCAGGCATATTTTAATAATTGTAGATTTGTGTACTGTGTTTTCTAATATCTAATCTAATAATCTAGTATTTTCTTATCTTCCTCCCACGCTTTGCACTCTACTAGCGTATGTTCTGCGTCGTCATGAGTGTCTTTTTGACAAAATATACATTTTTCTTCTTTCTCTATCTAGTTTATTTTTTGTAAGTACTTTCCAAAAACTCCATGTCCGGTAAATAGTTGTGTTGTATAGTAACACGTCTCCGTTTTTCCTCTACCCATTCTGTTATTTCTGGTATTAGTTTCCTTGTCCATTCTCTTTTTTCTCCTTCTTTCTACTGTTTTTGCCATCTTTGCATCATATTCTTTCTTGCTTGTCTCTTTCCTTCTTGCTTACTAGTTTTTTCATTTACCATTTTCTTTATACTTAATCTTTCTTTCACTATCAAATCTGCGGGTAGTGTTGCCGCAATTACTTCTAGTGCCTCCTGCACACCGTCCTGTAGGCCCTGCAGATTCTTAGCAAACTTGCTCTCATAGCTTCTCTTACTTTTTCTGTTTTTTTTTTGTTTTTAAAGCTTTTCCCCATAATTAACTTAGTGAATTAATTTTGAAAAGTTATCATCAAAATGAAACTATTAAAATTGTGCAAATTAAAAATATAAATTGAATAAACGTACATCTTGTCTCATTAAAATTGTATCTTTTGTGTAATTTAATTGAAGCTGCATAATGTACAAGTATTAATAATTGTAATTTGTTTGTTATTTTATCTTTAAAAAAACAGTGCTTTTATATTTGACTGACAACGTCAATAATATAGTAATTTAATAGTGAGTTCAATCATAAATTTGTATATTTTGCCATTGATAACTGCCATATAACTACTAAGTATATATTATACCACCGCTACAAGTTTGTATTACCCACGTGACGTCATGATAGACCATTATACTCACACCGCGATATATTATATGTATCACACATAAACAATATGTACCAGTTTTAGTTTTAAACAGGTTGGAAGTCTAATGGTGCTGTGTAGTAAACTAAACATGTATTACATAATATTGTAAGAATGATGTAATTGTATGTTATAAATATATAATATAATAAATTTAAAAAATATATGTTTTTAACAAATGACATACATTTTACAGAACTTATGTATTCTTTGCAAATAATATTACGTATCTCGTAAACGTCTTATACTTTTTTTTTACTTGTGAAAATCTGATGACCCTGTTGTTAATTAATATGAATAATTTCATATTTCACTTTGTTTATAACAATTTTAAAAATAAAATATGTTGAAATTTGCTAAAAATGTACTTTGACAAAAGTCTTAAATTCAAAAGTTTTTAATTGCATTTTTTTGTTAATTTTATGTAAACATAATATGTCAATTACAAAATCTTATCATCGGTTTAACATTCTTCAATCAATTGAATGTGTGTTAACATCAGATTGACTACTAATTACAAAATAATAAACTCATCAGTTTTTAATCATTAAATAATGTGACACATTAAGAGGTCTAGACTTTTTAAGTAAACCACACACTATTAAACAAAAATGCACTAAACTCAATTATCTAAAGTATATTAGTAGTTTAAGTTTAAATCATAATTAATTTAATTGAAATAAAAAAATAATATTACCTGGCATGGACCCTCCTGGTCAGTCTTTAATCCTGCACATACTTGAGTTTTATCTACAATTCCGTTAGCAAGCAGTCTTTTGCTGGTAGTATCAAACAAAGTATTGCATTCATTATGACCATAAAGTTCTAATGTCACCTTCCATAAATGATTGCTAGTGTCATCAATGTAACCTGTTTTACTCCAACCTGTGACAATAGCTTTTTTGGCATCAAAGTTGTGTTTTGTATTCAGACACACAGGTCGGACATAAGGAGTAAACCGTACGTTACTTTCAAGCTTCAACAGTCCAATATCGTTATATTTTGATGGAGAGCGATAGTCGGGATGTTTGATTACTTGTATTACATTTACTTCTTGTGATATTTGATCCAGATCACCTACTCTAACGTATTTTGCTTGTCCGCTAAAAAAATATTTGATTACATTGCAAATTAATACAAAAAAGTAACTTCATACGGTTTAAAACAAAGTGTATAAAACAGATTTGAAACTATAAATAAAAATTAATCATTAATTCTTTTTCTTTAAGTTTCTTATTTTTTAGTAAAATAAAATAAATTAAAACTAATAAAGTTACATACTAGTTTCTAGAATTGAGGCAATGTCCGGATGTTAGGACAAAATTTATTAATCTATAGATAAATTCTTAACTTTTTTACTAAAATTAAATGAATTAAAGTTAATAAAGTTACATACTAATCTCTAGAGTTGAGACAATGTCCGGCTGTTAGGACAAAATTTTCACTAATGAGTGATCCTCCGCAGATATAAAGACGTTGTCCGTTTTCACCATCAAAACCAATTGCAGCCTAAAATAAGAAAACAAAATTAGATTAAATTAAAAAGTAGAAGCTTGTATAATGATTTATTAGATTTAGCTATAAGCAATAGTAAATCAAAAATTGTTTAAAGTCAAAATTATATTAAGAGATTAATTTTTACCATATGAGGAAATTCTGTAGGTTGAGCCTTAACCTCATTATCAATCAAATTAACAGCCTTGATTCCACAATCATTTGTCGTCAAATTTGCATATTCTTCACATTCTATAAAAACATATTGACATATTTTAATTTAACATTTAAAAATACACAATATAATTACCAAATTGATTATTCTATTTTGAAAAAAAATTAATTGCTTACTTTGTCTGCTTTTCATTCCTACAAGACTTGGATTTTTATCAATAACTTGAAGTTTACTTGTAGTTGTTGGTGCATCTATTGAACAGAATAATAATAATAATAATATATATTTATTCTCGCTCGCTTTTGTATTGCTAAATTCAACTCTTCAACTTTTACAAAATTTACCAAATTCTCGATGGTTGCCGTACAGCAGAAGCCAAAAGTGAGAAAATTATGGATCTCACAGAACTTTTAGGTTTGAAAGTAATTGTCAAACCTAAAACAAAAAAGTGGCAGTATTTCACAATGCCAAAAATGATAAAGTTAAAATGGTAGCTTTTCATAGAAAACCCATCAACCGAAGATCGGCAACCAGGCCCGCGCTGGGCTAAGTCTTGGCTTCCTCTCCCCTTGCAGATTTGTGCACACCTACAGCAAATACAGCGTACAAATCGTTTGCAAAAATTTCACTATTTTAAAAGAGATAAATGAATTGCAATCTGCAGCATTACAGAAAAAAATGCATGAAATAGCTAAAAAAACCAATGCTAAGAGTTAAACTCTGTTTAACTAAGTAGAGTAAAATCGTTTTTAAGTTTTGGGTTTGTACAAACTTACTCATTACAGCCCTATGGACCACTAAAAGAAGTTTGGCGTAGCAATACTCAGTAACGTCATCTTACAGCTGTGGTAACGACAATTAATGGTCTAAGCTCACAACTCTGTACTATTGAAGCTTTATAAAAAAAATCAACCAGAAAAGAAATAAAGTTGTAATCTATACGGATTAGACTCTTTCTCACAAACGCTGGAAGAAAGCATTGTTAGTCAGACCCCAGTACAAATGGTTAATGACATGAAAAAAACCGTTGCACTAATTACAACTCAAGTTTATTAAACCTCAAATCCTTTGATTCTAAAACTAATCAAAAATGGGAAAATAGTATGGAATCTTTCATGACAATCTGAGAAAATCTTTAAAACTTTAAGAAACAGATGGGTCTCCATTCTAGCCATTTACGGCAAGAATGAGGTTCAGTACACTATAGAGGAAAACGCTGGCGCATTTGCCGAGAGCTTCAAATTTCAATGCTTCTCTTTGTTTACTAAGGACACTGGTTTTAAGCTTTTTAAAAAAACCCACGGGAAAGTCAGAAATTTCTTGGAAACTGTTGACGACAACACTCTACTTGGTTGCGTTAGATCTTTCCAATTTAATTTTTTTTTTTTCAAAAAATTTAAATTCCGTTTGGCTCCTGGCCCCGATAAAATCTCAAACATAGCTTTTGTTTAAGCAAAAATTGCCCTTACCATGTTATTAATGTTCTAAAACTTAGGAAAAACCGGAAGTTCCTACAAAATTACCGACCAATAAATCTACTATGCACCTTAAGTAAGGTTATATTGTCTTAAACATAACTCAAAATCAAAGAAAATTAAACAATTTTCTTTCTTTCCACCAACATGGATTTAGATGGGGTCACTCTAGTGTTTATCAACTTAACCGCGCAATGAACCAGATACTGAACGGTTTCAGAGCGAGAAATGCTACCGGGGTGGTCTTTTTTTTCTGCGTCTTATAAGACTGATTGATTTGTATCTTAACCGCAGAAGTCTAGCAGTAAAGCTTAAAAACCACATTTTTACCTTACAACAGAATTTTTTTTATTTTTTTGCCCACCTTATAAGAGAATCAAGCTCAATGACGCTTCCATACTGTAGCCAAACATTATCTTTGACAAGAGACTTTGATACGGGTTGCAAGTACAGTCTATTTTTGACAAAGCCAAAATGGCAAAAAATATGCTACTTTCAATGATGCGTCAAAAAAGCGGCATGTTGCTCTAGAACAAAACCAGGTTCTACATTATCATTATCAGACCAATAATCACGTAGATCAAAATAGATAAAAAACTTACCACAAGAAAAATACTCTTTGGCAGTGGATTTAGACATTGTCGCCAAAATTCTTTACACTATCCCTTGAAAATATATTTAAATCCCTGCAATGGTGTTCCATTGCAGGAATTTAACAACATAGGTTTAAAATAGACGGCAAATTTATAAACCATTTAAGATTTGTTGATGACATAGTACTTATAAGTAACAACATCGAAGAAATAAACACTATGCTAAAGGAACTTGAAGAAAAATCACGACAAGTAGGTCTAAAAATAAATCTAAATAAAACTAAAGTAATAAGCAACGTCCCAATTAACGTCACCATAGATAATGCAAAAATAAAAAATGTTACAAGCTACATCAATCTCGGCCATACAATTCAAGTTGGTAAAAAAAGTCAAAAGGCAGAAGTAACACATCGGATACAACTAGCGTGAGCCATATTTTGCAAGTTAAGCTTAAAGAAAGTATACAACACTTGTATACTACTTGTATGCACTTATAGACTGGAAACAATAGTCATCACAAAGAAAACCGCTTACAAGTTACAAACAACACAAAAATCTATGGAATGGACCATGCTAAAAATATCACTTAAAAATCAAATTAGGAATTCAAAAATTCGAAAAAGAACAAAAGCATCAGACATCATGGAGCGTATTGCGGGTCAGAAATGAAGATGGACGGCGCACTTTGATAGACAAGATTTAAAAAAAATAGACAAACAAAATAATGCACTAGAAACTACAAAGAATACAGCGAGGAAGAGGAAGACCACAAATGCGATGGGAAGGCAACACATCAGAAAAGTAGTCGGAAGAAAATAGATAAGAAAAGCACGGGACAGGAGAAAATGAAAGGATTTAGAAGAGGCCTATATTCAGCAGTAGATGTTAAATGAATAATAAAAAAAAAACAAAAAATTAAAAAACACGTATACCTCCCCATTTTTAATAGGTTTTTTAAAACTTGACTTGCTCTTTGATATGTCCAAACACAAAAATTTGGACAAATAGTCCCACTACTAAATTACATTAAAACTTTGGCCTAAAAGTACTTTAAAGACCTTACGGTTTACTTCAATCCCAATCTGACACAACTTGTCAAGCCAGATAAAGAGCATCAATCTACAAACAACCGGTGAATTAAGTGGCCAAAACCACACTCAAACACCCAGGGCTATAAGGCAAACTCCTAAACCACCTCCTAAAAGCCACATCACCTAACGGAAGATATATATTTGTCCAATAAATGAAACTTCATGACCATCCAACGCAATTTCAGTTTGCCCAATGAGCTAAAAATCGTTTGGCCAAAGATGAGCAGTTTTATGAAAAAATGTGTTTTTGATGAAGCTCATTTTCATCTCGGAGGCTATGTCAATAAGCAAAATTGTTGCATTTGGAAACCAGATAATCCACACATGACTATGGAACAGCTTATGCATCTACAACGAGTAACTGTTTGGTGTGGTTTTTGGTCCGGGAGCATTATTGGACCATCTTTGAAAATAAGAAAAGAACCTCCGTTGCCGTCAATAGCAAAAGTTACTGAGCCTTGTTAAATAAATGTTTGTTTCCAAAAATTGAAGAATATGAAATGGATGACTTGTGCCATACAGCTAACGTAACCATCGATCTTTTGCGCACTGTTTTTAGAAATTGAATAATTAGTTAAAATGCTGATGTCAATTGGCAGCTTAAGAACAGTAATTTATTATAAAAAGTTGGAATAATGGGATGGGTTACTGTCAAGTCAGCCGTGGCAGCCATTTGAATGATGATGTGTTTCATTCTTAAATAAAAATGTCCAATCTTTCTAATAAACTTACTCTTTACATACTACGAGCAAGAAAACCGTTAAATAACTAAGCATTATGTTTGGGAAGAAGCGTTTAAAAAGGTTAAAACAGCAGTAGCAGCTCTAGCTTGGTTAAAACCAAACATCGAGTCCAGACGATTAGGCAGGAATGAGTGCAATGGTTAATTTCATACTGTTTTATGCTGCACTAGTTTAAAAAGAAAATAATTTTATTAAAAAACACTAAAAGAAACTAAAAAATGTGCAGAGAAAAATGGGTATAACACTACAAAACTGTTTATTATCATCTGTTGGCAAGAAAAAGAACGTAGAAGAAGTGCATACTATAACGCGCAAAAAAGAATAGCTAGAACGTAGACACTCTTCAGATAGGTTAAGGAATGGATTTAAGAAGTAAAAACGGGAAAGTAGACAAGGTAGTAACAATAAAAGTTAAACCAGAGGTGAATACCATCAATTTATTAAATTAAATTGTTTCTACACAGAAGCTGTCAGACAATGCAAATTGTGCATAATACTGCCAAAAAGATACCCCAAAACACACGGTACTAAACGGAGGACGATAAGGACCCTTGCAATGCAAAACCTAGAGAAAGCTCTGACGGTGCAATACATGGCAAATGCTGGAAAGTAGTAAAAAACCGTGAAAACAGCAAATAAAAAATAAACACCGCAAAAATAACATAAATTGTAAAAATAAAAAGTCAATAACAAAAACACTATTGTAAGGCTTATAAATTTTTCATCTCATGGCTGTGGTATTTTTACTGCAAATGTTTCTAACTACAAACAAAGTGGAGATAAAGACACAATCTACTTTTTTAGGTAAAAATTATTTATTCATATTTGTATATGCTACAAGTAAATACTTGATAAATATGAAAATGAATGGATTACGATAAATACTAAACAAGCAATTGATTTGCAAATTTTAACCTCTTTGCGTTTAAACTGTTAATTAATTTGTATGATTTTTTTCTAGGAATAAATTATAAATTATTTAATTGTTTAAAAGTGATAAAAAATATTACTATTTATAGCTTGGTGCAAGATTAAATTAAATTAAAATTATTTATTTAACATATTTTGTTGTCATATAAATCTTGATACAAGAAAAGGTGAAGGTTTTAAGTATATGGAAAATACTCGCATACATAATTCAACTCTTTTTTGAAGCAAACATCATTATTCAGCTCTGTGGAATCACTTTTAACAGACTTTGTATATTTAAAATAATTATTATTGGTTGTGATTTTGGGAACGGAAATTTTATTTGTAAACTATCTCTAAAATTATTCTAAAAACAAAAATAAATCATTTAATTATATAATTATAAACAATATTTGTTTTAAAAAAACCTGTATTTTACAAATTCTAATCAAATCAACTTTTTGTTTTCCATAACAACTAGTATTTATCATTTTTATTAATATTATAATAAATCCACTTAATTAGGATTATGTCAAAGCTAATATTTGTTTTGTTTTAAAATTGCATTATTTGATATTATATAAAAAATTGCTTAAGCATAGAAGACTAGCTAATGCAGTTAGTAAGTTGCATACTGTTTTGAATTTAGACTATATATACTTGTAGATGCGCTGTTTGCTGTTTTTTGCTTGTTGCATAGTGAAGCCAACATAACAACGTTATATGTCTATACTCTGGAGTGGATAGTTGAGCTAAACCTAGTAATAATTAAAGATGAGAATAAACCCAGATTTATTAACATTAACAACGTTATATGCCTACAAATGACGTCACGCGCTAACAGTATAGACATAGAATGTGGGAAAATCTAATTGATAAATAAGAGGGAATACTTCAGGAGTGGATAGTTTAGCTAAACCTAGTAATAATTAAAAATGGGAATAAACCCAATTTTATTAACTAGCTAGACCACAAGATTATAGTAAACAAGTTAAATCTATTACAACAAATCACTTTAGATAACAAACGACAAAAGAAAATTACACTGAAGCTGTGCCTTACATGCTTACCTACTGATTGGGAAAACATAGAGCTTGAAGAAGATTTGTAGACCCATTCACCAGAAATGGAATGGAAAAGGCGTTTATAAGTTGCAAGGAAACAAAATTTTAGGGTCTGACCTACTACCAAGAACCGTTGTTAAGAAATTACTAGGTTCGTCTCCAAAAAAGTACTCAAAATAATCAACAACAAATTTAACGTTGATAACTTTCCAGACGCATAGATGAAGACAAAGTTGGTTCTTATAAAAAAAAAGCAAACAAAATATAAGCCAATCTGTCTACTCAACTCAACAAATACAGGTCCATGAAAAAAAATCTATCATAGACGCAATGGAAGAAGTGAAGCAAAATAGAAAGTAAACCAGTATGGTAACCTTGGACATAAAAAATACTTTTAAGTCGGTTACTTGAAATGATTTAATGAACTAAAAGAAATGAAAATTAACAATTGGGTTAAGAAAATTGTAACAAAGTATTTCCAGAACAGAAAAATAATAAAAAGTTTAAAAAACATAATTATATTCAAATACAAAGTTCCCAAAGGATTGATTCTGGGCCCATTACTGGGCAGCATTATTTTTTTAAATAAATAATTAAATTGGCGAAGCAATGCCTTGCCACTTTTACTAATCATTTTAATCAACCAAACATTGATTTACTTTGTGGCAAAGTTAATTTCTTTATTATTTGTAGTTTTAAAAAAATTCAATTCTGTTAATCAGAATCTCAAACATAGAATACCCCATATTTTTAAATTTTTTAATGTCCTTTGTAAAACAACAAAGAATGTTGGAGTTAAGAATTGTGAGCGAATATTGCACAATATCGATAAAAGCCATTCTGACAATTGCCGCCATCCTTCCGATAAAGTTTATAGCAGAGCAAATAAAAAAATAAAATACAAAGGCAAGACAAACAAGACATGCAGAAAGAGATTATGGGTAGCTGGCAACTAAAATGAGAAATAGACACCAGTAAACCAAGATACTCATCAAAAACCTAGAAAAAACAAAAAACACAAAACGTAGACTATTACTTAATACAGTTTTCAAGTAGTCATGGCTGTTTTAAAACTACTTAAATTGAAGACTACTGCACATACTGCAACACCAAAAATACCCCAGACCACGTAGTCTTCAACTGCGTTAAGTGGCAGCCGAAATAAAGACGGAAGAACTTACAACTGATAACATCATTAAGACAATTGTAAGTAAATTAGAAAATAAATATAAAAATTCAAAATTAAATTTTGTGTAAGAATAAATTATATTAATTAATTAACTAATTACTCACCAATATTTTGTTGTCCCAACAAACAATTAACTAAAGACAATACAACAACAAAACTTTGCCACATTTTATTTTTATTCTTCTACACAAACTTGCACAATTGACCTCTTTGACTGTCGGATTCACAATGATACGTTTTATGCCACGATTTGCTTTAATAGTATTCCTCCTGCTTGTTTTTAAGAATAATAAAATGTTTGCAAAGCTGTATTTTAATTTTTTTTAAATTTATTATAACCTTTTGATGTGGTAGGTCATTGGTAGCAAACTAGTTTTATATCCGGGTTATACTATTGATTTAGTATAAAGAATGCTTGAGACCTTTACTATGTGGTAATATATGATAATACTAAAATAAAAAACTATCTAATTTTTACCACAAATACTTTATTGATATAAATATATTTTATGAACAAATTTAAAAAAAGTATACGACTCAAATTTCATTTTTTAAAAAATACATTTATCCAAAAATAATAATAGAAATTAAAGTGAAGGAAAAATAAATTACATTATTGGTGGCCCAGAAAATTTTCTAACAGATTAAGCTAGTGCCTTTTGTACAGTTGTGTAACATTTAAATTTTATTCATTTTTGGGAAGGTATAATTAGAATTCATAATATGATTTGCTTGTATTGTGATTTAGTCTAAACGCTTTAAAATGTCATGTTTATTCTGTTTATCAGGCAATTAATGAAAAGGTTATCAGATAACAAACATAAAAACTCACGCAAATTGATGTTACTCTACGTTGACAATATTGTTGTATATACAGCCAACTACCACGATATTTTTTTGTAGATCACGATTCCACCGTTGGTTTTTTGAAATTTTTTGCACAAAATTGGAAAAAAATCATTTTATTTAAAATTTGATATCTTTGATTTTGCTACTCCTGGAGACTTAAATTTTGAATACGATACTTTTGAAACAAAGTAATTTTAATCGCAAAAACAAAAAAACTAGATTTGCTTGCCTTGGGGTAAAATTTAACACATAATTGCTAAAAATGGGTTACTTTTAAGGAATTTTCCTTGGATTTTTCGGACTTTTACAAATTTTCCGGATTTTTTTTAGAAGAATTTTAAAAAACAATCATAGAGATTGCGCTTTACAAAAATATTCCACTAATTAATATTACACTAACTAATAATTTTTTTGATCTTTTTTTGCAAAATTATGAAAGAAAAAAAAATAATTATTTTTTAACATTTTTTTTTTTTAGTATGTTATATATGTACTATATTTTTTTAAATTTTTTTTTTTTTAAAGCAAAAAAATGAGTAAGATTACGGAAAATCCTTTAAAAGTAACCCATTTTTAGCAGTTGTGTGTTATATTTTACCCTAAGACAAACAAATCCAGTTTTTTTAATTTTTGCAATTATTCAAAAATATGAAATTTTTAATAAAATTTTTTTTTTTTTTTTTGCAAAAAATTTTGGAAAACCAAAGGATTGTCTTCTACAAAAAATTTTCTATAAGATACTTTTTTGAATATGATCTTTGACTATGTTTTGCTTATTTACAGAACAACAACTGAAAGGAGACATATTTCTAAAAAATTTAAATGGTCGCCATTTACAGTGTATTGCACTTAAAGATCTAAAATTTTAGAAATTGTTATATTTTAGTACATGTGTACGAAATTTATGCAAAATCGAAGATGTCGATGTGGGGACGATTGTCCAAACTAACGTAGAATTGCCCTTATACTATTGCTTATTTCGGCCGAACCAAATTCACTAATTTTGGACTCTTGGACGTAAAAACTTTAGCCGCAACCGTAAAGTAAAATTAACGTGAGAATCCGCAACATTGTCGATGAGCTAAATCAAAAAATGACCAAACTAAAAAGAGATAAAAATTACTGCCAAAACGCCGACAGAATTATACCGCACCTTTGCGGGTTAAGACCAGTTGACCGATTTAACACCTAAGCCAAAAAAATGATGATGCAGCATTACAATGACAATGCCTATGCAAACTAGTCAAGCGTCAGATAAAACGAAGAAACGTTTTTAATACTAACAACTGTTTTCAAATTATTGACAAAAAATTATTATTACCAATACGAAGAAAAAAACTATATAAATAAATTGATATTTTCTATCAATTTTATATAAATAATTTTTAATAGTACCAATTGTTTTCAAATTATTAAGAACATACTAAAGTAATCTCATTCTTTACACTTAACTCCATTATATTTGTTAATACCAACCTTAGGAATAAACATTACTTAGATGTGAATCTTTTCAAAGAAATCATTTTACATTTACTATAAAAAAATTTACAAAACTATAAATTGCTTATAAATGTGTTGAAAGTTGATAAACAAGAAACAAACTATAATACATATTACAATAACTTGATACAAAACAATGATTAAGATTATTTTTACAAAAACATAATACTCTATATATAAATATTAATTAATTTTAACAATTTATTCTTTGGCATCACCAACACCATCAACATTAATAGCAAATATAGCTTCACTTTCAATAAAGCACAGAGAATCGTAAACTTTACAAACTCAACAAGTTTTACCACGACCCTTACGAAGATACAATCTTGTTGTAGCTTCTTAGGATTAAAGCATTAAACATAGCAGCTCTATTAACTTGAGCGACTAGTTGATTCGTAATCACTACAGCAATACCAAACTAAAAACAAATGTTTTATAATTTTAAAGAACAAATCCGTATTCTTACAGTGGATTTCATACAGGGAATGTGATTTTTAGCAAACTTTTGCAGAAATTATGCAACATTTGCGTTTATTAATAAATATTTGACTAGTTTTAAGCAATTATTGCATTTTCTAGAAGATTTGTGATAAATTTCATACAGAAAATGTAATTTTCAAGTAATTTTCTGGAGAAATTTTGCACTATTTGCGTTTATTAATAAATTTTTGACTAATTTTAAGCAATAATTGAGTTTTCTAAGCAATTTTTTACTACTTTTAAGCAATAATTGCACTTTTTAGAAATTGTATGATGAATTTTATACAGGAAATCTGATTTTCAAGCAAACCCCTGCAAAAATCATGCGCTATTTGCGTATAATAATAAATTTTTGACTAATTTTAAGCAATAATTGAGTTTTTAAGCAATTTTTTACTACTTTTAAGTAATAATTGCATTTTCTAGAAAATGTATGATGAATTTCATACCGGAGCAATAATTAAGTTTTCTAAGCGATTTTTATTACTTTTAAGCAATAATTGCATTTTCTAAAAAAAGTATAAATTTCATACAAAAAAAAAAATTTCAATTAAACTTCTGCAGATATCATGCACTATTTGTGTCTAATAATAAAATTTTGATTCAATTTAAGCAATAATTGAGTTTTCTAAGCGATTTTTCATTACTCTAAAGCATTAATTACATTTTCTAGAAAACGTATGATAAATTTCATATAGTAAGTGTGATTTTTAAGCAAACTTTTCAAGAAATCATACATTATTTGCCTTTTTTAATGAGTTGTTGACAAATTTTAAGCAACAAATGAGTTTGCTAGTTATTTTTTTATTATTTTTATGCAATAAATGCTTGTTTTAGAAAATTTATGATGAATTTCAATCAGGAAATATAATTTTCAAACAAATTTCTGCAAAAATCATGCACTATTTGGGTTTATTATAAAAAATTTGACTATTTTTAAGCAATAAATGAGTTTTTTAAGCAATCTTTCAAGCAATAATTGCATTTTATAGAAGATTTATAATGGATTTCATACAGAAAATGTGATTTTTAAGCAAAGTTCTGCAGAAATTATGCACTATTTGTTTTTAGTAATAAATTTTAGATTAATTTTAAGCATTAATTGAGTTTTCTAAGCAATTTTTCATTACTTATAAGCTATAATAGCATTTTCTAGAAAACGTTTAATAAATTTTATACAGTTAATGTGGTTTTCAAGCAAATCTCTCCAGAAATCAATATCTATTTGACTTTATTAATGAATTGTTGATTAGTTTTAAGCAATAAATGAGTTTTCTAGACAATTTTTCAATATTTTTAAGCAATAATTGCTTGTTTAAGAAAATTTATGATAAATTTCAATCAGGAAATGTGATTTTTAAACAAATATCTGCAGAAATCATGCACTATTTGTGTCTATTAATAATTTTTTTACTAATTTTAAACAATAATTGAGTTTTCTTAGCAATTTTTCAAGCAATAATTTTTTTTTAGAAGACTTATGGAAGCATAAAAAATAAGATGAAAGAAATAGAATTTCTATTATACAATCATAATATTAACATTTTATGTATTTTAGAATCATTCATTAGTGAAACAGAGTTACCTTTTATTACTTTTTATGGAGGCATATTACTAATTGTTAAGGATACAACTGATATTAGAGTGTTAAGTGAGGATAAAATATGTGAGTGTGCAGTTTTTAAATTAAAACTACAAAAGAAATATATAAATATTATTTGTGAGTATAGATCACTTAAATCGGATTTAAATTTGTATTTTAATAAACATGAAGATTGTTTAAATCTTGCGTTAAATAACAATAAGTTAGATAGGACAATACTGTGCGGAGATCTGAACATTAATCTACTCAATAAGAACACCACAACTAAGAGGTTAATTGACTTAATGCAGAGTTATGGTTTAGAAACGGTCTTCTCTAAACCAACACAAATTTGCAAAACCTGTAAAACTAGTATAGACTTTCACCAATTTTAATAATAATTTAATTAAAAAACAAATTATATTTAACAATATATCCGATCATTCTACATAAATTTGCATGTCATGTAAATCGTATAAACAGTAATAGTTATAGTTTTTGCAGACGATTCTCAAATAGTAATTGTTATACATTTAGTCAGGCTATAGCATCAGAAAACTGGATTAGCGTGTATATTGCAACAAAAGCAAACTTAAAATTTACAGTGTTTATGAATATTCTAAACTACCACTTTAATCAAGCATTTCCTCTAGTCAGAAACCATCAAACCTCTACAAGCAAACTTTGAATAACTGCGGGTATTAAAATCTCTCTAAAAAAATAAAAAAATAGAAACGTTTTTTGTTATGTCAACCCAAGGTACGATAGATAATGTCTATTATAAACATTATAAATCAATTTATAAAAAAGTGTTAAGATCTGCCAAAAAAATGTGTAAGATGTAGAGCAGCAAGTGGGGAGAAAAAAAACAAATAATATAAACTGTAAATATGTAAATATTTTATAATAAAAACTAAATATTAAAAAAAAAAAAAAAATGCATTTTGGCAGTAAAATCTCGAATGCAAATAACAAGTCTAAAGTTGTATGGAATATCATAAATAGCTCTGTAAAAAATAGCTCTCAAACCATCTCTGAATTTTAAATTAATAGTGAATCTACAACAGATCGTCAATTTATTGCTAATACTTTTAATACTTTTTGTAGTAATGATAATAAATGACAGCTGATTTTGCTGCAAATACATTTTATTGCAATTTGTCCATGTGTTTATATCTAGTTGACAGTACCGAAATAATAAATGCTATACACAGTCTTAACAATAGCAATGCGTGTGGGGTTGACTGTATACCAACAGATATTATTAAGCACAATGCAATTCATTTTTATCCGACATAATAAATAAATGTTTCTGTGAAGGAGTGTTTTCTGAAGCATTAAAAAAAGCCAGAGATGTTTGTTTGTATAAAAAAGATAATTTACAGCTTATTGACAATTATAGGCCAATTGCTTTGTTATCAGTTATTTTCTAAAATTCTAGAAAAGCTAATAGCAAAAAGAATAGTTAATTTTTTAAGCAACAACAATCACAAAGACAACATGGTTTTACTAATGATAAATCTACAACGTCCGCTCTTGCATCTGTTATAAATGTTATTTACAATGAATTAGATATGGGAAATAATGTAATGGCTCTGTTTGTAGACTTATCAAAAGCTTTTGATACAGTAAATCATTATATACTTTTAGATAAGTTAGAAGCAATCGGCATAAGAAGCCCAGCTATTAATGTAATAAGGTCTTATTTAACCAATAGAACGCAGTTTATTGATTTTTTTAGGTTGTCATTTCACAAGTATTGTAGTAGATTGCAATGTCCCACAAGGAAGCATTTTAGGGCCGCTTTTGTTTATCTTATATGTATAAACTACCTTAATCAGCATATTAATAACTTATATTGTGCTTATGCAGATAATATAACTCTTGTTGCAAGCGGTAAAGAATCCTGTGATGTTGCCACTAAATTGTGTAATAATCTTGATATTGTAAACAATTATTTTAAAAATTGCTCTCTAAGCATAAACCAGAATAAAATATATAATAAAATGTGTACAATGCAATTTTTTACTAAGAAATTAAATTACAACAAAAGACAACTCATTAAATTAAATAATAAATCAATCAAACAAGTTGAGAATTTCAAGTTACTGGGTCTTCATCTTGATACAGACTTATCGTGGAATAATTATATTGATTTATTATGTACTAAATTTGGTTGTCGCATATTAATAGTTTATATGTTGTACGTGCATTTCACCACTTAAATTTTGAGTCAATTTTGAGGCACGGTTATTTTCTGGGATGGATTAAACGTAGCTCATAGAATATTTTGTCTTTACAAAAGAGCATAAAAAGAAATCTATCTATATCTTTTAGAGAATCCTGTAAAAATACATTCATAAAAAAGGTTAACAATTCCTAGTTTATATATCTTATAAAAAATTTAAAATTTACTATAAATAGTATATCAGACTTTACCAAACTTAATACCCACCACAGATATAATACCAGACATCAGCTTAATTTAGAAATTCCTATGCACAGATTAGAAAAGTATAAATCAAACTCTTACTATATGGGAACTAAACTTTATAACTTGCTTTCAGATCAAATAAGGTCACAACAACCAAAACTGCGTATTAAAAGTATAAAAGACTTACTCATGGGCAATGCATGCTACTCTGTGGCAGAATTTATTAATCAAATCTGTTAATTATATCTTTGTAGGTAGTTAGGTTCTATCAGATGTTTGTGACGTATTCTATACAATGTATTTTGTCTTAAAAATCAATAAATCTATTATTATTATCATTATTATTAATATGACTGATTTTATACAGAAAATGTAATTTTGAAGCAAACAGAAATCATGCACTACTTGTGTTTAGTAATAAATTTCAGATTAATTTTAAGCAATAATTGAGTTTTTTAAAAAAGAGATTTCTAACAAATTGTAAAAAGGAAAACAAATTCTAATCAAATCAACTTTCTGTTTCCCATAACAACTAGTATTTATCATTTTTATTAATATTATAATAAATCCACTTAATTAGGATTATGTCAAAGCTAATATTTGTTTTGTTTTAAAATTGCATTATTTAATATTATATAAAAAATTGCTTAAGCATAGAAGACTAGCTAATGCAGTTAGTAAGTTGCATACTGTTTTGAATTTAGACTATATATACTTGTAGATGCGCTGTTTGCTGTTTTTTGCTTGTTGCATAGTGAAGCCGACATAACAACGTTATATGTCTATACTCTGGAGTGGATAGTTGAGCTAAACCTAGTAATAATTAAAGATGGGAATAAACCCAGATTTATTAACATTAACAATGTTATATGCCTACAAATGACGTCACGCGCTAACAGTATAGACATAGAATGTGGGAAAATCTAATTGATAAATAAGAGGGAATACTTCAGGAGTGGATAGTTTAGCTAAACCTAGTAATAATTAAAGATGGGATTATACCCAGTTTTATTAACTAACTACACCACTAGATTATAGTAAACAAGTTAAATCTATTACAACAACTCACTTTAGATAACAAACGACAAAAGAAAATTACACTGAAGCTATGCTTTACATGCCCACCTACTGATTGGGAAAACATAGAGCTTGAAGAAGATTTGTAGACCCATTTACCAGAAATGGAATAGAAGAAGCGTTTATAAGTTGTAAGGTAACAAAATTCTTGGGTCTGACCTACTACCAAGATCCGTTGTTAAGAAATTACTAGGTCCGTCTCCAAAAAAGTACTCAAAATAATCAACAACAAATTTAACGTTGATAACTTTCCAGACGCATAGATGAAAACAAAGTTGGTTCTTATTAAAAAAAAAGCAAACAAAATATAAGCCAATCTGTCTACTGAACTCAACAAATACAGGTCCATAAAAAAAAATCTATCATAGACGTAATGGAAGAAGTAAAGCAAAATCGAAATAAGCATACTGGTAACCTTGGACATAAAAAATACTTTTAAGTCGGTTACATAAAATGATATAATGAACTAAAGAAAAAGAAAATTGAAGATAACAATTGGCTTAAGAAAGATGTATCAAAGTATTTCCAGAACAGATAAATAATAAAAAGTTAAAAAAACATAATTATATTCAAATACAAAGTTCCCAAAGGATTGATCCTGGGCCCATTACTGAAAATTATTTTGTATAAATAAGCTCATATATAAACAATTAACATTATTTTTATAAATAAATAATTAAATTGGCAAAACAATGCCTTGCCACTTTTACTAATAATTTTAATCAACCAAACATTGATTTACTTTGAGGTAAAGGTAATTTCCTTATTATTTGTAGTTTTAAAAAAATTCAATTCTGTTAATCAGTATCTCAAACATAGAATTCCCCTATTTTTCAATTTTTTAATGACCTTTGTAAAACAACAAAGAATGTTGGCGTTAAGAATTGTGAGCGGATATTGCACAATATCGACAAAAGCCATTCTGACAATTGCCGCCATCCTTCCGATAGAGTTTATAGCAGAGCAAATAAAAAAAAAAAAACAAAGGCAAGACAAACAAGACATTTAGAAAGAGATTATGGGTAGCTGGCAACTAAAGTGAGAAATAGACACCAGTAAACCAAGATACTCATCAAAAACCTAGAAAAAACAAAAAACACAAAACGTAGACTATTACTTAATACAGTTTTTAAGTGTTCATGGCTGTTTTAAAACTACTTAAATTGAAGACTACTGCACATACTGCAACACCAAAAATACCCCAGACCACGTAGTCTTCAACTGCGTTAAGTGGCAGCCGAAAGACGGAAGAACTTACAACTGATAACATCATTAAGACAATTGTAAGTAAATTAAAAAATAAATATAAAAATTCAAAATTAAATTTTGTGTAAGAATAAATTATATTAATTAATTAACTAATTACTCACCAATATTTTGTTGTCCCAACAAACAATTAACTAAAGACAATACAACAACAAAACTTTGCCACATTTTATTTTTATTCTTCTACACAAACTTGCACAATTGACCTCTTTGACTGTCGGATTCACAATGATACGTTTTATGCCACAATTTGCTTTAATAATATTCCTCCTGCTTGTTTTTAAGAATAATAAAATGTTTGCAAAGCTGTATTTTAAATTTTTTTTAATTTATAATAACCTTTTGATGTGGTAGGTCATTGGTAGCAAACTAGTTTTATATCCGGGTTATACTATTGATTTAGTATAAAGAATGCTTGAGACCTTTACTATGTGGTAATATATAATAATACTAAAATAAAAAACTATCTAATTTTTACCACAAATACTTTATTGATATAAATATATTTTATGAACAAATTTAAAAAAAATATACGACTCAAATTTCATCTTTTAAAAAATACATTTATCTAAAAATAATAATAGAAATTAAAGTGAAGGAAAAATAAATTGCATTATTGGTGGCCCAGAAAATTTTCTAACAGATTAAGCTAGTGCCTTTTGTACAGTTGTGTAACATTTAAATTTTATACATTTTTGGGAAGGTATAATTAGAAATCATAATATGATTTGCTTGTATTGTGATTTAGTCTAAACGCTTTAAAATGTCCTGTATATTGTGTTTATCAGGCAATTAATGAAAAGGTTATCAGATAACAAACATAAAAACTCACGCAAATTGATGTTACTCTACTACCACGATATTTTTTTGTAGATCACGATTCCACCGTTGGTTTTTTGAATTTTTTTGCACAAAATTGGAAAAAAATCATTTTATTTAAAATTTGATATCTTTGATTTCGCTACACCTGGAGGCTTTAAATTTGAATACGATACTCTTGAAACATAGTAATTTTAATCGCAAAAACAAAAAAACTAGATTGGCATGCCTTGGGGTAAAATTTAACACATAATTGCTAAAAATGGGTTACTTTTAAGACATTTTCCTTGGATTTTTACAAATTTTCCGGTTTTTTTTTAGAAGAATTTTAAAAAGCAAACATAGAGATCGCGTTTTACAAAAAAATTCCTATTGATTACACTAACTAATTTTTTTTTTTTGATCTTGTTTTGCAAAATTATGAAAGAAAATAAAATAATTATTTTTTTTTTTTTTTTTTTTTTAAAAGCAAAAAAATGAGTAAGATTACGGAAAATCCTTTAAAAGTAACCCATTTTTAGCAGTTATGTGTATATTTTACCCTAAGACAAACAAATCCAGTTTTTTTTAATTTTTGCAATTAATCAAAAATTTTAAATTTTTAATAAAAAATTTTTTTTTCTTCTACGGAAAATTTTCTATAAGATACACTCTTTTGAATATAATTTTTGACTATTTTTTGCTTATTTACAGAACAACAACTAAACGGAGACATATTTCTAAAAAATTTAAATGGTCGCCATTTACAGTGTATTGCACCTAAAAATCTAAAATTTTAGAAATTGTTATATTTTAGTACATGTATACAAAATTTAAGCAAAATCGGAGATGTCGATGTGGGGACGATTGTCCGAACTAACGTAGAATTGCCCTTATACTATTGCTTAATTCGGCGGAACCAAATTTACTTAAAAGTCGTTGATTTTGGACTCTTGGACGTAAAAACTTTAGCCGCAACCGTAAAGTAAAATTAACGTAAGAATCCGCAACATTGTCGATGAGCTACATCAAAAAATGACCAAACTAAAAAGAGATGAAAATTACTGCCAAAACGCCGACAGAGAATTATACCGCACCTTTGCGGGTTAAGAAGAAGAAAACGAAGAAACGTTTTTAATACTAACAACTGTTTTCAAATTATTGACAAAAAATTATTATTACCAATACTAAGAAAAAAACTATATAAATAAATAGATATTATAAATAATCAAACGAAAGACTGGTTTGCCATCTAGTTGCAATTTTAATGCGGACATTTTAGTATTAAAAATTGCAACTAGATGGCAAACCAGTCTTTCGTTTGATTATTTATAATATCAATTGTGTTCATAAGCACAGAAATATTTATTCAAAATTGTCTTCGCTATCATGCGATGCCGTGGTCGTACAAGGCATACTGACGAGGTTTGTAGAACCGAAACAATTGTCTATGCTTGACCCTTGGCCGCTGTGATTTGATTGACTGATTTTGAATAAATTATTAATTCATTTCATAAATAGATATTTCCTATCAATTTTATATAAATAATTTTTAATAGTACCAGTTGTTTTCAAATTATTAAGAACATACTAAAGTAATCTCATTCTTTACACTTAACTCCATTATATTTGTTAATACCAACCTTAGGAATAAACATTACTTACATGTGAATCTTTTCAAAGAAATCATTTTACATTTACTCTAAAAAAAATTCCAAAACTATAAATTGCTTATAAATATGTTGAAAGTTGATAAACAAGAAATAAACTATAATACATATTACAATAACTTGATACAAAACAATGATTAAGATTATTTTTACAAAAACATAATACTCTATATATAAAAATTAATTAATTTTAACAATTTATTCCTTGGCATCACCAACACCATCAACATTAATAGCAAATATAGCTTCACTTTCAATAAAGCACAGAGAATCGTAAACTTTACAAACTCAACAAGTTTCACCACGACCCTTACGAAGATACAATCTTGTTGTAGCTTCTTAGGATTAAAGCATTAAACATAGCAGCTCTATTAACTTGAGCGACTAGTTGATTCGTAATCACTACAGCAATACTAAACTAAAAACAAATGTTTTATAATTTTAAAGAACAAATCCGTATTCTTACAGTGGATTTCATACAGGGAATGTGATTTTTAGCAAACTTTTGCAGAAATTATGCAACGTTTGCGTTTATTAATAAATATTTGACTAGTTTTAAGCAATTATTGCATTTTCTAGAAGATTTGTGATGAATTTCATACAGAAAATGAAATTTTCAAGTAATTTTCTGGAGAAATTATACACTATTTGCGTTTATTAATAAATTTTTGACTAATTTTAAGCAATAATTGAGTTTTTTAATCAATTTTTTACTACTTTTAAGCAATAATTGCACTTTCTAGAAATTGTATAATGAATTTTATACAGGAAATCTGATTTTCAAGCAAACCCCTGCAAAAATCATGCGCTATTTGCGTATATTAATAAATTTTTGATTAATTTTAAGCAATAATTGAGTTTTTTAAGCATTTTTTTACTACTTTCAAGCAATAATTGCATTTTCTAGAAAATGTATGATGAATTTTATACCGAAATTGTAATTTTTAATCAAACCTCTGTAGAAATCATGCACTATTTGCGCTTAACAATAAATTTTAGACAACATTTAAGCAATAATTAAGTTTTCTAAGCGATTTTTATTACTTTTAAGCAATAATTGCATTTTCTAAAAAAAGTATGATAAATTTCATCCAAAAAATATAATTTTTAATTAAACTTCTGCAGATATCATGCACTATTTGCGTCTAATAATAAAATTTTGATTCAATTTAAGCAATAATTAAGTTTTCTAAGCGATTTTTCATTACTCTAAAGCATTAATTACATTTTCTTGAAAACGTATGATAAATTTTATATAGTAAATGTGATTTTTAAGCAAACTTTTCCAGAAATCTTACATTATTTGCCTTTGTTAATGAATTGTTGACTAATTTTAAACAACAAATGAGTTTGCTAGTCATTTTTTTATTATTTTTAAGCAATATATGCTTGTTTTAGAAAATTTATGATAAATTTCAATCAGGAAATATAATTTTCAAACAAATTTCTGCAAAAATCATGCACTATTTGCGTTTATTAATAAATTTTTGACTAATTTTAAGCAATCATTAATTTTTTTAAGCAATCTTTCAAGCAATAATTGCATTTTATAGAAGATTTATAATGGAAGTTATACAGAAAATGTGATTTTTAAGCAAAGTTCTGCAGAAATCATGCACTATTTGTTTTTAGTAATAAATTTTAGATTAATTTTAAGCGTTAATTGAGTTTTCTAAGCATTTTTAAAGCTACTTATAAGCTATAATGGCATTTTCTAGAAAACGTATAATAAATTTTTTACAGTAAATGTGGTTTTCAAGCAAATCTCTTCAGAAATCAATATCTATTTGCCTTTATTAATGAATTGTTTATTAGTTTTAAGCAATAAATGAGTTTTCTAGACAATTTTTCAATATTCTTAAGCAATAATTGCTTGTTTTAGAAAATTTATGATAAATTTCAATCAGAAAATGTGATTTTTAAACAAATATCTGCAGAAATCATGCACTATTTGTGTCTATTAATAATTTTTTTACTAATTTTAAACAATAATTGAGCTTTCTAAGCAATTTTTCAAGCAATATTTTTTTTTCTAGAAGATTTATGGAAGCATAAAAAATAAGATGGAAGAAATAGAATTTCTATTATACAATCACAATAATAACATTTTATGTATTTCAGAATCATGCATTAGTGAAACAGAGTTACTTTTTATTACTTTTTATGGAGGCATATTACTAATTGTTAAGGATTCATTTGAATCCTGTGAGATAACTGATATTAGTGTTAAGTGAGGATAAAATATGTGAGTGTGCAGTTTTAAAATTAAAACTACAAAAGGAATATATAAATATTATTTGTGTGTATAGATCACTTAAATCAGATTTAAATTTGTATTTTAATAAACATGAAGATTGTTTAAATGTTGCGTTAAATAACAATAAGTTAGATAGGACAATACTGTGCGGAGATCTGAACATTAATCTACTCAATAAGAACACCACAACTAAGAGGTTAATTGACTTAATGCAGAGTTATGGTTTAGAAACGGTTTTCTCTAAACCAACACAAATTTGCAAAACCTGTAAAACTAGTATAGACTTTCACCAATTTTAATAATAATTTGATTAAAAAACAAATTATATTTAACAATATATCCGATCATTCTACATAAATTTGCATGTCATGTAAATCGTTTTTGCAGACGATTCTCAAATAGTAATTGTTATACATTTAGTCGGGCTATAGCATCAGAAAACTGGATTAGCGTGTATATTGCAACAAAAGCAAACTTAAAATTTACAGTGTTTATGAATATTCTAAACTACCACTTTAATTAAGCATCTGACTAGAGAAAATGTTTGATTAAAGTGGTAGTTTAGAATATTCATAAACACTGTAAATTTTAAGTTTGCTTCAAACCTCTACAAGCAAACTTTGGATAACTGCGGGTATTAAAATCTCTCCAAAAAAAATAGAAACGTTTTTTGTCATGTCAACCCAAGGTACGATAGATAATGTCTATTATAAACATTATAAATCAATTTATAAAAAAGTGTTAAGATCTGCCACAAAAATGCATTTTGGCAATAAAATCTCGAATGCAAATAACAAGTCTAAAGTTGTATGGAATATCATAAATAGCTCTGTAAAAAATAGCTTTCAAACCATCTCTGAATTTTTAATTAATAGTGAATCTACAACAGATCGTCAATTTATTGCTAATACTTTTAATACTTTTTTTAGTAATAATAATAAATGACGGCTGATTTTGCTGCAAATACATTTTATTGCAATTTGTCCATGTGTTTATATCTAGTTGACAGTACCGAAATAATAAATGCTATACACAGTCTTAACAATAGCAATGCGTGTGGGGTTGACTGTATATCAACAGATATTATTAAGCACAATGCAATTCATTTTTCTGATGTATTATCCGACATAATAAATAAATGTTTCTGTGAAGGAGTGTTTTCTGAAACATTAAAAAAAGCCAGAGTTGTTTGTTTGTATAAAAAAGATAATTTACAACTTATTGACAATTATAGACCAATTGCTTTGTTATCAGTTATTTTCTAAAATTCTAGAAAAGCTAATAGCAAAAAGAGTAGTTAATTTTTTAAGCAACAACAATCACAAAGTCAACATGGTTTTACTAATGATAAATCTACAACGTCCGCTCTTGCATCTGTTATAAATGTTATTTACAATGAATTAGATATGGGAAATAATGTAATGGCTCAGTTTGTAGACTTATCAAAAGCTTTTGATACAGTAAATCATGATATTCTTTTAGATAAGTTAGAAGCAATCGGCATAAGAGGCCCAGCTATTAATGTAATAAGGTCTTATTTAACCAATATAACGCAGTTTATTGACTTTTTAGGTTGTCATTTTACAAGTATTGTAGTAGATTGCAATGTCCCTCAAGGGAGCATTTTAGGGCCGCTTTTGTTTATCTTATATGTTTAAACGACGATAATCAGCATATTAATAACTTATATTGTGCTTATGCAGATGATATAACTCTTGTTGCAAGCGGTAAGATCTTGATATTTTAAACAATTATTTTAAAAATTGCTCTCTAAGCATAAACCAGAATAAAACGTTTTACTAAGAAATTAAATTACAACAGAAGACAACTCATTAAATTAAATAATAAATCAATCAAACAAGTTGAGAATTTCAAGTTACTGGGTCTTCATCTTGATACAGACTTATCGTGGAATAATTATATTGATTTATTATGTACTAAATTGCCTGGTTTATGTTTTGCATTGCATATGTTCTACGTACATTTTACCACTCAAATTTTGAGTCTATTTTGAGGCACGGTTATTGGGATGGATTAAACGTAGCTCATAGAATATTTCGTCTTTACAAAAGAGCATAAAAAGGAATCTATAATTTACCTTTTAGAGAATCCTGTAAAAATACATTCATAAAAGAGATGGTTAACAAAGCCTAGTTTATATATCTTATAAAAAATTTAAAATTTACTATAAATAGTATATCAGACTTTACCAAACTTAATACCCACCACAGATATAATACCAGATATCAGCTTAATTTAGAAATTGTGCATAGGACAGATTAGAAAAGTATAAATCAAACCTTACTATATGGGAACTAAACTTTATAACTTGCTTTCAGATCAAATAAGGTCACAACAGCCAAAACTGCTTATTAAAAGTATAAAAGACTTACTCATGGGCAATGCATGCTACTCTGTAGCAGAATTTATTAATAAAATTTGTTAATTATATCTTTGTAGGTAGTTAGGTTCTATCAGATGTTTGTGACGTATTCTATACAATGTATTTTGTCTTAAAAATCAATAAATCTATTATTATTATCATTATTATTAATATGACTGATTTTATACAAAAAATGTAATTTTGAAGCAAACCTCTGCAGAAATCGTGCACTACTTGTGTTTAGTAATAAATTTCAGATTAATTTTAAGCAATAATTGAGTTTAAAAAAAAAAGAGATTTCTAACAAATTGTAATGAGAGGAAAGCGTCGATTGCCAGCGCTTTCTGTGGTAAGCTGGCGGAGTTGAGTAGCGTGAATTGAGAGCCTAGAAAGCTAGAAACCGGACAACAGTTGGTCGGCTGCGCCTTAAAGATTGGGTTGTCAATCTTTTGGCTTTAGTGTCGGAAGGCTTATTTGACTCTGAAGGCGTTTGACGTGGGTTGGTTGAAGTCCTAGTGAAGCAAGTAGTTGAGAAGGATTCACCCATGTCTTTCTTTAGCTTCTTAGACTTTTTGCATAACAAAAAAATTAAGGAGACTTGGATGAAAAAAATATACTAAGAAATAGAAGACATATAAGAAAAAATAAAACAACAAAAAAATAGGTAAGCTATGGCGTAAATATGTCAAAAATCATTTTGACAAGAAACACTCAACGCAATATAAGCTTACTGAACTAACCATACCAAAGTTGCAACTGATACACGCTTTAAATATTTTAATAAACAACAAAATATCAAGGTCAGACAACATCTACCCAATATATCTTAAACAGAAAGAAAACAGACAAAATTCTAAAACTGTTCAACTAGATCTGCGATACTAAACAATTCCCAGATGATTTGTTAAAGTCTATGTTGATTATGCTCCTTATAAACAAGAACGCATTCAAATGCATAGACCACAGACCAATTATGCTAATGAGCCTTTACTTTAAAATTATTTATACCAGAATATTTAAAAAATTTAAAAGGTTATGATCACCAAATTTGGGTTTAATAAGATTACCGGTACACAAAAAACCAACATTAATGCAAAATTTCTATGAACAAAGAAAAAATATCTTTCTTCGTCATTATTGACTACGAAAAGGTATTTGACAATATCAAGTACATACGCTTTATAAAATACCTAAAAAACGCCGACATAAAAGACAAAAATTATTGATAATTATTGATCCTTTTTGGTAGTCCTAGATTTGCCAGTTTTACTTCTAGTAAAATTCTAGAATCTTTGTTTAAAATTAGTTTTTTGTGTCCTCTAGTTGCCAGATATACTTTGACTATTTTAAAAGTAAGCATTGTCTTTCAACTTTTTTTTCACAGTATTGTCGTTGCATAGTTTCTAAGAGCTTTTCATTTGTGTTTGTGGCTCTGGCATATATTAATGATTGTGAATTTGTTGATTTTGTTTTTCAATACTATTTCTAATTTTTCTATCTTCCTCCCACGCTTTGCACTCTACTAGCGTATGTTCTGCGTTGTCATGCGTGTCTTCTTGACAGAATATACAACTTTCTCTTTTCTCCATCTTATTTATTTTTTGTAAATACTTACCAAAGTCTCTATGTTCGGTGAGTAGTTGTGTTGTATAGTAACACGTTGCTGGTTTATTCTCAACCCATTTATTTTTATTTTTGGTAGTTTAGTTAGTTTTTTTGTCCATTCTTTTTTTTTCTCCGTCTTTCAATTAGTTTTGCCATCTTTTCTTTTTATTTTCTCTTGCCCGTGCTTTAGCTCTTTGTTTATTAGTTCATTCATTTATTAATTTTTTTATGTATAATTTTTTTTTCAACCATCAATTTTGCGGGTAGTGTTGCTGCAATTACTTTTAGTGCTTTCTGCAACACCGTCCTGGATCCCTTGCAAATCATTAACTAGCTTGCTTTTTTTTGTTATTTGTCTTCAAGGCGTTGTTTCTGCGACGTACTTCTAGTCGCCGTTGCTATTAGCCTCCTTGCTTTTCTGGTTCTCCCTTGTTTAGCACAAGCCTACTAAGCATTTATCCCATTTTCTTTGTTGCTTTTACCGCTTTCTTAACCTGTTTGTTCCATCCTTTTGCTTTAAGTGTAACTTTGAGGTATTTAGTTTTTTTTTTTTTTTATAATTATTATTTGTTTTTCTACCTGTATTTTTTCATCTTATTAGTTCTCTTTGTCAATAGTTATGCAGCCTCAGTTTTCTACCAAATCTAACTCTTTATTTCTCATCTAGCTTTTTATCATATCTATTGCCAACTCCAACTTTTCCTTTAATACTTTTATGTCTATATTCTTACATATCAGAGCCACGTCATTCGAGAATGTCCTTATTGTCATTATGGACTAGATTTCACAGTTAGGTCTAAGTGCAGAAGTACCATACTTCTCTGGTCAGCCTAAATTTTTCATTCTTAGTCAGTAGATTTCTCCGTTGAAGGATACTTGATAGTTTTCTTTTTTTGGTGTTTTATACTTACTTCTCACACAAAACAGTGTTGTTTTTTCTGTGTTGTTTTCTGTTTGCTTCTTTTGCTATGTCCTTTAAGCCAGACTAGTGTTCAATAAATTACGTTCGTTGCTGTGCGTTCTATGGCTATGCGATAAAAACGTCAAACTAGAAATCCGTCACAGTATGGCAAAATGCTAAGTAGTAAACCTGTATAATAAAAGAAGTATCAATTTGATGCCATAAATTAAGTGTCACTTAATGACATCAAGAACAACTAATCGGAACCCAGCAACAAACAAAACGAAATTGAAATGCAGTTTACTAATGGTAGCGCTTCTATCAAGATTTTCTTGAACAGCTCAGATATAGAAAGCGGCAATTTTCAGACAAAAATTAATCAAAAACTTAATGTAAATTTTAGCATCATATACAACATCCCCGCGCAGATTAAAATTTAACGTATCATAACAGATGTCATGACCGATGTCTTAATGAAAATGACAGCCATGTTAAAATAAATCAACGTCAAATTAACAAATTAAAATTAAGGCAAAAAGCTTACAACTTTTGGTAGATTTAACCACACAGACTCAGAAGACTTATTTGCCAGAAATGTCAAGACATGCTACTTTACTACAAAACCTGCGTGGCAATTCCAAACATTTTGATAAAACGCACCATTAACCCAGAAAACCTGTAAAATGGTTTTAACCAGAAGGTCTATACACATTATGAAGAGGAAACAATAGCAAATGCACTAACCACTCTAAAAGATTTATCAACTCCTTGAAAATCTAGAACTCCACAAACTGAAAAGTCTAGTCGACTAATTAAACAAGGTCAAAAAGAATATTGAACAAAAGAAGAGCACCAGAACCAAAACATCCGGCCCAGAAACGCTTAAAAATTAAGTCAAATACTGCAACATCCTGGCAAATCTTGAAACTACAAGAAAACAACACAGAAAGTTGCAATTTCCTAGGATTAAAGTTAACTTTAATGGAAAAATGATTGAAGCACTTATAAGCTCAAAGGCAAACAAACATTTTATCAAACTGAAATTGCCCACAGACGAGGCTACTATTGACATACAAGTAGGCAATCAAACATAGACCTTACAAATGTTGATCACTCTATAAATAGGCAAAAACCTAATATTGGGTCACTTTTGGCTAAAAAATAATGAAAATAATATGGATTATGCACGCCGCTGCATTTATTTTAGCAGAAACCGCCGAGCTACCATCTATTGGAACACCCATCCAATAAATAAACCATTAATCCTACCAAAGACTAAAGATTTGAAGCTGCTCAAACTGATCTTAAAATGTAGCGCCCTCTTTACTAAAAATTGAACACCAACAACCATCAAAACTGTGACTTATCACATTAAAGCACAACACGCCCGTACGGGAGTTTAGATACACTTATTATGCCTAGAAAATATTGTTAATCTTTGAAAGATAGAGAAACTACTAGCCACGGGCATAACAGAATCTAGCTGAGCAACTACTGCTCACTAATTGTATAAGTACAAAAAAAAAGATGGCACGACAAGATTTTGCATAGACTTTTGCAAGGTGAACAATGCAACCCAATATAAAGCAGCGCCATTACTTTGTATCTAAGAAACACAAAAAGCTATTGAAAAATTTTGACGGTTGCACTTTAAATATTGTCAGATACTGGAAAAAACAAGCAAATATCTCACCAACAAGTGGTAAAATGTACCAATTTTGAGTGATGCTTTTTGGGTTAATCGCCCTGGCAACCTTTTAGATATTAATGTTCAGACTGTTTGCTGAACTGTCAGGCGTTTTTGCATTGATATACTTGAATGACATTATATTATACTTAAAAACTACAGACAAACATTTACAAAAAATACTAAAACTTTTTCAAAAAAAACATCGTAAAACACAATCCGGGAAAATGTGGACTTGGACGAAAAAAAAAGTAGAATACTTAATCCATAACATTACGGCCGGAGAAAACCAATCCATGAAATAGTACCTAAAACAGATTTAAAAACACACTCCACCTGTCAACAAGAAACAAAAAATTAATGGAATTATTCACCTTTCTACTCGAGTGAGTACACACCCAATTTTGCCAAACCACTAATAGGAACTAAAAATCTCTAAAAATTGTCACAGGAAGCGGACAAAGTTTTTGTATATGTAAAAACCTTAATGGACCAATTTCTAAAATCTGCACGTCCACGCCCCGGCTTACACTACGTGCTGCAAATTGATGCATGTAGCTTTGGAAAGAGCAAAATTACATCAAAAGAAAGGTTAAGCGCAATATTATTTCATATAAAGGGTGGTCCATTTAGTAATCCTTTTTTAAAAATTCAAAAAAATAAACAAAAATTAATTTTTTTTGGTATATTATTAGTTTATTCAAAAAAGCAAACATTTATAGAACACGATTTTATTTATGTGGCTACCTCGGCTGGTTTTGCAGTAGCGCATATTTGCCTTAAAGATTTGAATCATTAATAGATTGTTTGCATAACATTGGTCCTTAACGGCACCCTACAAAAAAAAATCTAACGGCGTCAAATCGCAGCTACGAGGTGGCCAATTGACATTGCCGAGACAGCTGATAACATGATTACCGAACTTGGTGCGCAAAAGATCGATTGTGGCATGGGCTGTGTGGCATGGCTCGCCATTCTGCTAAAACCAAAGATTGTCCAAGTCCATGTTTTCAATTTTCGGCCACAAAAATTGTTTATTATGCTTTTGTATCACTTATCGTTGACCAAAATAGCGTTTTCAGCAGCATTTTAAAGAAAATTTGGACAATGATGCTAGCGTTCTAAAATCCGCATCAAACTGTCACTTTCTGAGAACGCATTTGCTGTTTGACAATCACGTGCGAGTTTTCCGATCCCCAGATGCGACAATTTTGCTTGTTAACATAGCCGCCGAGATAAAATTGCGCTTTGTCAGAAAAGATGTTTTTTTTAAGCAAAATTTTTGTCCATTTCGAGCTGCTCTAAGGCCTAAACTGAGAAGCAAAAACAAACCGGATAGTTGTGTGTTTTTAATTAAAGAGTCAATTGGACCTTATAAACAAATAATGCGAGGTCTTTGTGCAAAATTTGCATCAGGCTGGTGCGTAAAATGTTGAATTGTTGAGATCGATGGCGAGTTGATGTTCCAGGACTGAGTCGCACATTTTCTGAACTTTCTGTCAAGATTTCTTACAGGAAAGACCTGTCACTGACAAAATAACAAATGATTAAAAAGATACCACTAGATGGACTACTCTTTATAATTTCAGAATTGACAGATTGCCAGAAAAAATACCATTCCTACATGATGCATAGCAATAGTCTGGGACAGCAAAAAAATATTTTTTTAAAATAAACTTTACAAGTCAAAGTTTACCCAATGAGCATTAAGGTTAGAAAAGTTTAATTTCACCGTAAGACACAAAAGAGTGCCTACAAACTGGCGCCTAAAAGCAAAATGCAAATCTGTATGGGATAATTTTAATAATCTACTAAATAACAATTTAGATTACCAACTTGCTATAAAATTATAACAAACCACAACAACCACGCCCAATTAGTGGTACTACCAACAACCTTGCAAATTGTAATTGCACAATGTTATGCATCTGGTTAAAGATACACAAAGACGTGCGGACATTTGTTTTCTGTCGCAGAACAAACCTAGGAACTGCTCAGCTAGGAGCTACCTTGCATTTGCACTCAGCCGGAAAACTTAGGGAGCAGGTGGCTTTGGATTACATTGGGCCTTATAAAACAACACGGGCCGGAAACAAGTACTCCTTAACGTACATAAATTTATGCACAAGATGAGTCGACGCAATCTCCGTATTGACAGCTATCAGCAAAGCCACCGTCAAACTCATAAAAGACCGCTTATTCTACAAAGCTGTAAAAGATAGAAAGCTATGCACCACACAACAACAACCTACCATCCACAAACCAAATCTGTAGAAAAAAAGCATGTGCAGTTAAAACAGTATCAGAGCCCTAACAGAAGACAATCCTCAAAATCAATGGATCAAGTTGCTGACAATAGCAACATTTGCTAAGGTACAATTTGCGGCGGCTTGGATGCTTAAAAAAAATTGCTACCTTCAAAGTGATGTCGGCTACCATATAGTAAGAAGGCCAAAGTATTGTATCCCCCAACTCATCTTTAAATTAAAAACTTAAAAAATTTGTTTGCAAATTGTGGCAGTCAAACATTTATTATAAAAAAAAAAGTTTAACACTAAAAATGCAATGCTGTGTTAAGAAACAATTTTTTTTACTAATAGTGGTTTTAATGGTTTGACGTTAAATTTAAATTGTAATCAATCAAAGCTTAACGTTTTCTTAGTATATCAATAAATTATAGTTTTATTGTTATACATAAACAGCATTCTTAACAACGACAAAGTTTTTTTGTAAGTTATAAACTTTTGTATAAATCATACTTGTATTACTAAAACGTTGAATATACTTAAAGTAAAAATTGAATGCTTGATTGTGTTTTTAAATTTTCTACGGTTAATACCCTAAACGCGCTCATTGTCGTACTTCGAATAAATAACTGTTTAAATTAATTTGCTCTTAATTTACATACATAATATACTTTTATATTATATAAAAGAACTTACATTTTTTCCCAATTCTTTAAATAGATTACAAAAAATGCATCTCACATTTTATGTCGTTGCGTAAATTAATGACCTATTAACAATTGTATAAGTGGGAAGCGGATGTGCATATGATTTTAATTGTACATAAATTATTATTTATATACACATTAATGAACAAATACAATATAACAATTTAAAAAAAATTCTTTAATAATCGACATTTTTTATCAGCCATAAATCACAGATTCACAAACATGTTTTTGAATATGTATATAATAGCCAAGCTGTCTTAAAATGTATCAGTATCAGTCAGACATTAAACAACAATGCAGTCATTAGTGAAAGTAAGTATAAACATAAATTGTTTAAAAAAATTAATTAAATTAAATATTAAAAAAATAATAATATTTATTTATAGATCGTTTTACTTCAATTGATTGGATTAGTTCTGTTTGCTGAAGCGTATGATGTATTGGATCGACCACGGTGGGGTATTGTAAAAGTGCAACCTCCTAAAGAAAAACAAAATTACCCATTGGATACTAACACTGAATCTTTATACGCACCAAATAATAACTATCAATTAGTCACTAGTGCAAACGAAGAATTAAATCGTCCACGATGGGGTACTGTAAAAGTGCAACCTCCTAAACAAAGAGAATTGGCTGTTAATGCTGCGCCTTTATACACCCACAATAACAATTATGCACAACCTAAACAAACTGAACTTCTATACACTCCAAATAACGTTTATGAACCAACTCTACCATACGACAGAGTCCAAATTCCATCTACACAGTATAATACTGATCCATATCATTCTTTCAATGATTATTCTAATCTTTACAATCAATTTTATAACTACATACAGAAACATGGTAATATTCCACCCCAATCAATGGTTTCAAGTTCAGAAAATTATAATGAAAAGGAATATGATAATCAAGGATTTATTGAGAAGAAAAAGAATAGGAAAGGGTTATTTTCAAGTTGGTTTGCCTAATTTTATTAATTTTTAATTTTAAATAAAGTTTTTTCGCAATGTTTATTGGTTATTGATTCCATGTTATATCAATCATTAATTTGTTTCCTAATTTTGCTATAATTGTATGGTTACATCCTCTACTTTATTAATCTGTTAGTTTCTTTACGCTAAATAAAACACACTTTTGAGTCGATTTTTTAAGGCAATTATTATTTAACAAGATAAAAAGTAAATGTGAAGAATTACACAATACATAAAAAAAAATCAACTAGATCTGTTTCTTAAAATAAGTAAAGAGTTTTTGATGGTAACATCTTTTTATTTTGTTATTTTAAATATGAACACTTTTTTGTCTCAAAACTGATGCCGGCTTAATTTGATTACATTAAGACTATTTTACAAAGTTTTACAAGTTCAATAAATAATAATTATACTGTAGAATCAGTATTTTTATTTCATGATAATGAACGTAACGTAATTCAACCAAATAAAGATTACTTTTAAAAAAAATTCAATAGTTTGCTCACATAAACCTTGCGCTTTACAAAAAAATAACTTAAAAGTTCTTAAGCAGATAAATTTGCATAAATAAAGAATTCTATCAATGCAATCAAAAAATGTTTTTGAATTTTTATCCACAAATTCTTTTTTTCTTTGTAATTCTACTATTGGCCTTTGCAACCGTTCAAACTATGCAGACATTGTCTAAGTATAACAAATATTTGTTTGCATACACAGTTTGAACAATTTGCTAACAATCAAAATTTTAAGATAATCTGTGCTTGGCAGTAATAACATGTTAATGTTGTTGTTACCCGATTTATTTTATTGTTTTGATCCCTAAATGAATTGCAGTTACTGCATGAATTAATGCGTTATTAACAATTGTAGACGTGGGATGTAGACGTGCATCTATATATATATATATAATTTTAATTGTGCATAAATTATTAATAAACAAACACAATATAACAGTTAAAAAAGAATTCAAGCGTCAATCAACAATTTATCAGCAATAAATCTTATAAACTTATAAACAATTTTTGGAATATATAAATGCCTGCTAAATCTTGAAATATATCAGTTTGATAAATTTAGCAATGAATTCTATTGTGAAAGTAAGTTTCAATTAATTAGTTTTAAAATTTTATTATTACAAGCTACGTATTATTTTTTATTATAGGTATTGGTATTATATGGACTGTTGGCGTTTGGTGATGCATATTGGCAACAACCACATCGTAAAAGTTATATGGGGAAACTAAATGGAAGAGATAGTTATCAATTTGCTATCAATAGTAACTATCCACAGAATAGTTACTCATACAGTTATCAATATTCTGTGCCTTCAAATAGTTATCAACATTCTTATGTGGAGTATAGAACAAATCCATGATAAAAGTATACAATCAATTGTATTATGACAGTTATAATAATTGAATAAGTTTTGATCAATAAAGTAATTCTGTAACAAGTTTATTTATTTTTATTTTAACTTTAAAATGTTTTAATTAAGTAGCAAAAACGTGCTTAATTTTTAAGTTAGAAATAGTACAATTTAACAGTAACAAAAAGGACAAAATATAAAATTAAAAAAAGGTTATACAGAGCTGCATTTAGTTGCCGTCTCTACTTAGCCTGTACTTAAGAAAAATATTTAAAACCGCACTACCAAACAAAAAAAACAGAAATAACAAATAAAACTTATGAAAATAATTGAAAACCCTACAGCCAGCGTTCACTTTTATTTGAAAAACATACAGATAGAACAATAGTCAAAACTATTGCAAGTAACGGGAAATTCTAAAAAAAAAATGAGGACAGACAGACTGTCAAAAAATACACGATCTAAGGTGACTGTCAAAAATACTAACTCTAAAATGTGAATCTGAATTTTGCACTTTTTAACCGTTTTTAGTCTGATTTTGTTTATTTTTTTTTTTTAATATTTTATATTTATGACAAAATTTTGTCATTTTTGACGTTCTATGAATAAAATTGTTCAATTTATTTGACAGTATTTTGGTTTTTATAGCCTAATTTTGCTATTTTTGGGATTTCAAAAACCTTTTATGCTAATTTTGACTTTTTTTAAATAAAATTTTGCGTTTTTAACCGTTTTTAACCTGGTTTAGATTTTATTTAAAACTTGTTCAAGGTTTTATGGCCGTATTTAGTCATTTTTAACTTTTTATAATAAAGTTTTGCTTTTTTTAACAGTTTATGACCAGAGTTAGTGCTTTTTAACAATATTTTTAAGAACAAATATTGTTTTTTTTTTTAACAATATGTTGATGATTGGATATTGATATTTTTGAAATTTTATTTAAAAAAAACGTTGCACTTTTTAACAGTTTATGCCGGAATTTAGTTTTTTTTTAATATCTAATATTTTATAGCTAAATTTTGGTTTTTAAAATTTCATAATAATTTGTACACTTTTTAACTGTTTGTAGCCGGATTTTTAAGATTTCTAACAATTGTTTAAAATTTTGAAGCTAAATTTAGCTATTTTTAACATATTACGCACAAAATTTAGCACGCTTTAACTATTTTTTATTTTTTTTATTATTTTAATATTTTATGACAAAAATTTTGATTTTTAATAGAACTTTTTGCCAATATGTTTATACTTTATAGCCGGATTTTTTAATTTTTGAAATTTTATAAAAATTATTACACTTTGTATCAGTTTATGGTCGGAATTTGAAGTTTTGAAATTTAAAAATATAATTTTGGATTTGTTGAATTCCAGATTTTGATTCAATTTTTTCTATTTGGCTATTTTTTACTTTTTATGATAGAATAGTTTACAGTCAAAGTTTGCTATTTTCTAACAATTTTTTGATAAATTAAAAATTAATTGTTGACATTTTATTAAAAAAAATGTATTTTTTTAACATAAACTGTTTTTTGTTACTTTCTAACAATATTTTTAGTATTTAATGAATAGATTTTACATATTTAAGCAGTTATAGCCAGACTTTAGTGTTTTCTGATATAATTTTTATGTTTCAAAAACCGAACACATGATACTATAATCAACGACAATTTAGAGGCAATATTAACAGTTTAGCAGTAGGTTAGACACGTTGGTAACAAAAATTTTATGTTTAAATATTTACACTTTTAAAAGACGGATTTACAGATTTAAAAACTGCATATATAATTTAAAGATCGGATTAACAGTTTGCCGGTTAAATATAATATATGCTGAATTACCAGTTTGACAATAACTAACTTACACTTTTAAACACAATATATATTATTTAATGGCCGGATTTATACTTTTAAAAACCGAATTTACAAATCTAAAAGCTGAGTTTATAATTTAAAGGCCAGATTATCAGTTTGACAGTAAAATTCAACACTTTGAAGACTAAATTTTCAGTTTTAAAGACTGGATTAACAATTTAGCAATAAAATTTGAAAATTTAAAGACAAAAACTTTTAAAGATCGGATTTACACTTTTGGATTTACAGTTTCAAAAGTTAGATTTAAAATTTTGAGACTAAATTAACAGTAGACTACTAAATACATTAGTAACCGGATTTTAATTTTTTAAAACAGGAGTTATACTTTTAAAAGCTGAGTTTATAATTAGAAGGCCGGATTAACAACTTGAAAGCCAAATTCACAGTTTGGTAGTAATCTAACCTAACCTAACCTAACCTAACCTAACCTAACCTAACTTTTTTTATGAGTTTTCAAAGTTGATCAACTTTTTGGAAAAAAATCTATGATGAAAATATTTGCCAGATTTTTAAATACCAGATTTGTGTTTCTGGTAATAAAATTAGTCAGAAATATAGTTTTTATAAAAATTGGTGAGGGTCAAAATTACACCCCTAAATTGCCGATAAATTTTTTCGACAAATTTTCAACTTTTTGCACTAAAAAATTCATAACTTTAGAACGGTTGGTAGTAAAGACTTCAAGCAAGTTTAATTATCTTTGAAATGATGTAACATAATATATTAAAAATATAAAATATCTTTCAAAAAATGTTAACCTTTATTTTTAGTGTAAATACGAAAATTGACATAATTGGCGGCCATTTTTAAACGGTTGAATTTTTGCAATTTTTATTTTTTTGTTATATAGGGTTTATCAAAAGTTATCTAACGATGTATATTGAGTTGGTTCTGCATGTCATTTTGACCCATTAAAAAAATAATTAAAAAATTTCAACAATTTTTATGACTATAGGCAAAAATTGCTGATTTTTTTTTAAATTTTATAAAAATGAAATAAAAAGATGTCTTGCATTGCTAAAACTATAATTATTTTAAAGTTTGCCACCTGTAATTTAAAATCATTTTTTAACAAACTCTTTTTCACCGACAAATTAACCTTGCAGGGACAAAAAAATAGCCCCGCAGAGACAGGCAAACATACTATCAAATTCTTCAACAAACAAGCCTCGCACGGTTAATCAAAAAGCTAGATCTTTATGCAACCAAAAATTAAATACATTTCTCTACAAAATTTAATGAATTAAAAAAATATTTAAAAACTACTCCCCAACAAATTTCAGGTACTGGACATATATTTAGAAACACGTTCTTTAATTCTTTTTGCTCCAAACACTATCTATATGCGCCTCATAGCAACAGGCAAAAAACACTATCTATATGCTACCTAAAAATAGAAACACTTCCCAACAAGTACTGGAAAATACTTCAACTTATAGATAATGTAAAATAATTTAAAAACACTCTTCAACAATCTTCAGGTACTAAACAAATATTTAGAAACCCCCCAAACAAACTAGCCCCACAGGGACAAAGAAAAATTACTATCCATATGCAACCATGTATGTAAAACACTTAGTATAAAACCTAAATACCATCTCAACTATTAATGCTTCAATCAACTGGATGCGACTTTTGGTATTTATTACCCTATACTACAACCCTTGTACCGTCCCAACTATTTCAATCTAACCATCTTTTTTTTTTTATTCAATACAAACTTTCGGTATTCGACTCACACTTGACAGAAATCCGAAAAACTGTTTCAACTATTGCGCATCAAATTCTGTCCTAATATTTATTTATGTACTGGGTAATAGTATGGATATTAACATTTTTATTTTTAAAAAATAATCTTTGTATTGGAAAAAGCTTGAAGAAGTCTTAAAACTGTCTCAACTATTGCACAACCAACAAAACAAGGATTTCTCTGATCCTATCATTATTTATGTACCCGGTCATAGTATGGATGTTAACATCTATGTTTTTGGTTTAGATATAAGACCCTGTATTGGAAAACATTTGACTGAAAACCCAATAATTGTCTCAACTATTGCACATCAAATATAACAAGAGTTTCTCTGTAGACAAATTTGGAACAAGACGCTGTAGGCGGAGTGCCCTAAACGTCTAAGTGCGATATGGACATTCCAGTCGAGTTGTACAGCTTACTTTTTCTACGACGAAAATTTAAAAATTATTTTAAAACTTTTCAATTAATCATTTAACATTAATACGTGCGTTCGTTTGTGTAATATTATCACTTAAAGTGATAAATATTACTAATATTGTGCGTTCGGCGGGCCATATCACTTGTCACATGGTTTACATCAGTCACTTCAATCACGTCGCAACAGTTGCGTTAGTTTGACTGGTGTTTTCACTTTAAATCATTTAAAGTGATTTATATTCGTAAAACTGTACGTGCGGCGTTATCATATCACCTCTGAAATGGAAATAATCAAGCTACCTCTAAACCAAATTCATTTGATCACTGATAAAACAAGCGGCAAATTTAAAATATATATATATATATAAATCAATAAAAGTTGCAAAGTTGGTTGCGTATATAAAAATATTGCATAACATAACCTGTTGTGCATCATCCATCTATATACGCAACCAACTTTGCATTTGCATCAACTAACGAGTGTTTCGGTAACATAAATTTAAAAATATGGCGATAAATGAATAAATAAAGTGAGATTTGTCGTTCTTTGAAATGCATTATTTTAAACAAAAATTAAGTAATATTTGACGTCATCACCAAGTGATCAAAATTTCAGTGATATTGCAAAACAAGCGCTCTTATTATATATTGAAATAAATTCGGGTTATGTCTGACATCTGACGTTTCGCATAATTGTCAAATTCAGAACTACTTTTAATTTTGGTTAAATTATGCTGTTAAAACATGTTTCTACTCCCTTCTATATACTTTTATTCACACCTAACTGAATGGATATGTATCATATATTGATATAATGGATATGATTACCAACCATAAAAACAAAAAATACAAATCATTATAAGCATTTTGCCGTGAGAAACCCGTACATACCAGCGATCAACTATTTAACTTTCTATTTTTGGTTGTTTGTTGAAACTCACGAAAACGTATCGGTTATAAACTTATAAACTGTTATGGTAGGATCTGTCAAAACGGTAAATTTTAAATATTTTAACCTAAAAGTTTATAAAAATTACTTATTTTTGTTGATTAATGTTTATTAATCAATTATATGAGGGGTTCAGACGTAATTACATAATCAAAATCTTAGATAATAATAAAAATTAATAAAAATAAATGTAATATACTACTTAATATTTAATAAAATATTGGCAGTAAATATATATAATTTATTTTATAATTTAAACTAATGTCCAATTTGAGGTTATAAGTTGTTTTGATTTGTTTGTTTGTTGGCGTTCATTTGACATACCGAACAAAACATACCGCTAGCTAAACTGCTTTCAACTCGGTTTTAAATTCACCTCGCTGGTTGGTACATTCGGAGTCAAAAGTTAATAACCGGTAAGTCGCGACAACGTAACGGTTTAAAACCATTTGATACCACAACATCAACGGTATCTCACGGCAAAACGCTTAATGTTTATTTGATTACGTCGCTAAATACAAATGGGTTAGTAAATAAACTTATTATTATTGTTATGTTTTCACTTTACCTAACTTGGTTTAAACAAACCAAAAGTTCGTTCATGTATGAAAGATAAAAATTTGTTAATGTATAAATTGAGATTGATAATGCGTTAACATATTTTAATATTTTTAATTAAATTTAGTCATTAGCCGATAAGTTCCTTAAATACAAATGCCACCAAGCAACAAATTTACTAAGATTCAATTTAAAGAATTCAACTTCAAAGTTTGGCACAATTTTGCAATTAATACATTTTAAAGTTAAAATAAAAATAAATTAGATTGTTACAAAAATACTTTATTGATCTAAATTAATTTAATTATTATAACAATAATTTTATGATTCTAGAGTCATCTTTTGTTGGCTATTATATAATCGATTGTATACTCTATCATAATTTCTAATAAAAAAACTATTATAATGATAGTATCTCTTTCATGGGACTGTTACTATTAGACCATAATGTGTTCTAGGATTTTTTTTTTTGTTGCATAAATTTTGCTTCACTAAACGTCAGCAGTCCAATCAATTCAAGTAACAATATCTATAATAAAAACATTAAATAACTTTAAAAAAATTAATATATAATTAATTCACCCTTAATTTTACGATAGAATTCATTGCTAAATTTATCAAACTGATATATTTTTAAGAATGACTTTTATATAATCTAAAAATTATTTGTAAATGTATAAGATTTATTGCTGATATATTGTAGATTGACGCTTGGATTCTATTTTTTTGTTTTAACTGTTATATTGTGTTTGTTTGTAAATATGGTTTTACACAATAATTTATGTACAATTAAAATTATATGCTTGTATGCATTCTACGTTATAATTGTTAATAGCTTATCAATTCATTTAGAAATGAAAACACTAACATTAATTGTCTAACAATGACTTATCATTACAAAATATGTAACACAGTTTGGGCGGTTTGCAAACTGTTCAGTCAGTGCACATAAACAAATATTTGTCATACTTAGTCAATGCTTGCATAGTTTGCAAACCGTCCAAATTGCATGTTAGAATAGACTTTTTATATAATTTATTATCTTCAAATGCTACTGATAGAAAAAAACCGTATAAACATCATTGCTTTTATATTGCAGTTTAAGCAGATTAATTATACACCTAGCTAACATTTTATAAGAATGGTGCAAAAAGTAGAGTACAGTTTTATTTTATTTAGCTTTTAACTGCCAAAATTTATTTAGGTTTTGCAACACAATTTGCTTTGATTATTGAATGTATGAACTTTATTAATACACAATTAGGTTGAAACTTCAAACAAAGATTGATTGTAATACTACAATTTTTTTTCCACACAGTGGTTTTATCAGGTATAATGAATAATGATAAAAAAGGGGTATACACTAATTACTTAAAAAAAATCTTGTTAAGTCCTAACAAAATGCAAACGAACATTTAGCAACTTTAAATAAACTTGCATGTGGAGTTTTATCTTCTTATCAACATATTGCCGGATGGTTAGCGGACCTGCAGGCCAAACTAAATAAGGATAACTGGATATGGTTAAGAATCACTAAGTAACAACAACAGGTTAGTTAAAACTAGACACAGGCAACAGTAGTAAGAACTGAAAAAACTGTGTACCAGACAGCAGAATGCGCAGTGGCAACCACAAAAACGGTACAGCAATGTAGACAAAAAGGGGCATTCACTACATAAATTTACCCATAGTAAATTGTCTTGATAGTACAAAACAATAGATATAGTAAGCCATGCGATTCGTGTAGCATCCGGCGCTCTTAAGGTCCCGGGTCTAGGAGTGATAAACTGGCTACCGGTCATGATAAGGAAAGAACCAGGCCTTGCGTAAAAAATTTGCGGCTGGCCAAAAAACTCAAAATTAAAACTTGAAATGTAAATAACTTATATCAGCCAGGTACATAACCTAGATGCAGAAATGACTAGGCTAAACATAAACATACAAAAACCTGTTCGGTAAATTTGGACTTGAAGAGAGGAATGAGCGATAAAGCTGTTACAATTTGCAGAAGAACAGCAATTGGTAATCACAAACACCTTCCACAATCTACCTGCTAGAAGAATCTACACATGGAGGTCCCCGCAAGACAAAAGTAACAATAATATAGTAAGGAACTAAATTGGCTATATAATGATAAGAAAAAAACGACATATCTTTTGTAAAGACGTACCCGGGGGCTGATGTGGGTTCCGACCAAAATCCTGTAGTGACTAAACTCCAACTGAAGCTAAAGAAAATAAAACAAAAACAAGCAACATCAAGGATAGACACAAATAAACTTAAAAATGAAGAAATAAGAAAAGCGATAAAAAAAATCAAAATATGAAAGAAACCACAAGAATAATAAAAACAACAGAAGACTCAAATGACAAATGGAAGACCAAACAAAAAGAAAAAATGAATAACAGATGAGACATTAGAAGACACCTCAAATCTAAGAACCAAACTGAATACAGAGCGATGCAGAAAACAATAAGAAATAAAATAAATAAGGCAAAGGAACAATGGCTAGAAGAACAGTGTACAGAAATAGAACAACCTCAAGAAAAATATGATTTTCTTAACGTCTACAAGAAAATACAGCAAATAGCTGGTATACATCAATCACAAGGCAATGCTCTAGAAGACGCAAACGGTAAGATAGTTATCGACATCAAGAACAAGCTTAAAACCTGGAGCAACTGTATAAAACACTTATTTAAAGACAAAAAACATAGAATGCAGCAAAACATACCAAATACAAATGAAAATGTCAGTTCACCAATAACAAAAACAAAATTTGTACACGTACTTAAAAATATGAAAAACGGAAAAGCACTAGACTTAGATAAAGTAACAATAGAATTACTCAAACTCCTAGAAAAAAAGCAGCTTACAGTTTACACCAAATTAATAAATAACATCTATATATCAAGCATAATACCAAAAGAATGGTTGAGCTCAATTTTCATTTCCATTCCTAAGCGCACAACTGCCAAAAAATGTGAAGAACACTGTACAATAAGTCTATTGTCTCATACATTAAAACTACTACTATATATAATACGTTTATTTCTTGCCTTTCGGTCTTGAAAATTACATTTACAAATACATTTTTAACTTCCCAAAATTATAAAACCTAATCCTTATAAAATTAACACAACTAAAAGTATTTTCTTTTTTGTTCCTTTTTTTTTGATTTTTAGTTGCCTTCATCCATTCTATCCTTCTTCCGTCCTCTTTTAATATCTTATTTTTTCCCATCTGTTTTTCTCTTATTTCGTTACACTCTTTTAACATATGTTCCATAGTTTTTTTAGTTTCTCCGCACATTCTGCACATTTTCAAATCTTCTTTCATCAAAAGTTTTGTCACTTGCTCTTCATTACTACATCTAAATCTTGCAATCATCTTTTATTATATCTATTGTTCTCTAAGTACATTGGCAAAAAACTACTACTAAAGATAACTCATAAACGTGTTTATCAAAAATTAGAAGAAGAAATAAGTCATAGCCAATTTAATTTCCAAAATAAACTGAGATGCAGAGAGGCACTCTTCAGTTTAAATGTCCTCACACAAAGATGTCTTGACGTTAACAAAGATGTCTATGAAAACGTTTGAAAAAGTGCACCATAAACACCTAATGAGACTACTAAGAAGTAAACAAGTAGACAAGCAAGATATCTAAATAATACAAAACCTTTCTTATAACCAAAATGTTACTATAGAAAAAGAAAGTCAGAAATCACAGCACATAAATATAGAAGAAGAGTCAGACAGTTGCGTTTTGTCACCTTTATTCTTCAATCTATACCCTGAAATAATAATCCGAAAAGCAACTCACAATGAAGCAACAACTGTCATCAATGTCAACGGCAAAATCATATAAATTATACAATACGCAGACGACACAGTGCTTATGACAGACAGCCTCTAAGATCTCTAGAAGATGACCAAAAGAATCCAAAAAGTCAGCTAACAATACGTACTAATCATAAATCTGAAGAAAACAAAATTTATGATATTTACTAAGAACTTCAATAACAACAAACAACTCATAGTAGCAAATAAAATTGTAGAAAAAGTTGAAAAGTACAAGTACTTAGGAACATGGGTTAACTTGCAAAGTAACAGCAAAGATGAGATAATAAGCAGAATTAAAATAGCTCGCAACGCATTTATAAAAATAAAAAAATCTTCTTTTATAAGAATTTTAAAAATAAATTAAAATTTAGAATGGTAAAATGCTATATTGAGTTAACATTATTATATAGAATAGAAGCCACGACACTCAAAACTAATGCAATTAAACAACTTGAGGCATTTGAGATGTGGATGTTCAGAAGATTCCTTAGAATACCATAAACTGACAAAATAATTAATGTCAAAATTTTGAAGAGAATGAAGACATAAAAGCACCTAGTTGACACAATAAAATGCCAAACACTAAAATATTTAGGCCATGAGATGCGGGGTCAACGATATGAATTCTTGCGATTGAATCAAAGGTAAAATTTAAGACAAACGCAGCATAAGACGTTGACGAATCTCATGGCTACAAAACTTAAGAAAACGGTTTAATTGTACATCTACGGAACTATTTAGAAAAGCCACAAATAAAGTCTAAATTATCATATGGTCGCCAACCTTTGTTTGAAGATGGCACCCTAAGAAGAAGAACTCTAAACAGAATTTTGAATTATTGTTGAATATTATTCTGCGTAATTCAATGTTTTAATATAATCTAAACAAAAATCACTACAAACACTGCAGTGTTCAATTGTAAACAAGTGGTAATACAAGATGAAGTCTGTAAGATATCAAACCAAAAGACATGGTTTAGCGTTAAACTGACAACTTTTTTTTACTAATTCTTCAATCAACAATTAATTTAGTTTTTGTAAAACTATCTTACAGTTAATGCAAAAGCAACGGTCCTAAGCTATATATGTTTGTCTTTAGCTTTAAGTGTTTCTTTTGTTTTTTTGTACTTATTTAATCCGAGCCAGATAACATTTTATAACAGCAGATTGGTCAAAAATCGACTTTTTTGTAAGCTAACAATTCTGCCTCTATCAAAACTGCTCAATTTGTAAAAAAAATTACGTACTCTTACTGTAGACATAATTGCAACTTTAAATCACTGTAAACAAAACAAAAACTTTCAAACATATTGCAATCAATAAATAACGCAAAATATTAGCAGATTGTTGGAAAGATCACAAAAGCGCAAACGTAATGAGAAAAAGATATGAATTTATTTTTGTTGCTAATAATATGATATTATTTGCAGAAAATCTATTAGTTTTTCTACTGCAATATTTGAATTATAAAAATAATCAAAACAATTTGAGGTTTGGGCTTAGTATTAACAGAAAGTAAAAGTCTAAAAATTAATTGGTTTTACTTTTTTAAATGAATTTATTAATACTTATTGTCATTGCCAAAAAAAAACCTTGTATGTAACTTAAAAATCAAATTTAATGATTTGCATATTTATATAGTTAAATTGGTACATATTTTAAAAAATAAACAGTTGAAAATAATAAAATCAAACTTTTTTATATGTTAATATCAGTACATATACACATATACAAACACATGTTGATATACAATGAAAACGCTATCTTGTCAAATTAAATTTTTACTTGACAACAACATTATTTAAAGTAACTTATTCAACATATCTTATAATTGCAGCGTTTACCCCCAGTAAGTATACCATAACCTATCTGATTCTCCGTTTTCTAAGCTATGTTTGTTATATTTTCTCAAAATTCCTTCTTTAGCGTTTAGAGGATAAGTATATCGTGGTCTTGTATACTCTTCATCTTTTATTCTATGTTTGTAAATTTTTCTTTGAGGAGCTTCTTCAGCAGTTTGAAGATAAGTATACCATGGTCTTTCATACTCTCCATCTTCTATTCTATGTTTGTAAACTTTTCTTTGAGGTGCCTCTTCAGCAGTTTGAGGATAAGTATACCATGGTCTTTCATATTCTCCATCTTCTATTCTAAGTTTGTAAACTTTTCTTAAGGCTGCTTTTTTGGAAGTTTGGGGGTAAGTATACCATAGTCTTTCTGGCTCTTTAAGTCGTCCGATTTCTATTTTATTTTGATATTTTTTTCTTAGAGTTGCTTCCTCGGCGTTTTGAGGGTAAGTATACCATGGTCTTTCTGATTTGCTAACTTCTCCATAATTTATTTTGTTTTGATAATATGGATGGTTATACCAATAGTCGTCGTTATTTAAACCAAAACATTCAGTTATTATTGATAATATTACAAATAATATAAGTGCCTAAAATAAATACAGATTATTATTTCTAAAATTACATAATTATTGTATTACTTACCAAAATCATTTTATAAATGTTATTGACTTAACTTATTACATATAATTAAATACGACTACATATTTTATTGATATTTATAGAATTTTTGATAATGTGTAATAAATTAATAAATGACACTTCAATTTATAATTTGTTATTTTTGATTTATTATATTGAGCTAAGTAGATAAAAATTATTACAAATAGTAAATTTTAGACAGGGTAAACATTTTTTGTGTATACAAAAGTATATTTAATTAACGGAGCTAATGAAGACTTACTTTTTAAGCTTAAAATTTCAATCAAAAATGTTACTGAAAGGGTTTGCGGCCTTGAAAAGACTTTTATGTGGAGTTTTTAGATTTAGTCTAAAATTTTTATTCATACAAGAAAATTATTTACTCAGCAATGGAAACAATATGCTAACTCAACATTTTTAGTGTTATCTCTAAGTTTGATTCTAATTGCTTAACATTTGTTATTTTTATATCAAAAGACAAAATTGAGTAATTTGCAACTTAAACACAAAAATATTATCAAAAAAATATATAATTTATTACTAACTATAAAAGAAATGTAAACAGTAAAATTTTAAGTTTATTACATTTTTTACAGATTATTTCCTTGCAATGTGATGTTAAAAATATAATTTTAATTAGCTAAGACTACTGGCATGCATTTTTGACGTTTCATATAACGTCAAATATTTTATTATTTTCTTAATAACTAATTAAACATTTAAATAAAATTGTTATTATCCAAAATCAAACAATTGGGAACGTAAATTTAAATAATTTACGATTATATAATTTAACAATAAGAAATGGAACGCTATTGATTAATTCAAGCGGCAATTAATAAATCATTTATAAATCAATGAAATATATGGCATGGAATTATAATAAAAGAGCTACAGTAGTAGTACAGGTAGTACTAAACAACCAAACATTAATAATAACATTGCAATGAACTGGGCAAGTTAAATATTATAAAATTAGTAATTGTATTCTAATAAAATAATTTTAGGTACTATTTTTATTGGTGGCAATAGCTATCGTTGCATTGACTTCTCAAGATAACAGCAGACAATATAGTATACCGTCAAAACATAACAAAGTGACTGGAATTGCAAAAGACAAAATTATTAAAGTACCAAGAGTTCCATATCCTGCTTATTATAATAAATATTTAAAAAAAGATGAAATTAACAATAAAATATATTTACCGAGAAATTATCATTGGTATAATAATGATAAAATAAATAAGTATAATAGGGTCGCAGAAAGAAATTTATATAATTTTAAGGATAAGGATGAAACACAAATAGTGTATGCATCAAAAGTTCCTCGTCGTAGCTTACGTAGGAAAAGCAGAACCAAGCGTGGATTTTTTTATTGATTGAATAAATTTAATTCTTGAGTTATATTTTTTCTGTTATTTTTCCAGTTTGTATCCCAGATCTATATCAACTAGATTTTCTGGATTGTCGAGCATCTCTTGATGAGTTGTATTTGCTCGCATTCCTTCTGTGCTCGACGGAGTAGGTCCGCCAAAGTTTTGCCGGTTAGCAGGTGTATTTTTGCTTGCTTGTGATTGTGGGCCCGGTCTAGTTTGGATCCTTGGATGGTAGCAAACGCTTAGATTCTTCTATCGACTTGGCGATGAGGTTATCAATTGAGCTGCGTCTGAGTGTGTCCAGTAAACTCCTGGTGAATAAAGGACCTTGTAAATTTGACTTTTGCGTCGGTTGAGTTTTGAAGCTAGACCAAATCATCAGTACGTAATATAAAGGGCTTGTCTTTGAGGGATGCCCAATATTTGTCTATTGCTCACATGGTTGCCATACACCCTAGACATTAGAGTGATATCTTTTCTGGAATGGTGTCAACTAAGCGCCTTCTTATGACACCGCGCGTTGTTGCAAGTTCTCTTCCTGGTACAGGACGGCTCCCACTCCAATGTTGAAAGCGTTTGTTTGAATCAGGTTTTGGTCGGGCAAGCATCAGAAGTTTGTCGAGTGCATTCTCGATGGCTTGTAACGCGGTGGCTTTGGGTTTACCTCATACAAATGTTTGTTTATTTTTAAATTGGAAATACTCAGGTACATACTCTAGAAGCCAAGTGCATAGACCTAATAAACTTTGCAGTTGTTTCTTGTTTTGCAAAGTGTTTTAGTTCTTGATTAGATTGTGTGGTAAGGTTAATTTCTTTCCGCGCTAAGCATTTAACCAAGTCGGTTCCAAAGTCACACTTCTTGAGGTGGCACCTTAACCAGTACTCCTGCAAGCATTCGAGCACTTTTGTAGATGAACTAAGTGCATGGCATGGTTTTCAGAATATAATAGACAAGAACAATGTTTTCCAAAAGGCCGGTTAAGAGCTGCAACATAAATTTCAGGAATGTTGTTGTCGCGTTTTTTTGGTCAAACAGCATTACTCAGAATTAGTATGTTTTTCTATCTAAAGCGGCAAAAACGGTGTAATGTTTATCTCTGTCTTTTATTAGTATTTGCCAATGCCCGGTTTTAAAATCTTGCTAAACACATTAGCTGCTCCAAAATTTTTTAATGTTTTTTAAATTTTGGGCAAAGGGACAACTTCTTACCTGGTTACGTTGTAAAATGCTCGGTAATTAATGCAGAAGCGTGATGCCGCCGTTTTTATTTGATATTTATAACCGTAGGTGTAATGTAAGTAGGTATTTAGTCTACGTAGTCAATAAATCTGTTGCTCTTAAATATTTTAGATTCTTAGGTAGTATTTTGAGGTCATTACAAATGATGGAATTACGAATAAACTAAAGGGCATTGAGTAGCCGTCGTAGAGTTTTAGATTGGTAGGCTTCTGTTTTGAACCAGTTGGAGTTGGATGTAATAGCCCAGATTAGACAGGCGTAGAGAACTTGTAGCTTGATTACAGTTTTATAGAGACGTATCTTGTTTTCAATGCTTAAGCCAGATTTTTTCTAAAACATTGAAGTTAAAATATTAGTGGCTACTTTGGCATTGTCGATGACAGCGGTTATGTGTCGTGTCTATCGGAAGCCGTTTGTGAGGTGAACGCTTAGGTATTTGACGTTACTAATCCTTGGAATGGGTATGTTGTTGAGACTGAGTGTTTTGCTGGGCCTGCAAGAAGTACGGCTCCAAAAAATTAAAAAGTTGCTTTTTTGGGGATTGACTTTAATTTACTATTTTAGTAGCCATTTGCCCAAGATATCTAGTAAAGATTGTGACCGGAAGGTAATCACTTTGGTATCTTTAGAGGTATAAAGTAGAGACGTGTCATCTGCATATTCGGCAATAGAGACTTAATTATTAGGTACCAAGATGTTCAAGACAACCAAGTTGATAAATAGTGAAGACAGGTTTAAACCTTGAGAAACTACAACCAAGATGAGTTGGTTGGTAGAGTTGGTCTTGTTTATTTTGATGAAAAACGTGCGGTTTTCTAGATATGAGGCGATTAATTGGGTTAGTCGTATTGAGAAATTTAAGTAATGGAGCTTCCAGGTTAAGCTTTTATGCCATACCTTATCGAAGGCCTTCTCAATGTGTAAGAAAACCACGCCGGTAGCTTTGTTGGTGTTAAAACTATCTGAGATCTTGTTGGTGACATGAAGTAGTTAGTGATACGTAAAGTGTATAGGTGTGATTTCTTAATTTTGCAAGGATAGCTTTTTAAGCAGTTTTACCTAAGGAGCTGAGCAGGCTTATTGGGCAATAACTTTGCGGAAACATGCAATCAAACCAGGTTTGGACAACATGATAACGTGATCCTTACCATCTGGAAAAGAGTTTTCAGATGGTAGGAAAATAAGAAAGTTTGATCATGCTGTTGATTATATTGTTGATAATTAGCACTGGCATTTTTAAAGAAAATTTGAGAGCCGCGTTGGAGATTTTGTCAGGACCTGGAGCTGTGAGTTTTTTGAGCACTTGGATAATAGTGAGTATTTCTGAAGATTTAAAGTGAAAGAGGTTGTCAAAAAAGATTATGGCCTGGATAGAATAGACTTTCCGGTAGATGTTGTCGATGTGATTTAGGTCAACATCATGGTAGATAGGGGAGCATTGAGTTTTAAGGCTATCAGCCATAGCTTCCGCTTTACCTTTAGTAGTGTGTTCGATTTTGTTTGAGCCGTGAATGGATAGTATAGGAGTCCTTTTTTCCTTTTGATATATTCCAGAATAAAGGTTTATTTTTGTTCATTTTGCCAAAGAGGTGGGACCAACTCATGTAATTTCTTAATTCTTTCCGGACGCAGTTTTGAAGATGGTTGAGGTGGTGTTTGTCTTTAAGATTTCTGGACTTCTGCCATCTTAAGCGGGATCTATTTTTTTGGTGGATTAGATCTTTTAGACTGTTTGAAATGCCGAGTAACTTGTCTGGCCTGGAGAGATAGTAAATGGTAGCCTCGTGGCAAACAGCAATAATAGTGTTGGTCAGATAATTTATGAAGTAGTCGATATCTGAATTGAATTGCTGCCAGTCGGTGGAATGAGGGCAGGTTGTGCGGAAAGAAAGAAGTGGTGAACTTGCCAGGTTGCAAAGAACCGGGCAGTGGTCTGAGCTTAGTTCATTTAACACAGTCGGGTTGTTACGGTTTGTGACGTTGGTAATAATTATATCTAGAACGTTTGAACTAAAGCCGTAGTTGCTGTAGAATGTTGGTTTTGTTAGACCGTAGACTTGCAAGCCTACTGTAAAGGCGTATTCTTGTAAGATTTTGCCTTTTTTGTTGTTTGTATGGCTGTTCCAGTGGTGATGTTTAGCACTAATATTGCCCGCTAGTATGGTTGGGGTATTATCCGCAAATAATAAATCAATATCATCGATAATGAGAGTATTGGTAGGGCTGATGTATGCAGAAAGAACTTTGAACTGACCATAACTTTTAAAGTTAATAATTAAAACAGTTACTTCAAACAACTCTAGAACTGGGCAAATGAATTTGGAATGATCAATGGAACGCTTGATGTATATCGCAGTGCCGCCGCCGTCGCGGATAGAGTCTCTATCAGTACGTTAAAGATAGTAGTTTTGTGTGTTTGATTTGTGAAGGGGCTTAAGGTTAGTCTTGCTGAGGAGCATAATGTCAATTTTGATCTCAAAATGAAAGAGTTCCAGTTCATTAAGCTTGTTGAAGACAGCATTAGCACTCTAATAAAAAATAATAAAAAGTAGATGTTTGGTTGCATTATACATGGTGCTGCTGGATTGACATGAGAAAAACCTTTATTGCTGACTTTATTGCGAGCAAAGTTGTCGAATAATTGATTGCGCAATTAAGTGCGACTTGGAATGTTTTTGGTTAAGCTTGATAGAGTAAGACCTGTAGCTACTGACAAAGTTTTAAGCGGAAGAATGCATAGAAGATTGAGTGGCTTGTCAAGAAGAAGATTTTTGTTTTCTACAAGTTTGAAGTGAGTGGAGCAGTTTGCACATTTTGGTGGTAAACAAAATTCTCTGGTACAATCACAAGTAGCGGTGGGGTGGTTGCCTGCGCGTTTTACGCAACGTTAAGGAACTCAAAAGATAAGTGCCCGTACCTTTGACAGCGATGAGACTGAAAGATAAATTCAACTTCCATTTAGCTTCTACCTTGATGGTAAGGTTAAATAGCCTGTTAATTTAGAATATTTCTTTACGTAGAAGCTGGACGTATACGTATACAAGAGGATAGATGATTTTACCCTTTTCCATTCGTTTGGCGGATATGACTTCATATTTTAAATATTTTAATTTGGCTTTTAATTCGTTCTCGGAGATGTCTTCCGAGATATTACGGAGCACAATTTTTAAAGATTGTTCCTCCTTTAATTTGAAGGTATAATAATGTTTTTCAGCTTTGTCTAGATACGCAACGTGCGACAAAGGTTGCAGGTTGCATCCTTGATATTGGTGATATTGGTGATTTTAATGTCCATTAAATCGAGTTCTCTGGCAAGCTGAATGTAGGTTGCTTTACCTCCGTAAATTACTGGAGGTGGTAATTGCTGTTTTTTAGCTGAGATGGTTGACTGCTGGTAGATTAAGTGTTGGTTAATTGAGAGACAATATCAGCGCTGGATAATTGACTATTATCGGTATTTGTATTACTACATTGTTTGATGGTGTTGCTGGAGAATCCCAAAGTGGGATTTGAGGGGAGATGGAAAGAATGCCAGCTTTTGTTTGATAGGTATCGGCGGGAAGTTGTCGAGCAACTTAGACCGGTGCCTTTTCCTCTCTTGCCGATGTGCATTTCATTGTCGGATAGAACGTTGTCAATTCCGAGCTCAGTTGATTGAGCCGTGAGAGGTTGTGGCGCTGACTGGTGCATGTAGAATTTTGCCTTTGATTCTTGCATTGATTGCTTTCCAGTTAATAAATTTGCTATATCATTGTTGATAGCTTTGATTTTATTTCTGGATTCAAAGACTAATTGTGTTATGGCACGAATGTAGCCAGCGAGTTGCGGGATGGTGAGTTTCTTGTTTGGATCTTCTTCGTCGTCGCTCATGTTGATAAACTAATTGACTTATCAATTAATTTAATAATAGATGTTGTGTAGATAATAAAAAAAAAACAAAGCAGTTAGTTATATTTTTTCACTGCACTATTTAATATAAGTTGCTGTCACGGATGTTTGATCAAGACTGGAGGTGGTCCGCCGTCTTTTTTCTTCACAATGACCACCGAGACACCTGCTTGAGCTCCTCTCAATAATGCCGCTTGCCAAGAGTTCTTCCACCTGCTCAAAGATAAGACTTGTGAGCGTTGTAGGTGTAGCGAGCGGTAAGTATCGGCGTCGTATTTATCACCTCAATGTATTGTTTGACTGGCCTAGTCAATTACTCGGTGCACATACTCGCACCGTGTGACCGCATACGAGATACATGTCATGACAGTAAGTCAATAATCATGTGACTAAGTCGCCAGCAACCAGTACAATTGCGATACAATCTATCTGGTGAAGCAATCAGACTTATTGCAAAATTAACAAAATGTATTGAGTTATACAGAAGATAACAAAAAATATTATTAACTTTATTTAATACAAATTTTAATACAAAAAAAACTAATTATTGCAGACCTTTACTATGAGTTACTTTCTTAGTGGACCTAAATAAACCAGTATTTAAAAAAGGTGAGAGTTTTAAAAATAAAAATACATTTTATACAGTTTCATTAACATTTAATTAGTTGTTTATGTAACAAGTAGTAATGCAGCCAAATATTGATATAAATAGTTTTTAAAGATTGAGTTGCTACGACAGGTTATTAATGTAATAAAAACTTTTTTTATGTATATTTTATATTTGTTAATGTCATGAATTAACATATAATTTTATTCAAACTAAACAAAAGTAGTATCCAAAACGTTGACAATTTTATTATTCACAATATTATTTATTACAAATAAATTAGTTTTTTAGTTTATTTTTTCTACTTAACCCTATTTACAGAAATAGTAAAAATGTTGAACTCAATAATATAATTACATTATTCTCACTACTGGGACTCCATCTAATGCAATGTCTTGTTTGACTTCTGACCGATGTGATTGTTACATTGATTTTATTATTAATTTATTTTATAACTGAATATATGTCAGCAATTGAATAGTTTTATAATGTTAATGTATGAATAATAAGAACTTAAAATATTAACTAACTTATTTGTAATTAAAATTTTAGTTGGTTGGGATAAGAATTAATTAAAAAATAACAGATTACATTATATTCGTTTAATAATTATTTAAATTACATAAGTAATTTAATAATAACCTCCGTATGGCCCATACCCTCCGTAGCCACCATAAGGTCCTCCGTATCCACCATAAGGTCCTCCGTATCCGCCATATCCTCCGTATCCTCCAAATCCACCTAGAAGTTGATGTTTAATTTGACTAATACCTCCGAATACTCCACCTAAGAGATTTCCTATTATTGGTGCTGGGGCTGATGATGATAATAATACTAATGATGCAATTAACATCAAAAAACAAATCTGAAAAAAATGTTTAAGTAAGTAATTTTATATATTGTTTGTTAACGGGAGATTGAAGTCCTTTTCTAAATTAAAAACTTGTTATAAAAATTAGATTTAATAATTCTGTAATACACAATTTTTACAAAATTAAATATTTGACAATTTTTATATATTAATTACTAAAAATATTACTTACATTTTTGGTAGACAGCATGTTGAATTTTTAAATATTTTTTAGGAGAAATCAATTGGAACTGTTGTAAATCTGCTTCCAAATCTTCTCTTTATATATTAAAATTTTGTTGAAGAATTGTAATAAATATTAATTCTCTTGGCATTTTTAATTAACTATTTTTTTAATTAGTTTGCAAACCAGACATAATATCCTCTTTGTATTTTTAAATTTTTGTCAACACAAATTAATAATAATATTGTAATTACAAAAAATATGTGGGTATACCAAGTATGTTTTATTTTTAGAAGAGTTATTAATGCTAACAAGGGTAATTCTAAATTACTAACAACAATTTTATATTGTTTTAAGAAGTAGACACTGATACCATATATGTTTTAGAGAATTAAACTAACTTTATTATTATGAATGAATTTTTTTTAAATTGAAACTTTTACAGCAAAGTATGAGTATTATTAAGTGTAACCAATAACTCAAATTACTTGATTGCTATGACCAACATATAATAATCCGTTTGTATGAGATAAAAATGGTTTTTTTATTGTGTCTAAATTTTAATTAAATAACAACTAAATTAGATGTCTCAAAACTATTTATTTTACGTGAAAGAACATTCAATAGAACTAATGTTTGAAATATCCGCCGAAGCTATTTTTGACAAAGCACATTCTGTCAATCTAATTTTCGACCACTTTTTTATGCAATTTTATGTTTACAATTGTCTAAATTATGTTTGATTTCTAAGGCGTCTATTTTACTTGCTATAGATAATTTAAATTTTACTGACAGATTTTCTCTGTGATATTCTATAATTTTTGTTTTTTTCTCTTACTGTCAAACTTCTTGACAGGCAAAATTTGTGCAATGACACTCAAAGATTTTACAGATATCAACCTAATGGATATAATCTTCTATATCCTGATTAGTTTTTAAGTAAAATACACTTGCAAGAATCCTTTTCTTTTTTGTTTGTTTACTTGTAGCAGTTTAGTATTGATTGTGTTTGTAAAAATGGTTTCAATTTTTGCAGTAGTGATTATTGATCCAAAAAAATAATTAAATTTGTGCTGCTAAATACGTAGCTGTTTTTTGGCAAAAGTTAGTTGTATGCAGTCAACGTCAGGTATGGTCTGCTCAGAACTACTTTCTTTAGTACTGTTGGCCATAGAGATTTTTTGGGTTTTGGTATTACATGTTTCTTGCAATAATTTCATGGTGAAATCAACAAACTTTTTACTCTATTCTCGGCGAGAATCCAATCATTTTTTGTTAAATGCCAACTTTTAAGTTGGTTTTTTTTAATTTTATACTTAACCTTTTTGATTAATGCTAAACACATTATAAATGTAATTGGTTAAAAACTTTTTATTAAGTACTCTTAGACTTAATACAGTAGCTAACTATTGTTGCAGTTGCAGTGCATAAATTACTGTAGCAATGTTGTCTAAAGAGCAGGGAATTTTTACATTAGTTTGTAATTTGCAATTTTCTTAAAAAGTATTATTCATAAAAAAATCAAAAAACAAAATTTATATGTAAAAATTAACAGTAAATAGCATGAATATTTTATTTTCTAAAAAAAAAAATATTTAAAAATTTATTATTGTTTTTAAATTAATAAATTTACTATAAAAATGTATTTTGGCTTTATGCTCTAGAAAACAATTACTTAAGTATTAATTTCAAAATTCAAATCTATATGTTGATAATCAATTTAGCTCAAACTTCTGGCTATCAATGTTATTAGATAACAAACGCTAAAAAACCAAAATATGTACACTGTTTTCAATATACAAAAAACAAAACATAAAATTAATTGTTTATAAATGTTAGTAGATAACAACAAGTTAATTTAGAAAATAATAACTATCTTATTACTAACAACCAAAAAGCAAAAACTTTTGAAAACTGCCAACCAAAAACTGCAAAAACAAAAAACACTTTATAAAAGCATAAGTGATCAAGCAAACATGACCCGCATAAACAAGAAACCCATCAAAACTAACAGATGTGCATAAGTCAAGAGCGCAAAAACAACACTATTTTTGCAAAAGCAAAATTTGTTTTGCAGTAATACACCTGCTTAGCAAAAACAATCGTTAAAAAAGTAAAGTTTTATATTACGACAAACCAACTAAAAAGTTTTGTTAAAAAAAATTAGGCTTAACTAAAACCGGTAACTCTAATAAATAATAATTTTTAATTATTAATTGTTTATTTCTTTCCTTTTGTAAACATATAGAGTTAAATGGAAGAACAGCTTTATAGCTAAACTTCGCCTTTATGTACATTTTATTAACAAATAAATAATGCAATAATAATAATCATCTAGACCAAAAAAAACGCATAAATCCGAATTTGGGCTCTGAATTGCAATCCAACCTTGCGTCAACCTCTTTTGACACAGAAACTTTTTAGTTTGCAAAAATCAAAAACATTATATTTTATTTATTTATTTGTTTTTATTTATTATTAATACAATAAGAAAATAACAAAGTTCAACATATTGCTGATCTACCACTTAACTATTACATTTTTACAGTAAAATTTTATGTTATTTGAGGGGTATAGATGCAAAACCGGCATTCTCTACTTTAGCAGACTTTTTAGGAGACCAACTATTGTACCTACTTTATATAACTTAGAATTCATAAATACGTTAGTTTTAGAACTTAAGTATTGTAGTAATAAAGATTGGAGATTGCCGGTTTAAGACCTAACATGTGGAGATAGCTGGATTAGCATCTAACATTCTCTAGACAGTTTTGAAATTAGAACTGATTTGTGGGAATAGTATGATCAGATTAAAAGATAAAGTAAAATATTTATATATTTTTTTAGTACTAAAAAAATAATATTAAGGTATGTGTATATTAAATAACTAAATTTTAAGTTTTATCAGAATCATTCTTTTTATCTCTCTGAACATTTCTTTTTTTGCTGCTTTATTTTTATTTGTTTGTTGTTGGCTTTTAACCAACTTTAAATAATTCTGTAGATCTGATGCAAGTCACGCGTAATACAAAATCTGTGATTGGTCAAACTAGAGATTGCTATGTTTGCAACTCTCCGGTGAATGAAGGTTGCTGAGTTTGCAACAAAACACAATTTTTAGAATTCAACTACAGCAGGATAGTGTTGATTTTGCAGAAAATAAACTTTTCATAACAATTACTTTGGTGAGCAAAATTTTGCATTAACTCATTTTTGCAAAAAGTAGATTGCCGGTTTTGCAGCTGCACTCCTCGTTTGTTCTTTCTACAGTTTCACAAAAATTTTATGTTTATATTTATCTTTTCTGTTCTACTTTCTTTAACTAAACATTTTCATAGTCAATAACACATTTATTACATTTATAATAGCTCACAAACATTTTATAACGTTTTTGACAGCTTGCAGACATATTATAATGCTTATGACATCTTACAATCGTTTTATGACTAATCAGTAACAGTTTATGGTAGTTCAAAAACATAATATGACAGCTTAAAAACAATTTATTGACAACTTACAAAACATTTTGTGAGTTTTATTACAGTTAAGAAAAACTTTATGACGTTTATAACAGTTAAAAAACGTTTTATAACATTTATGACAGCTCACAAACATTTTATAACATTTTAAGACGTTTATGATATCTTACAAACTAATTATGACAGTTTGAAAATATTTTATAATAGCTCAAAAACAATTAATGTCTATTCACAAACATTTTATGACGTTTATGGTATCTCATAAACATAATATAACGTTTACGACAGTTTACAAACGTTTTATGACGCGTATGACAGATCACAAACATTTTATGATATTTCAGGAACGTTTTATAATGTTTGTAACAGTTAAAAAAACATTTTGTAATAATTATGTCAACTCAGAATCAATTTACAACATTCACCAACGTTTTATAACGTTTCTTAAGTTCAGGAATATTTGGTGATGTTTATGACAGTTAAAATATATTTGATGGCATATAGGACAGCTCACAAACATTTGTGACAGTTTACGGACATTTTAAGACGTTTATGATATCTCACAAACATTTTATGACAGTTTAGAAACATTTTATGACAGTTTAAGAACATTTTATGACAGCTCAGAAACAATTATTGACTGAACACAAAATTTTTATAAAGTTTGTGAAAGTTTACAAACATTTTATTACTGTTCAAGAACAGTTTATGACATTTATAACAGTTCACGGACATTTTATGACATTTATGATATCTATTTTATAGCATTTATAATAATACAGAAACAATAGGCGAGTTCAGTTGGAACACAACGTAAGTTGATTACTGTCAAAATAGAAAATTTACTGAATACAAACAAGCATTTACTTAAACAACCTAAAATTTTACTATTGGCTAAAATGGTTAACTGTTAGTTGTCAAAACACCAAACGCAACCCAATTAACAACTATTGCAAAGTAAATGTGTTGCCTACAGTTGTCAACGTTTGCGTTCTCTAAATGCGAAAGATGTACTATATACTGGATTGGCAACCGCCGTATATTAACATAGGGAAATAGTGTGTTCAAATCCGTGAGTAGGCAACTTGCCGTTGTGCCGTGTAAATTTCTTACTTTTAGTATGTTTTACTCTGTCACACTAGTCACTACGCCATATACGGATTAAATGTGCAATATTAATTAACAAGCAAAATAATGGTTAAATACAGGGTTGCTTTTGGATGTAATTCTTTGAAACAAACAGGATATAGAATTTAATTTTATTAGTAAGCATTTGCAATTAAAATATGTTATGCAGTTTAATATAAAAATTATATTAAATGCAAGTAAACAATAATGTTGGGTAATAATTATACTTTTATATGCTAGTTCTGTGTTTTAATTTTATACAGAATAATTATTACCTTCCTCTTAAATATTTTATATATAAAATATATGCAAAAGTTCACAACAAACATTTTGTATTGTTGTTAATTGTTGTTTTTGATCATTCTATTAATATTTATATCATTGTAGTTGAAATAATTTTATGAAGTAGATCTTTATGTTTAATACATTTAGACTCAAAGAAGCTTATTATTAATACTTTACTTCTTTTAAAAATTACTAACTCTAATTTTTTAACGAACTATTATATTAGTACTATATTATGTATATTTGTCAATATATTTTATATTTTAAACAAATGTACAAGCTAGTATCGTTTGATATATAAAATAGTAAAATACAGTTTGTAATTATTGTTTTAAATCAATTTTTCTAAAATTCTGTCTCTTTTGCCTTGTATACGATTCTGAGATAGAAAGAGATGCTAAAGCGGCACAACGTTGAGTTGCATATTTCGATATTTTTCTTCACTTTAAGAGGCTTGGTTGCCAATCCAGTATATAGTATAACATCCTTGCTAAATGCACACATTTATTGTCAGTTCACAAACATTTTATAACGTTAATATTATCTCTTAAACATTTTATGACAGTTTGACACATTTTATGACAGTTTGACACATTTTATGACATTTATGACAGTTTAAAAACAATTAATGACATCTTAACTATTTATGGTGTTTATAACAGTTTACAGCTTAGGAAAATTTTATATAACTTATGACAGCTGTTAAACATTTTATGACGTTAGCTCACAAACATGTTTTGACGTTTATAAAAATTTTGAAACTATTTATAACATATGTATGTGTTAGTTAAACAATTAAAAGTTTTTTTTTGCAAGCGTTAAAAGATTTTATGTCAAAAGAAGTAATGGTTATATCAAAGAAAGTGATAGTAATATCCAATCTATTGATGACAAATGCTTGGGCGGTTGAATAGATTACTCCAAAACGTAAGTACAAACAAATTGTTTAAACTGTATTTGTTATTAATAGATTGAATCCATTAATAACAAATACTTGAACGACTGAATAGATCCCTCTAGAACGTAAGTACGGACACATTGTTTAAATTACGGTTTTTGTCCACCCGTCTAAGTGTTGGTTATCAAAAAATTAAAAGTTTTTCTTCTCTGCAAGCGTTAAAAGTTTTTATGTCAAAAAAGATAATGGTAACATTCAATACATTGATGACGAACACTTGAATAGATTACTCCAAAACGTAAGTACGAACAGATTGTTTAAAGTGGAATTTCTATCCACCCGTTCAAGTGTTGGTTATCAAAAAATTAAAAGTGTTTCTTCTCTGCAACCATTAAAAGTTTCTATGTCAAAAAAGATAATGGTAACATTTAATACATTGATGACGGACACTTGATTAGTAAGCGAGACATGCAAAAACACGAATAGTTCTCAAACTACCCTCCTGTCATATTAAAGAAAAAAATGACAAACAACAAGAAAACTAATGTTAATCAGAAACAAATCCAAGTAGAAGTAGTAGAAGTAAAGTGTATTTGTATAGGCTTTGATAGATTATATCTTAAATGCTATTTAAAAACTTGCCCCTGTAGTAGTAACATTTTTCAAAACGTTATATACTAACTTTTATAAAAAAACGCAACAAACAAAAGTTGATTAATTTAAAAAAAAAATCACAAAATACCTATTTTGATAAAACAAATAAATGAAAATTAATTTTAAATATGCTAAAAGTTTGCAAACGTGCAAATACTAAATAATTTTAAACAACCGTAATATTAGTATAAGAAAATCGTAATGTTGCAATAGTGGTAGTAAGATTGGTGTCCTATTGATCTGATAAAAAGGTTCAAAAGCGCTGTCCAGGATCTAGATGTCCATGGGTGACTACAAATTGTGCAAAACCCCGTTTAAGACTTTTGGCTATAAGAGACAAATTTTTAACAACTTGCTCAATTGCAATAGATTGGATGAAATATGCAGGACACAGAATGTCAATGTCATATGTACATTGCCGGATAAAATCTTATTGGCTACGTTTGTATTGTCTATTTTTGTGTCTTCTTTTTACTCCACTTCACCGTACCCGCAGACTATAATGAAACAATAAAAAAGCAAACTAGGCTCAAGAATTGTGTTCAGTGACAAGTCTCAATGCAAACGTATGCGCGCAGAATACATAAATTTAACAATTGTTGTAGAAAACAACACAGCCTTCACACAAACAGTGATGATATAAGATGCAATATGTTGTGGTAGCAGTTCACCCTTAATCTTCATTGATAGAAAGTTGAACGCAACCAGTTACATTGCCAATGTGCTTTTATATTTTTATAAAGTTTCTTGCAGTATATTATTTCAAGCTTTCTGAATCTGCTGACAAAAATGTTGCAAGTCGTTTAACTCTTTCCAGACGAGGACGTGCGTTATTATGTTGAAAAATAGGATTTTCTAACCATCAAAGAAATAGAAATGCAACAGAACAGAACAGGCAACAAATTGCATTTCTATTTCTTCGGTGGTTAGAAAATCCTATTTTCTAACTTAATAACGCACGTTCTCGTCTGGAAAGAGCTAAACACAATGTTTGCAACAAGCTAACATTGTTGTCCTTCTATGGCCTGCTCGGTCGCCAGATTTTTCATTTATTGAGCATGTTTGGGATATGATCAGTAGAAGGCTGACTAATTTACCACACCCACTAAACAACTTGCAACATTTTCATCTGCGGATTCAGAAAGCTTGAAATAATATACTGCAAGAAATTTTATGAAAATTTTAATATAATTGATCAACAACTTTTGTGTGTTGCGTTTTTATGAAAGTCAATATATATGCTCAATTTTGAATTGCATTTTTGATCTTTTTGATTTCAACGTTTGTGCGTTCTAAGAGTTGTTCCATAAAATGACTTTTTTAAGTGATATTTTGGAAAAATGTCTTGCTTTGACTTATTCCTAAAATGTGTGTTCAGCTTTAATGCTGGGGTCCCAATTCAATTTGCAGTTTTAAATTATTTTTTATTTTGTTTGACAATGTTACCGCTTTATAGAATTTATAGTTTTACCAAAAAAACATATTTTTTTATTCTCTGCTTGACTCATTTAATACTCAGAAGGGCTTTCAACTTACATCAAGATGAGAACTTTAAAGATTTAGTTTTTGCAATAATATTATTATTATTACTATTTAGTTTTATTTTTTAATATTTGGCGCTTTTATTAATTAACTTTTGTTTTAGTAAGATATTTTTTTGTAATTTTAATATATGTATTTACAATATATTGTGCTACTAGTATATTAAGTTGTAATATATTGTGCTACTAGTTTATTAAGTTGTAATAAAATTGCTGGGATCATCATAAATTTTTTTAAGAAAGTTATTATTTTATTATTTTTTTTATAAACTCATTACTTTGATTCCGAATTCCCATAACCCTATTGAGCCATTGATTAAGTTAAAGAATATACCCTACTTATCAAATTTTACAAAATGTGATTGCTATAAAGTAAAAATGTACATAATTTTATTATTATTATATTTATTTTACATATAAAACATTTTTAATATCTTGATAAAGTGCATACTGTTGCTTATAAATATTCAATACACCTTTTATTATTTCATTTTTTCTACAATACGAAGAACATTTCTAATATATTCGTACCACGCACAAATCATTAATATTTTTATAAATTTACTATACAAATCAGAATAGATATTTTTTTCATGATCAGGCACGTTTTGCTTGAATATATAAACTGGAAACAACATTCGAGTATATAGTTTATGATCTCTTCACACATTTTTTAAAAGATGTTTACCTATTTACTTGTTGTAATATCTTTAAGCATATTTGCTTTTGCTTACCAAACTAGTAAATTAAGTAAGTAAATTTTATATAAATATTTTTAACTAAACTATAATTATAGGTCATTTTGATTACTACTCTGGTTTGCATGAAATATTAATTTTTAAATTACAAAGTCTACTAAAAAATAATAGTATTTTATTACGTTTGCAATTGTTTTTTGTTACATTTTCAAGTTTTTCCGTATAAACTTCATTTCTTAACACTCCATCATTTAATGCAAATCTGAGTTTTATGTTTTATTTCTTTTTGTTGTTAATAGGATTAAATATATTTGTTTATGGTAGAATTGCAATGTATTATTATACGGTATTATTTATGTAATATTAAAACAGTTTTAACTCAGTTTTATTGTTATAAAATAGTATTATTCATTATAAGCACAATCAATTATTATAAAAGTTGCTGTAAAAATATATCTAATTGAACATTACTATTAACTTATATTTATTTTAAATAAACATTCATTACTATAACCAATTTATAGTAATCAAACTTGCTTTTCAGAATGTCAAAAATATCACGAAGATGTAGCCGACTGCGAAAATAAGGCTTTGTCTCTTATTGTTGGAGGTACAATGGTCGAAGAAGATGAATTTCCACATATGGTAAGTTTTATATAAACCTGTATAATCTATCTCATATTTTATGATTTAAATGAATACTAAATCATACTTTTTTAGGCTTTAATTGGTTTTGGAGAAAAAGAACCAATTTACGATTGCGGAGGTTCATTGATAAGCGAACATTATGTTTTAACTGCAGCTCATTGTACTAACAGCAAAGAAAAGTAACTAAACTGTTACAATAATGAAAACAATAAATTTAATATTATTCTTTTAGTGGTCCTGCATCTACTGTCATACTGGGAATGAGTAACCGAACATATGAAGGTAAACACAGACAAAAAAGAAAGATTAATAAAATTATATTGCACCCTAAATACAAAAAATCGGAAAAGTACCACGACATTGCGCTTCTAGAATTAAAATCACCTATTGACATAACAAAATACGTGAGACCAGCGTGTCTTAATTTTCAAACCAATCATCTTGATAAAGAAATTGGTGTTGCTACAGGGTTCGGAAAAACAGCATTCAGTAAGTCACTGACTTTAAAAACTAAACAAATTTAATTAAAAACTTTACACATTTTTTTAGCTGATGAAGTTGGAAGCGAACAATTAAACAAAGTATCACTACCAATATTAAAAAACAGCATATGCAGTCCATTTTTTAAAAATATGCGTCGTTCTACTATGCCGGAAGGTTTAAGTGATGATATGTTATGCGCAGGTAGTCTTGAAGGTGGTAAAGATACTTGTCAGGGGGATTCTGGAGGACCATTGCATCTATTTATGGAAGCTCCTTATTGTACTTATAGCATAATTGGTATTACATCATTTGGAAAATTTTGTGGATACGCAAAATCGCCTGCAATTTATACGAATGTTTATGAATATATTCCTTGGATTGAAAAACATGTTTGGGGGGATGAAATGTAAAGTTTATTTTATAACATGTTTTGGTGTTTGTTGTGGGAATAATAAAATATAAGTAATATTAAAAAATGATGATTAATACTTTATTTCAGTAGATTTTTGGCAAAATTATACATATAATATAAAATAGTTTAGAAAACATAATAAAAATAAAATATGACAATAATTTAAAAAGAAATATACATATTTTGAAAACAACTTTATATTATGAAACAGTGCATTCTTGGTTGCATATAATGAACATCTAACTTTACTGTCTTTAACAAAAGCAGGCAACTTAAATGATATCACAGTTGGTTGCATATAATGAAGTATAATATTTTATGTCTGTTTTCAAAACTGTATGTGTTTATATAATCTACAAAGATAATAAATTCTTTAATTGATTGGATTTATTATTATTTACTTAAAGTTTTACATCTTGTTCCTGTTTATAATTAATATGCATATAAAAATGAAATACAGTAAACAAAAACAAACTTTATGTTGATCCACTCCTGACACGCAGGAGTAAATAATAAACGTACATTTTTAACAGTGAGTAATTTAATGGTCAATGACTACACGGTTTAAGATCTGTCTTCTGCTTAAGCTTGAAGATGTTTTTAGAACAAAATTGTTATAAAAACATATATATATATATATATATATATATATATATATATATATATCATTATTGATATAATTCCTTGGTCTCATAAACCCTTATATATTAATAATGATATATATATATATATATATATATATATATATATATATATATATAATATATATATATATATATATATATATATAGGTAATTCCATTACTTTTTGACTAATTTGAAAAAGTCGATCAAAATATAGATGAAAAAAATGAGATTTCTAAAGTTTTGGACTTTAAAATATTACCTGTTAAAAATGACACACGTTTGATGGTCAAAAATTTTACAAAAAAACGTCTTTTTTAGCTTATTTTGTATTTGCTGTTTGTTTAGTTCACTTTGTTGATTTGTTAGTTTTTTAGTATCGTTGCCAATCTTCAATTTGATTTTCAGTTTGTCCAGCTCTGGGTCCCACTTTGGCATTGAAGTCGCTTATTATCATCTTGTAAGTTGTTGCTTCTTGTTCAATGACAGATTTCAGTTTAGTATAAAATTGTTCTATCTCTTCATTCGGGTGACTTAAAGTTAGTGCATATACTTGGGTTATTTTTATATGCTTTTTTGTAGTTAAGCTTAGTATAATGTATGTTAAATATAGCATTAAATGTTGTTATGTATGGTGGCAAATCTTTTTATTAACTATGAATGCCACTTAGTACATAGCGTGGTTTCTTGAGTTAAGTTTTATTCATTTGCTGCCTATTTGTTTAATTTTCTCAATCCCACAATAACATATTTTATCTTCTCTAATTTGTTTGCAAGTTTGTAGAGTTTATCGTCTTTTCTTACTGTTCGAATATTGTAGATTTCAATCCAAAATGTTGTTTTTGCAGATGTAGTCATAGTTTGGCATCCTGATTTTTAACATATAAACACTAAAAAAAATTAACATTCATTATTTTTAATGCTAACAATTCAATATCGATCATTTTAAATAAAAAACAAATATTATGTTTTTTTAAATTTATCAAAGAATTTTGTTATAAAAGTGTATTTTTATTTTACATGGTTGTATTAAGAATATCATAAAGATTCAAAAAAAATAAAATAAAAAATGTATGTTGACATTTACAAAAATAAAGTTGGTTGCCATAGCATCTATACTAAAAATAAAAACAAATATGTGTGTACCTGCCTTTATAATACTCAAAAAACCATTTAAAATGGTTTTTAAATCATATAAATCGGTTAAAAAATAACGGAGTTATTCAACCGTACGTTTTTTGTCTAACACCGGTATATAATAATTGTTAAGTAAAATCTCACTTTGCTCTTTTATGTTGCTAAAAGCGGCAAGCTGCTAAAGCATGTTGACACAAGTTACACTCAATATAATATTGTTTGCAAAGAAAACATAATATTTAAAAATATAATTTAACAACTTGAGAACAAAACATAAATAAAGATAGAAGTAAAAGAAGATAAATTGAAGCAAACAGAAAAGCTTAAGATCTTTTATACTGAACTTAAAAGTATTGAAAACAAAAAGGAAATAAAAGTTTGCATAAGAATGGCTAAAAAATCTAAAAAAATAAACAAATATTCAAAATTGTTTTGTTGGAATAATTAAAAATAAAGATCAAAAACAAATTAGAATTCTAAAGTTAATTAAATTATGAGTTATTATTATGTAAAAAGAAAAAAAAAACTATTTTTTAATACAAAGAAACTGGTGCAGTAGAAGTTAATTATAGGGACAAGAAAGGAAATGTATGCAGTTAAGTGAAGAGGAAGTTATTTGAAAACACGAATCAAATTATTTGTTGCAGTTTTAAGTTCTGAAAACTTTTTTTTACCTTTATGCGTTTAAACAAATTATTTTTTCTCATTACTTTAATAAATAATTTTGAATCGCTTTATTTACTAGTGATAGAGACACGAGCAACGGTAGACTGGCTTACAATGCAAAAGTTGCTAATATTATTAGTAATAGCGCAAGCTTGCATAACACGGTAGGACTGAGCAATGCTTACATTTGTAGTATATTGGCTTAATTGTACCAACATTGCACCCTCATCGTAAGCAGAAAATACTGTATAGGATCGGGCACAATCAAGCTAGTACCCTGGTCTATGACATTAAGCTATTGACTCTTGCTAGTTAACAACTTAGGATAAAAGAACTAGTAAGAGTAAAAACAAATGGAAAACACTAAAAAACTATGCATTGACAATGCTAAAGAAAAAATTAGAAGAATTTGAAGCTTTGAGATTTAGATAAACAAAAATAGAAGGAAACACACAGATCAAAAGACACAGAAGACAAAGAAAAGAGGAGCAAAAATAAATAAAAAAAAAAAAAACAAAAGCCAAGACAATTATGCCTACCAAGAAATAGACAGTAAAATGATAGACAAGGCGTTTTATTGTTGCGGGAAAAAAATCTGTTCTTAAAGCGGATGAGTAATTAATTGATCAACGGCATGAGATACAGAAGGCAACTAAAAACTACTGTATTAAAGGCCAGCAAAGAAACTTTTTGTAAATACCAACAGCCAATACCAAAATTAATTCTAAAGTAAAAATGGCAAAACCATTGAAAAAAAAAGAATGAACAAGAAAACTAATACCAGAAACAAAAAAATGAGTAAAGAATAAACCAGAACATGTAAAGTGCAAAGCGTAGGAAGAAGATCGGATAGAGTTAGAAAAGATATTGGAAAACAAAATCAACAAATTCACAATCATTAATATATTTCTGAGTGACAAAAACAAATAAAAAACACTAAAAAACTATGCATTGGCAGTACTGAAAAAAAAAATTTAAAAATTTAAAGATTTGAGATTTAGATAAACAAAAATAGAAGGAAACACACAGATCAAAAGACACAAAAAACAAAAAAAAAGAAGAGCAAAAAGCTAAATAAAAAGAAAAAAAAACAAAAACCAAGACAATTATGCTTACCAAGAAATAGACAGTAAAAAAATAGAAAAGAAAAAAACATTTACTAAAACAGTAGTACTAACCAAAATTGCTGGAATAAAAAGAAGAAAAAAAAAATTGCTCAAGAAAAGCAAACTAAATAAATTGCTTTCAAAATGGTCAGAGTATATCTAGCAACCAGGGGACACAAAAACTAATTCTAAACAGAGATTCTAAAATCTCACTAGAAATAAAACTGGCAAATCTAGAACTACAAATAAGATACTTTTAATAGAGTTACACAAAATATTTATAAAAGAAAAAAGATACGACGAGGAAATATTTTGCAAAACCGAAATCAGCTCACCTCAAATTAGTACCACATTAATGACAATGACAAAGACAAATTAACAGCAGGACCAACGCAAAGAAAAAAATCAAAAGATAATGCCATGCGCTAGTCATTCTCAAGAGCTACTTGTTGAGGCAAACACCTCACTACGTTCTAAAAAAAAAAACCTGACAAACATTTTATTAAAACTACTACTACAAAACTACAACTTGTAAAAAAACAGATAACACTATAATTTTAGAAGATTTTATCGGCAAAGTTGTTGTAGCAGATATTGGGTTTGATCACAGTTCTGTAATAATAATTTACCTGGTGTGGATTGCTTAAGAAAACAACTAAAAAACACTGTTCTAAAACAACATTAATACGCAAATCCATAAAAAAAATAATCCACAAACAACTAAATAATTGTCTCATAACTAAGCATGATAGTAAATCAGACGTCAAAGTTCAATAAATCAAAAAAGAGCATCTATGTCGCAATAATGTGAAATATATAGATCAACAGAAATACTACAAAAATAGAAGATCAATAAACTCATCAAAAGTAACAAAATATAAAGAACCCCTAATCACATGCAACAAAGTAGAATATGCTATTAAATGTTTAAAAAACCGTAAAGCATTTAAACCGAGTTTTTCAGTAAAGTATATAAACTATCAATGATAATGAACATTAAAAACAGTAACAGATATTAACAAAATATGCAGCAGTGGTAAGATCTCAAGCTTTTTTGGTTTAAACTAACATGTATTGCTTTGGCATAAGGAAAACATTATTTGGCATAAACGTTCTTGCTTAAAGAAGACATTTAAAAATTATTCAACTGTGTTAACATGATATTGTGATAAAGATTAAAAAAAATAATAAGGTAATTGCTAATTGCTAATTTATACTGAAATCAAACTTCTGTAGACAGAATAAATAAAGTTGGCATACCATCAATAACTTTTAAACGCGGCGTAATCTTATTGTTTTTTAATATTGATTCCAAAAGAATATTCAAAGAAACACTAGCTAGTGTTATTATAAATAGTAAAACTGTAAATAACCTTTGTTACGCATACAACACGATACTGCTGTCCTCCCGAGAAGAATTGTGAATGAAAAAATGAAATTATTCAGATATTTTGGTAGCATAATAACAACTAACGCTGACACGCGTAGTGAAATTACAAATTGAACAGACTCTAGCAGCATTTATTAGCATGTGCCAAATTTTGTGCTAAAATAAACTATTTGAAAAAATTACCAACGGAAAAACACTCGACTAAATTTACAATAAATTACTTGACAACGAACGCTTTGGGTGAATGGGCAGGAACCAAGTTTAAGTTGTAAGCTGGTAGCTTTATTCTTAACAAGAGAATAATTTTGTTTGTTGTTATACAACAGACAACTAGTTTACCATAAGTTTCTTGACATCAAACGCTTGGGTAGGTGGGCGTTAACAAAGTTTAAGTTGTAGGCGGGTAACTTTTTTTACTATGACCACCCACATAAATGTTGGTAATCATTTTTTTTTTATTTCATCTACCTCTTGGGCTCTTGCTGCTGTGTTTAACAAGAGAATAATTGTCTTTTAGTAACAATAAAACAAGCAATTAGTATACAATAAATTCCATAACAACGAACGCTTCTAACTATGTTTTAGTTGTAAGTGGGTAGCTTCTTCTACTATGACCCACCCACCCGCTCTAGTTTTGGTGATTAATAGATTTATTATTTTATCCACTTTTTGGGTTTCTGCTGCTGTGTTTAACAAGAGAATAATTGTCTTTTAGTAGCAATACCACAAACGATTAGTTTACAATAAATTTTTTGACAACAAACTTTTTGGAGTGTGGGCAGGAACTAAGTTTAAGTTGTAGGCGGGTAGCTTATTCTACTATGACCCACCCACCCGCCTTAGTGTTGGTGATTAAAAGATTTATTATTTTATCCACCTTTTGTGCTTCTGCTGCTGTCTTTAATAAGAGAATAATTGTCTTTTAGTAGCAATACAACAAACAATTAGTTTACAATAAATTTCTTGACGACAAACGCTTGGGTGGGTAGGCGAAAACGAAGTTTAAGTTGTAAGCGGGTAGCTTCTTTCTTTGCTTGGAAACAAAGGCCAGGCTGCAGATAAAACATTAGATAAAAACTTTGCACGACTGGTATGAAGTTAATTCAAACACTCTGTTGCAACTTGCAGTCAACAAAGCTGGTAACCAACATTCTAAAAAAATTTAAAAAAAATTACTTAGCAGGCCACTGAACTGGACTTTGCTTACCCATCTACCTTTTATTAAAATGGTTCTCTATTATTCCTATTATGTATTGACAATACATATTCATTATGGCAGTTATTAATGCCGTCTTTGGTAAAAGTAGCTTAGTTGGACAGTAAATAAAACAAATAAAAACTGGCAATCTTTGTACCTGTTGTATTGTGTGTTATAATGTCAAAAATGCAACACTTTTCTGTTTAAAGTTCTTCAATTAAAGTTTTGAAAAACTTGCAAACGGGTTGCAATTTTTTCAATACTAATACGTGGTTTGACAAGCACTGCATCAATTACTTTTTTTTATCTTGTAACATTGCATTATAGATTTACACTACCAGTATTTAAAATAACGTCTGTTTAGATAATCATCTATTGTAAAAGCCATAAAAAAAAATTGGCATACTTTTTCTTTTGAAATTCATTTTTGACAAAATGTCAAAAAAAACAAGAATAAATTAGATGCAATTATAGACAAAAGATTGTATGGATGTAGCTACATAAAATCTGCAATAAGCACAAAATTGATTGTCATATCTCATAAAATTACTAAAATCTATTAATTTGTTTGCACCATTCTTTGGTGGCAAACTTTGATCTACTTGTTTTAAGCAGGTGGCACTAACAAAAAAAATTATTTTCTGTAGATATTAAAGAATTTACTTAAGTTTGATAATCAAAGTAAAATTTAGTACTTAAAAATTAGAGCTATTTTTTTAGTAATATTTTTTTAATTAATCTTAATTGCTAGTTATTATTTTTATAACATTGACATACAATAAAAACATCTATATTCAGACATGACCAAAATATTGTTGAGTTTCTATTCATAACTATTTGTGCTGTCAACGTATTTTGAGCTGTAAGGTTTCAGTATTGGTTTAAGTTAAACAGTTTGAAGTTTAGAGATCCACAGAATAGTTGTTTTATTTATTTATTTAAAGAATAATGAATATGCAATATTTTTTTTACAAATTTAAAATAAAACGTTTTTGTTTAAATAATTAACTAAAATTAATAAATGGGTATTTTACATAATACTTTGTAATATGTAAATCAAAGTATAAACCAGCTACAACAAATAATAATTTTTTAATACTTTTCAAAATTTTATTAACTTTGATTTATTAATTTTTTATTTTTTATTAAATTGTACAGCAATCTTTACAAATATTTTAAACCAAATTTTAATTTTTCTTTAATCGATACTTAACTAAACGGTAAAGGAATCTTATAATATTCATTGAGCTGTATAGCATACCATTCTACACCCATTTATGTAATGATGAATGGTCCCATTGCATTCCAAATCATTGTAATGCCAGACAGGTAGTCCATGAATAGAAATGCGGCTAGAAAGTCCCGTCCAAGGGGTTTCAACTTGTAGCGTTATCATCAATAAGAAAAAATCACGCGGCCATCACGTGCACTTGCAGTGCTTGACCTGCTTCAAGAATCCAATGAGAGTGTGCGTTTACACGCAGTTAATGCGTGATGGGCCCAAAAACATAAATAAGGGACCATAATCTGGGTATTTTATGGTTCAAAAGTCTTAATATGATATAGCGATAAGTATATTGCACTAAATATTTTCAAATAAATTGTCTACTATCTTCTCATTTATGAATGAATGTTGTATTTATGCTTGGTTTAATCGCAATTTATGTTTCCTTTCTTTATTAATAATAAACTTTTTAAAATAAATAAAAATTAATTACTTGTTCTACTTTAAGTAATTGCAAAAAATAACAAAAACTATTTTATAACAATTTATTTATTCAACTTTAATATCTCTTGTATTATTGATGTAAAATTATGTAGCAACATTTACTCTTAACTATCAATTGTTAACATATAAATTATCACCATATAAATATAGAATTTTTAATATAGTTTGATTGCAAATAAGAAAATTATAAACAACTGCCTCATCAGTTATTCAAAAGGCGATCGAGTACTTTGTATATTGCCTATGGGCAATCGTAAAAATAATTTTAAAAGAATTTATAAATTGCCATTGAAGAGACTACTTTTTATTAAAAATGTAATTAATATTGAAAGTGAGAAATGTAAAATATAAGGAAAAAAATTGAAATTAATCTCTAAAAATTATCATATAAATTTTAATCTACACCAAAATAAGACTAAATTTTCAAACTAATGGTTAACTGAAATTTGACAAACATTACAAAATATTATAGTATTTAATTTGTCAATGCTCAAGATAAAATTTGAACTTATGCCAATAACAATTATTTTTGCCCCAAACCTTATTTTCTTGTAAAAGGTTAAAATTATTTACGTGAAAAACTTGCATGAAAATCCAAATTCCAATGTTGATTTGGCACTAAAAAGAATAAACAATTTAAAGTTAAAAACAGCTCAAAAAAAGCAGGTAAACAAGTTAATATTGTTTACATTGTCCCATTTCATCAAATAAGATATATAAGGTCAGACATGTTGCAGCAATAATTTTAATTTTGTTTTAATCAGGTTTCGAAATCACAAGTTCTATTTTTAATTATAAAAGCACGCGTTCTATTTTCATCCACAGAATCTATGCTTCAGATAATGTCAGTGTTACATCTCCAGCGTTCATACAGTGTTTGCCAAGATGTAATTAAAAATAATAATAACAATTGTTATTGTTACGATTGAATGACAATCAAACATTGATTTTATAATGTTATTCTTTTTAATGATATCAATAGATTTATTATTGTGAATGAGAATAAATTTTTGTATAAAAGAACTAGTATTATTAAAGCTTGAAGATGTTTATTTATACGGAGGTTTATTTATTGAATCTAAAACGAGCCTCATCTATCATTATTCTAAGATAAACTTAAAAGTAAAAATGAAAGAATTTCTTAATAATTTTGATCATTGCTTACATTCTAATGATCCACATGAAAACTATTCAAAAAGTTATCGAATAATTTGATCCGTTCTCTGTTATTAAACCAAAACAAAAATACTTGTTTTCAATTCAGACAAAAGAAACAGTTAATAAGAAGCAAAAAGCATTTAAGAAATACATCAGTAATCGTTCTGAACAGACTAAACAAGATTAGCTCGTAATTATTGTGGCAATCTAATACAATTTGAAGAAGGTAGGATGCACAGAAGCAAAGCTAATCGAGTTTTTCAGCTTTTCATAAACAACAAAAAAATTATAAAACAATATATTTATTGCAAGGTAGTACACAATCTTTAATACCATCTTTTCGAAATAATCAGAACACTCTAATTACTAATCATAAAGAAAAAGCAAATCTTTTTGCATTTTTGCATCTAACTACTATTATAAATCTTCCCGTTGTGTAAAATAATTGGTCCAATTCATTTTAGGCAACGGGTTGTCAAAAAATATCTTCTTAAATTAAATACCAAAAAGGCATTAGGTATAGATAAAATTCTACCTATTATTTTTAAAATATTTGCAAATAAATTAGCTCCCATTTTGACTAAAATATTTGCTATATCATACAAAAATAAAACATTCTGAAATTGTTGAAAAATTGCAATTGTTCAAACTATACCTAAAAAGAGAGACAAGTCTAATTCTTTAAATTATAAACCAATTGCATTATTGTCCAATCTGTCAAAAAACTTTAAAAAGTATAATAATTTTTACATTGTCAGATCTTCTGACTGATGTTAGTCACAAATGAAATTCTACTTTAGAGAAACAAGGAGAAAATATTCCAGTAGCTCTAGACATTTCCATAGCGTTTGATAGGGTATGGCATTCTAATCTTGTCAACAAGATTTATTGTATAGGTCTTAATAAAAAAACTGTAAATCTCATTAATAGTTTTTTTAACAAAAGAAAATTATAGTTAGAATTGATGGTTTTAATTCTGACCCCAAAGTTGTAAATACAGATGTTTCTCAAGATTCTGCTTTTTTGTCCACTTTTTTGATTAACATTAATAAACTTTTTTAAATAATTAAAAGTTCTATTCATAGTTCTGAAGATGATAGCACTTTTTATACTTTATACTTTGACCATATTGACAAACATGGCAAAGCGTCCTAAAATTTCTAGGTTAGATTCTGTAGCATCTATTAACAAAGACCTCAAAACTATATCTGAATAGGGATCCTCCTAACAACATAGTCAGTTTTAACTCTAAAAAAAACTAAACTCCTTACTGTTTTAAAATCTAAATCTAAGGTATCATCAGTACCAAATATTAAACTAAACAACGAATCCAGATCTAATTATTTTTTAAATTGTTTAGAGATAATTAAGCACTTTTAAAAACTGCAATAATTAATTTACGTCTTTTTGGCAAAAAAAAGGACAATTTAATTTTTTTTTTTGAAAATAGTTGAATTGGCGCTCTGAAGCGTTGTTCTGAAAATGCCGGTTTTACGTTATAAGTTTAGAGTGTTACGCTTCAAAAGCGTAAAAAAGTGTCTATGTAAATGCACTTATTGTAACGTTTTTATAGATTATAACATTTTTCTACAAACATAACTTTTTAATTGATTGTAACGACCTTCTACAAACATCTCTTTCTTTTAGAAATTAAAAAAATTCTAATTAAATTTTTTCAACATAAGCTTTTTTATAGAATGCTTACAATTACTACAAGTTTCTTGTAACTATTAAAATGTTTTTACAGCAAAAATATTAATTTATAAAGGTTGAGAAACCTTTCTACAAATTGCAAATGTTTTACAAAGTGTTTCTAAAAGCTTTCTATACACAGTATACTTTTTTAAATCCGACAGAATCTTCAATGCACTAAATACTTATTTAGTAAACTTTTAATATAACATAAAAAACATATTTTACATATAATATAGTTTTTCCAGGTGTTTTCTCAAAACTTTTTAGATTGCAGTATCAACAAACCTTAGTAAAAACTGTAGATTTCATCTGATAAACAAGATTTTTTAATTTTACTGTAATAATTTACTTTGGCACTATAAGCCAAAGTATATGGAAATGCACAAATGCACGCATAGTTTATGTGCACAATTAATAAGCGTTTAAAATCCCTAACTATTGCCTGCTTGAGTTCACGAATATAATTTTGTGGATTATTCTGCTATTCTTCCTAAAGTGCCACACAAAGCTTGTTTATTGTGGTTGATGCAATGCACATCTTCTAGCACGCCTGCCCACCATGTCCCAAACATGTTCAATTATAAGATTTTCATCTAGGGTACATGCAGGCCAGTTGAATTATTTCAACTGCAACCAAAAATTCTGTGACGCACCTTGCAGAATGCGGTCTTTCGTTATCCTAAATTAAAATAAAGCCAACGCCAATAAATGAAGAAAATAAGATTACGTAATTTTCCAAAACCTCTTTAATATACCGCTGTGTAGTCAGTAATTTTTGATCAATGATTTATTGATATTATTGCCTATAATATCAACAAATCTCTACCATGGCTAAGCCGGGGCTTAAAAGTGCACTCCGCAAATTGTTCTCTCGTTTGTCTTCATACTCACTCTCTTCCATCTGGAAAATGTAGGCAGAATCTAGACTTGTCAGAGTTGTTCATTGTGCTAATGTCCAATTTAAATGTTTGCCAGAAAATTGGAGTCTGGCTTCTCAGTGACGTAGAAGTAATTTTGGACCAGCTGCTAGTCTACAAGATTTTAAGCCAGCTTCTTGCAACTTTTGACCAACTGTCCACTTACTCACAGCTGTACCACAAACCTAGTTGGTTTCTGGTGTACAATAAGTAGTTTGAATTAAAACGCCCCACACTACATAAGTGTTTGTTACCAAAAAATTGCATATCACCATTTTTTCCACTGACAACTACTCTTGTTTGCAGAGACAAAAATTATCCAATCTTTTAATAACAAACTTTTATGCGGTCCAAAAACTTTAATTTATAATTAAAAGTGTATAGTTTAAGCTTAAGTGCCCTAATCACTTACCCAAGTTTTTGTTATCAAAGCATTAAATATCACTATCTTCTTCTCTGACTTAGTGACTACTGACGCTTGCAGAAACAAAAATCCAGTTTGTGTATGACTACAAACGAGTAGTTTGAATTGCAATACCCCATCCACCTGTCTCCTAAAAAAACTGACAAACTGCCTAGAAGAGTATGTGTGTAGTTATTGGTCAAAAACAAACAATAAAAGTTGGTAAAAATAAACATATCATGATGACATTTTCAAAGTTCTGGTTATTCAAGTTCTAACAAAAATTGCAGAAGCAAACAAAATACATAAGTTAAGAAAAAAATAACTTAGTTTAAAGATTGGTCTGCTGATAAGGAAACTAATGAGATCGACGTCTATTACAGTTAGTATTACTATTGTTACTGCCACTTCAATTATTTGTAATAGCAGAGGCAAGACATACAAACGTAGCGTACGCAGCGTACATACTACAAATATATGAACACATTATAAATGTCAAGACTCCCAGACCTAGTATAACAGATGTGTTGCATGAGAAAAAAACTCTAATAATGAGGTCAAACTTTATAAAAAGATATTGCATTAAAAAGACATTTGATGTGTGATAATACCACAGCAAAAACAAATAGACAATTAAAAGATACCTGAGCACAATTAAAAGTAGTTTTGTAAAAAATGAGATTAATGACCAGAGCTAGAACCTACAAGAACAAAGACCAAGAAAGCAAACTTTCTTACTTCTAAGTCTCAAATTTCCATACGGAAGTGGCTGCTATTAAATGGATGCCATGAACATGATTGGAATAGAGAGTCAATTACCCTTTTTCTGTATGCATATTGTTAGCTAACAATATCGTTATGTAGGAAGGTTGCTAAGCAATGTTGTGTATTTATTACGTTGTTTTACTAAATTGCTCGATAACGATATTGTTAGCTAGCAACATGCATACAGAATAGGGCTAAATAAGCCAATAATAAAATCCAAACAGGTTATTGTTTGCATAAGCAGTCTGAAAGCATTGGTCATAATTTGCAGAGTTTGTCTGATCTTGATACCAAATGACTAAAAAATAAAAATAAACCTCAAAGCAAATTAAAAATTTAAAAAAAAACTAAAAGCAAATTAACTTGCCAAAGAGAGAGCAAAATAGACATTTACAGGACCCAAACCTGTTTTTAAAATCCCATACGAGACCGGAAAGAAAATTACTGCATCAAACTTGATTAAAAATATAGCAACTAGTAGAAAAACTGTAAGAAAACAAAACAGTCAAATAATACCAAAACTTTGGTAACACAAATAAGTCGGCTCATAGAACTGATAACTGAATACTGTAGTCTTAAAAAGCAAATGAATAGAATAAAAATAGACTCTTTATGCCGCGGGAGTATAAAGAAAGAAAAAAAAATTCTTCTACTCTTGCTGAGTAAATGCAAAGCATATAATTTGCAACACACAGCCTCTTTTAGCAAACATAACCTAATAAAAAAAAACTAAATTCTTTGGCAAAATATTCTGAACTTTAACAAAAAGATAGAGCTGCTAAAAGAATGACAAAATTCATAATAAGACTAGCTAGCTACAAAACAATACTGAACAGTATAGGCTGACCAGTGTTTTTTGAAGATTCTGTAATTGAAAAGTATTGAGTTTTAGAGACAGACAAGAAACTATTACAAAAAACTAAAAACACTTCTAAAAACTGCAGTTTTTTTTTACATGTAGATTTACAAAAAAAATTAAAAACGTTAGTGCAATTTTCACAATCTTAAAAAAAATAGATCTTTCTTGGGCAGCTCGGTAAAATCAGCCGTATTTTCAAATCCAAGGAGTTCTCTATAAACCTCAAAAGGAAGGTATTCGAATCCTGCGTAATGCTAGAGCTCACTTTCAGCCTCGAGACAATGTCTATGACCCGGAAAACATCTAAAAGACTGCAAACCACACAGTGAGCAATAGAAACGTCTATGCTCGGAATTACTTTGAGGGACAGAATTCAAAATGAGGAAATCCGAAGAAGAACCGGTGTGACAGAGGTACTTATTAGAGTGGCGCAGCTTAAGTGGCAATAGGCTGGCCACATAGCAAAGAAGGACCCGGACAAGTGGACAATGAGGATTACAACTTGGCGTTCGAGAGAGACCAAAGAAAAACTCAATTTTTTAACCATATTTGGTTGTATAGTTCTTCTAAACGCTGGTAAATGTGTATTTGTAAAAGTTTATGTTGAAAAATAAGCCTCTTTTTTTTTGAGTTTTAGATCCTTAAAACCCAAATACACAAAACAAATTTATATTTTTTAACTCATTTACATCAAAATACTTAGCTCACTGAGAAAACAACATGGTTTTATAGCTTTTGCGGCTTATAGACAGGATATAGACTTAAAATGGCACCAGATTTGGTTTCTACTAAAAATTTCTGATTGGTTACACTAGTAAACTTTTTTTAAGTTAAATTTGCGATTTTTAAACAAAAAATTCGATTACGTTAAAAAATAACAAAAAAAACTTAAAAAAATAGTAGAATCTTTTTAAAAATTTCATATTCTCACAAACCAATCAAAAGACTACTAATAAGTCGTAGAAACTGAAAAAAACTGCAGTTTTGTTTTAAATAGATAAATGTACAAGAATTTTTAAAAGCGGTTCTGGTGCATACGCAGCTACCGTCAATAAACAAACCCTGGACTAGAAATCCAACAAGAGCAATGACAAAGCAGCCCTACTTATGTCACTTACAATGCCAAAATCATTAAATTCTAATACCACAAAAGAACACATTTTATCACTCACAAACATTAACGACTAATTTAAAAAGGACAAGACCGATAGAAACCCTTTCACACTAAGGATGAATCTACCGTCACACCCGGCCTAGCCCTTGACAAAGCTCTTGTAACTCACAAATCACAATCACTATTGTTGATAAAAACAAGATCAGACAGGATATTCTACAATATAGCAAAAATGTTAGGTTTGACTACGTAACTTAGAAAAAAAACATTGCCAAAAGAAAAAAACAGCCAAGACCAAACGCCTCTAAAGGCAGAACCCGTGCACTAATGAGCGACAGAATTGCATGTTCAAAAACTTTGCGCAAAACCTCAAAACGTACAATTTACCCCTAAATTTGCCGTGAGTATTCAAACTCTTAAAAATTCCGCAACACCCAAACTCATAGTGACTTCAAGGAAAAGAACAGTTTATAATAAAAGTTATAAACTGCTGTTTTCCCTGAACAATAAAACGTTACTCCATTTGTACTCTTTATTACAAATAAAGTGCAACTAAAGCTAAAAAACTTCAATCCACCACTACTTACTACCGCTCTGACACCATAATGTACAAAAAAAAATCAAAAGCTGCTATTCCTACATCCACAAAGAAAAAATTTCAGTCAAAACAAATAAAGAGAACAATAATTAAAATCTGCATGGCTACATCCAACAGAATGTCTGCAAATCAAAACATCTGTACTTACAAACATCCTTGTTAACAAGCAAACAACCAGGAACTACTACTAAGTCTTTAAATCGTCAATTTTCACCAACGCAACTGACTTTATTTTACACCAAATCAAATGGTTTTACAAAAAATTACGGAAGTGAACACAAACTCTATCAACAATCACTTTGCGACAAAGCAAAAAAACTGATCAACTATTTTTACTGCACTTAGGCCGCATTAAGCCTTTTGTACCTCCTCCTGTAATAAACCTTACTCCTCCGTCCTAACACACAGCTAACCTATGTGATTAATGTATGTTAAGACATTGCTTGGAGGAGTTTCCTTTATGCTGGCCAAGTCAAACCAGCAATTGCGTAAGAGAGCTCTTGACAGGTACATAGTACGTGCTCAATCGTCTTGTTTTTCATTTTAAAAGTCCAAATTATCTAGCATTTTAAAACTAGCACAGTTGAACTAAGTCACAAATCTGAAAAAGTGGCCACACAGATCATTTACGAGAAAGCATATAAATCCATCTTATTCACTGTATCACCGGTAACAAAGCAAGCATGAAGATTTATGAGAAAACTGAAAAAAATATTAATTGTAAAGAATCCTACTAAAAAACATTAAAAATCTTTTCAGAAATGCATACAAACAAGAAAAAAACTGCGGCAAAAAAAGTGCTTTGGTCAAATCCGTGTCAGATATTAGATTTTTTGAAAAAAGTGTCTTTACATAAGAATTTATAGACGTTGCCTCTGAATTTTGATGTAAAATTATCTTCTAAAGATGTTTCATGTAAAAACAAAAATTAATTGATTTGAAGAAATTTTTAGAAATTTAGATTTGAAACAGCTTTACTTTGTTTTTGTTAATTCTAAGAAATTGACACTTTGAAACAAAATTAATCATAGATAAAATTATATGGAAAACTAAATTCTTAAAAAATTTTGTATGAAGAAGAAAATCAGTTTATTTAAAGAAATTTTGAGAAAATTGAATTTAAAACCAAACTTTGTATTTGTATTAAACTCAAGAAATTATTATTCTGGATATTAAATTGATTATTCCGACAATACTAGTAAGTAAATTCATATGGAGAATCGTCTTCTGAAGACATAATATAAAAAAAAATCCGTGTGACAATCATGCTCTCGAGTGCCTCCAAACACCTGTTGAAATGTTTGTCATCAACCGATTGAATAAAAAGGACAGCAACAGAAGATTAGAAAGACCACAAAAGCCTTGGAGAGACAATATCACCTGTATTGCCGGACGGAACTAGATAAAGATTGCCAGGGATAGAACATGGAAAGACTTAGAAGAGGCCTATATCCAACATTGAATGATAAATGGCCAAAAAAGAAGAAAAAAGAAGATTGGATATTACTTCTTCTTTTTCTGACATAAAAAACTTCTAACACTTGTGCAGAGAAAAGTAACTTATGCGCGTACGCATGTTCTGAAGTAACCCACTCGCCCGCTCATGTGTTAGTCATCAGGACATGTCACCACCGCTTCTTCTCACATAGTGTCAGTTAGCACTTGCAGAGAGAAGCAACTTTTAACGCCGGTTTAAACTACTCGTCCGTAATTAGCCACTAAAGTGTCCCGTCTACATGAACTGTACTCGTTTGACGCGTGCTGCAAAATAGTAACTGCCTACTAGAACTGACAAATCTTAGTAAACACTGTAGACTTCATCTGATAAACAAGATTGTTCAATTTGATTGTAATATTTATTTTAGACTGCAGAACCTTCTCAGATTCTCTAAAGATTTTTTTTTTCTGTCAGCTGAAATGTCGTAAATAATAGTAAATAAGTAAAATCATTAGCCTTGAGTAGAATACACAAATACACGCGTTAGTCGCATGCACAGGTCAAGTACTGCTACAGAGATCGAGTAGCATTCAGCATCGACCGCAATTTACTTAATATGTATGATATTAAAGCTAAAGTCTCGGCTGCAAGATTTAGATGCCTGAAAATCGTGTCAAAACGCTTCTAAAAAGTACTTTGCTTCGAGAATAAGTAAAAACAACAAGTGTTTGTATTGCGTCATTAGAATACATGAGATGATGCACTGCTGGATCGCTCATGGTTTCAACGCGACGTGTGTTTCTAAGCTTAGTATCTGAATTCTGCATACGTGTGTTTACAAGCTGCAATTTACGGCGATGTCTTTTTGAAGACGTTTTATAGTCCTTTTTTAAATAAGTAAATTTCTTCAAAATCAATTATTTACAACTTAACAGTAAAAATAGTGTACAAATTAAAAATTAGAAAAATTGGTAAACAAACTTGTAAAATTTAAAATATAATTTTAATTATATATTATGTTGCAAAAACTCAAAAAGCTTCTAAGACTTATAGAAATAAAATGTATACATTACCTTTTATTTTAAATTTTTAAACAAATTAATTTTTGGCGATACTTGCAAGATCTGGTAGAATAAACATATCAATAAAATCCTCATAATTAATTTTAATAATTCGATAATATTTTATTTACAAATCAATCTCCGCCTACGCATCATACATATTGTTCACAACTAAGATAAAAAAACTTTATTACTATATAACAACATTTTCTATACACAATTAATAATAAAATCATACAAAATATTCGTATCTAAAATATAACTCTCCAAACCTCACATAAGCATCAATAAAATACACTCGCGCGCATAATTAATAATAATAAAAAACATATTTACAACATGAAATACATATATACAAATGAATAATAAAAAAATCGTAGCAATATCATAGCATTTAGAAGGAACTGATTAAAATGACTATGAAGCATAATATAACGGTAAAATAATAACCGATTAAATAATAAAAAACCCTTCTACACGTTGATTGTATAAAAAATTCATCAGTCTTATAATTACACCACAATGATCCGGTTGGCACATTTAAGAAGAATTATCACGATTAAATTTAATAATTATATAAAAGTCCACGTGGCTTATCACAGAATGTATCTTTTAACATATAAATAATTACCAGTAAGGGTTGTTGTTATCTAAGTGATTCCAACTGGCAAATTCGCTCCAAGAATCTACTTTTGCATGGAAAATATCCGAACTCTTAATAGTCAACGTTTTGACTCGATTGTTTTCAGTATTGGGTTGCTGAGGTGCTTTCTTAACCAATTTATAATTTTGACCGCTATTGTTATCCCAGAATTCAGTTCCTTCACAACGGTAACAAACGCAGAATTCAAGTTGGCGTGATTTTGCAGGTAAAGGAATTTTGAATGAGAATGTATCGTATAATATGTAAACTGAGGATGTTGTTGCATTAGGAACAAAAATACATTGTACATCTTCGTTGCTCTTCCAATTATCTGAAGAGGTTCTTATTATTACTTCCTTAATAAACGAAATATTGCTGACTTTAACTGTTCCTACAATAACATCATCTGATTCTCTTATGATGACATTTTCAAGAGAAACTTTATTAATTTCCAATCGTTTTCTGAATTCCACGTAATCGGAAGCTGGTTGTGAAAAGGTAATTTCCCATGGTTCTTGATGAGCGATTGGTTCTGCTGATATTCCATGAGTCACTTGTGATAAAAATCTAAAACTCCATAATGGTGGCACATTTGATGGTTCAGTCATTACTCGAACATGAGTTAGAGACATGCCTCGATCATCGGCAAAAACAACTTTCTTTTTAAGTTTTGTTGGACTGGTTGGATCTTCATCGCTGCTTGAAGAATCATCAGCTCTAATTACCAAACAAGGTCTTGCAGGTGATTGTTTGATTGGTTTGGGACGTTGAGGTGGTCTTGGATCGCATCTTGTTAGAAAACTTGTTGGTGGACTGTGGCTGAATATTGGTGGACTATGCGAAACCAACATTTCGTAATCCGCTGGCATTACTATCGAGCACATCACTGAAAACAGAATCGATATTAGGACCATAATATTTGGTTTAAATTGGCAACATGCTTTTTGACATTGGTTTAAAGCCAATTCGAATTTTCACATTGTATTTTACTACGCGCTACCTGAGAATCATCCTTGGTGTCATTGCCTCGCTCAAGTTCACCGCTCGTTCTACTTTTCGATGGCTATTAATAGCTTCTATTTATACGCGCGTGGTTAATAATTAAATTATTTAATTTAAGGGATAAAAATTTATTTTACAAATTATTTATTAATGTAACCTTTAATTAATACAATATTGTAATTCAAGAATTTACTCACGTGAACATAATGTCACAAACTTGGATGATGTTAGAATTTAAATAATTTCATGCTAACATTTTTTTATATACTCAGTCTAGATGGTTGATTATATATGCTAAATATTATTGCTTGCCAATAAAATTCCGATTAACATTTATAAAAAATCTATACATAACTGGAAATATTATATTATTCAACATTTATCTATTTTTATCAAAAAAAAAACCTATCTGGATTGTATTAGCAAAGCAAATGGGCTCACACTGATCAGGCTTTGAAAGCGTGATTGGTCTGAAAATAAACCGGTCGTTAAGCAAGAACGGAGCAACAATCACTCCGACGGCATTTTTTTATAATTCCTTGCATTTTACTACCGTATGTATATGTAAATTTCGTGAAAACTTCATTGACGTTATATTTTAAACATAAGTACACAACATGTTAAATGTTGTGTAGCTAAGATAAAAATTGTAACGTAGATGATATGATTTGTCGTAATTAATACAATTAGATTAACAGCTAATTCGTTTGCTGATTACAATAATTAAATTATATTATTTAAACAAACAGAGTTTAGTTAGATTTTGTACTGGAACTTATTGATTTATATATTATAGTTATTATGCTTTCAATTCCATTATAAATAGCTAGAAACAATGCAGTAGAAGTAACAAGCTATTCATTTCATTCGGTCTTTTGTGTTGTTTGATTTAAACAATTAAGTACCACTGGGTGTTAAGCAATGTTTCCATGTTACATCCCAATTATCTCTAATAGAATTAATTGAATCATTTTAGGGTCATTGAAAGTCGCATAAACCATCTAAAGATTATTCAAAAGGTCAAAATTAATTGTCAGACGACATAAGTCTCATAGTAATAGACGAGAATCACATTAAGATTTAAAATTAATCGAGTGAGAAGATAAGTCATAAATGATTTCACAAATTTTGAGTTGCCTGAATACTTATTGAGAAGTGATCACGGTACTATGTAATGCTTCTGTAAACAATCACAAAACGATACAATATATCTGAATATAATTAATCGCAAATAAAAAATAGAATGATCAATCTATTACAGAATACATCACGAACAAACATAGAAGACAACTTAGGTTAGGTACACAAAGCAATAGATTTTTTTTAATTCACCTACGGTTTTCCATTTACAACCATGTCGAAAGTCCGCATTCGTCACTCAAGATACCTGGTATTTGATGCTCCAAGTTTAAAATGTGGGTGGGTAGCTTCTTTTACTGTGACCCAACCACCCACCCAAAAGTTAATCATCAAAGGATCTATTATTTGTATTACCTCTTGTTAGCTTGCACTTAGGTATCAAAAAACTGTTTAACAATCAATTTTTTAATAACTAACGCTTGGGTGGGTGGGCGGGAACAAAGATTAAAAAGCGGGCGGGTAGCTTCTTTTACTGTCACTCATTCACCCATCCAAGTGTTAGTCATCAAAGAATTTATTACTTGTACCACCTCTTGTGTGCATGCACTTAGATATCAAAAAATTGTTTAACACTAAATCTCTTGTTAACTAACTCTCAGGTGGTTGGGCGGGAACCAAGTTTAAAATTTGGGCGGGTAGCTTCTTTTACTGTGACTCAACCTCCCACCCAAGTGTTAGTCATCAAAGGATCTATTATTTGTACCACCTCTTGTGAGCTTGCACCTTAGATATCACAAAACTGTTTAAAAATAAAAATCTTGATAAGTAACACTTGTGTGGCTAGGCAGGAACCAAGTTTAAAATGTGGGCGAGTAGCTTCTTTTACTGTGACCCACCCACCCACCCAATTGTAAGTCATCAAAGAATCTATTATTTGTAGTACCTCTTGTGTGCTTGCACTTAGATATCAGAAAATTGTTTAAGTATAAATCTCTTGATAAGTAACGCTTGAGTGGGTGGGTAAAAAACCAAGTTTAAATTGTAGACCGGTAGCTTATTTTACTGTGACCCAACCATCCAACCAATTGTTAGTCATCAAAGAATCTATTATTTGTACCACCTCTTGTGTGCTTGCACTTAAATATCAGAAATTTGTTTAACATTAAATCTCTTGATAACTAACGCTTGGGTGGGTGGGCTGGAACCAAATTTAAAATGTGGGCGGGTAGCTAATTATACTGTTACCCAACCACCCACCCAAGTGTTACTCATTAAAAGATCTATTATTTGCAGTACCTCTTGTGTGCTCGTACTTAGATGTCAGAAAGTTGTTTAACAATAAATTTCTTGATAACTAACGCTTGGACTATTACCTAACAAGATTTTTGAGTGAGCCAAGCTGTTTTAAAAATTACTTAGCAAAACTATAAAAAAAACACACACAGCGGAGCATGTTATTTTTGAATGAATGCTAGAAAACGATCTAAATTAAAATATTACATATTGAGTTAGAGGAATAAATCAACGATCAAAATCTAAAAACAGTAAACAGAAGATTAGATATATCTTGGGTGTGCAAAAAGCATGTCCAAGTCTACTTTTTTTGATGCAATGCCAGAACTGAGCAAATAACGCCAAATAAAGGCTCTACACTCAAGCTAGTAAAGCTTTCCCAAAACTACATGAAAAAAAACATTTATCTTACTACTTAAAAAACCACAATTGCTGCAAATCCGATACTTTATGAAGATAGCTTTTCTAACCCCACACCAGAACATCTATATCCGCGCGTAGTACTCATATCGACATAGCCACATTTGATAACCTTGCGTTTTCTTGGACCCATTATACTTTTCTAAAAAAGTTCATCCGTTACTCATAAAATACAGAATTTCAGCTAACTTTAAGAGATAAAGCATTATATAAACATTTATGACAAGCATCCCCTGCGCCACAATACTCATGTTAACCAAGTTTTCCTAGGAATGTCAGATAAATCACAAATGAGTGCTACTCTCTTTCTCATTCCAACCTTTGACGTCCGTTACTTCTAGACAAACCCAAAAAAATTCTTTCACCCTGCATGTAAAAAGCAATTCCCAGCTGATCAACACTAACAGCAGACAGCCTAGTAAGCACTTCGCCTTATACCCGCACCGTAAACAAAAAACCCCTGATAAAAAATCTTTAAAAAAGTAACTGAGATCAAAGAGAGCGGTAATAACCTTGCTCAAGGGCAACATCCGGAGTAAATACTGTTGGCCACGGCAGCAGACCGTGAGTAAAAACTTGCATGGATAAACCCCAATAACAAAAAGAAGGGAAAATAAATTGGCTCAACAACCACTTGAAGATACTCCCGAAGTAGACCGTGAAGAATATCGCCATCAGCAAACCCCAATAACGAAAAACTACAATAAGTCACAACTAACGGACCTAGTCCCCGGCAGAGATAACTTTAACCGTAGCAAGTAAAATAATGTAGACTAAAAACCGGCTGTGTAAAAAAAAAATTCTCACAACAACAAAATTCCAGTAAAGACTAAAATCCGCCAGCAACAGTCTTCACTACCAAAGAAAGAAATAAAAAATGAACCAAGTTGTGTACCAGGTATGTAAAAAAAAAGTTTTTCTTGAAGGCCACTAGTTCCTCCTAAGTACTCAAACACAAAACAAACAAAGCAGTGTACCTAGTAACTTAGTTAAAAAACTTCTTCAAAAGTTTCTTACAAAAACAAAACAAAACTTTTGTAATAGTTGGTGCCCACGATCTCGACTAGCAGAAACAAGCAGATAGCCGGGTTGTGCAAAAATCCGGGTCTATAAAAGAAAACTGTTTATCCATATGCCTTCAACGTCTTCAAGCACATTTAAAAACAAATAAAAATCGGATAACAACATTTGACTTTTTTACATTATGTTTACGTATACACTGGAGTTTAGTTCGTTCCTCCCGACTCACCCTGTACAATCCAAACTTTCTAACAGTTTTTGGCCAAATTTTGATCCAATTTTTTTTTGTTTTATGACAGAATTTGGCTATTTTTAACTTTTTATAATAAAATTTTGCTCTTTCTAACAATATTTTGCTATTTCAAAACCGGTTTTTAATTTTTTAACAATATCTTGATATTTTATCAATGGATTTAGCTATTTTGACTTTTCATTCAAACAATTTTACACATTTTAACAGTTTCTGCTGTAATTTGGTTGTTTCTAAAAATCTCTTTGTTATTTATAGCTAGGGTTGGAATTTTTAAAATTTCATAAAAATTTTTGCACTTTTCAACTGTTTAGCCAAATTTTGGTGATTTATTTCAAAATTTCTAAGCCGGATTTAGCTATTTTTAACATTTTATGAACAAAATTTAGCACTTTTCAACCGTTTTTGGCCAGATTTTGTTTTTTTTTTAAAGAATTTTTTATTTTTTGTAAATAATGTTGGAGTTTTCAACAGATTATGGTAAAGTTTGATATATTTTGACAATATTTTTATACTTTATAGCCGGATTTTGCTTTTTTAAGATTATATAATGTTTTTTACAATTTTTTAACAAATTATGGCCGGATTTTGGTGCTTTGTGATCAAATTATCAAAATATTATAATTTATGGCCAGAATTTGCTATTTTTACATTTTATAAATTTAATTTTGTATTTTTAGATCGGTTTTGGTCGGATTTTGATTCTATCTAAAAATATTTTAATGTTTTTTGACTGGATTAGACTTTTTTAACTTTTTATAAAAAAGTGTTGCTCTTTTGAACAGTTAATGACTAAATTTTTGACGTTTTATAAAAAAAACTTCGCACTTTTCAATAGTTTATAAACAAAGTTTGTTACTTTCTAACAATATGTTGGTGTATCAAGGCTGGATTTTGTTATTTTTGATACTTAAAAAATAGAATTTTTCATTTTTAAACAGTTTATGGCCGGATTTTTTATTGCTTTCTGACAATATTTTGATGTTTCAAGACAAAACACGTAAAATTTACACTTTTAAAAGACTGGAATTATAATTTAAAATGTAATTAACAATTTGCTGGTTAAATTTAACACTTTAAAGAACGGATTTAAAGTTTGTATGCCTGATTAACAGTTTGGTAGTTTATCAGTTTGATAGTAAAATTCAACTCTTTGAATGCCAATTTTACTGTTTGAAAAGCCGAATTAACAACTTAGCAGTAGAAAATGACATTTTAAAGACCAGATAAGACATTCAAATTTGCAGTTTTAAGACCGGATTAATAATTTGACAGTCAAATTTAACATTTTGAAAACTAGATTTACACTTTAAAAAAAATTTAAAGAACGGATTTACACTATTAAAACCAAATTAACAATTTTAAAAACCGGATTTGCAGTTTTAAAGGTTGGATTTATAAATTACAAACAAAATTAACAATTTGAAAGTAGAATTTGACAAGTTTGTAGCCAGATTTTTAGATTGACTTTTGGTTTTTGGTGTCGTCTTTTTTGAAGCCACCACTTTCTAATCAAGCTAAATTGGTGCTTTTATGTTAGTTTTTTTTTGTTTATAATTTTTGTTATGTTTTTTGTTATTTTGAATTAGAAAAAAAAAAGTATTTTAACTTTAAAAAGGTATATTTTACTAAAAAAGAGTATGTCTGGCCAGCCTTTCAGAATGCCACTATGATAATATTATTAATATATATCAAAATAAGGTCTTTTCGGAGCTTTTTAAATCAGCCTAAAACTGTGCTTAATAGATGAATTAATCAATCAGCATAACTTTGTACAAATACTAATTAAAATAATTTCATTCAACACTTTTCAATTTGGCAAACAATCAATGTTTTAGCATATTCTAGAAATTCAAATTTATTTTCATATTGTAAAAAAACTATTTTTAAATTCTATTTTGTCTCAATCTCAACATTGTATTTGAAATCATCTTTAAGTTTCATTCACTAAGGTGGGACATGTCGAGTACAAATTATTATTACTCTGTTGTCCAGCCAGCGCACTTGAAGCCAGACATATGTGGGCGTCCTGATTTATCTCTGGCAATAAACGCCAATCTATGCAATCTATATTGGCTGCCACCACAGTCGTAACATAAATGGATCTCTATGTGGATAAGATTGAGATGAATAGACATTTGCAACTGTCTCTATTATCTATACGATAACAACAATAAAATAATTAATTCGGAAATGTTTATGAAAGATTACAATTTTAAATTCCTTTAGATTTTTTGAATAGCAAGCAAAATTATAATTAATTAGCTTAGCAACATTATTATTAAAATATTAATATCTTTTCCTGTATTCTATTAATAATCTAGTTAGTGATATTAATAATTTATTCCAGATAAAATGTGTAATTATATAAATGATAATGTAACGCAACTATATTTATACCAGTTTATTTGCTATTAACATGTAGCATTGGCATGTTATTAAAACCACTTTCTATTTTCTTTAATATCAGGAAGACAGATTCAATATTCGGCACTAATGACCTAATTTTCATTATTTGATTAATGTGTGCTTGAACTGTTGGCCTTAATATTACTATGACATGCTAACTTTGGTTTGATTAGGTAATATAAATAGAATTGATGTAAATAAAATAAATTAAATTTTGCGTTAAATAGTTTAATCTTCACTGCAATAGAAGCAATTTTTCAGATTCAAGAAAAGAAGTTTTAGACATAAAAAAAAACCACTTGTGGTCCCACAAAGTTCAGTAATAGAATTGTAAAATTAATTTGTGTGTAAAAAAATATTAGAACAAAAACTTTTGTACTTAATCTATTCCAAGATTTTAATTTGAAGCTTAGTATTAAATTGAAAATGATTTCAGTTTCAAAAACAATCTTAAAATATCAACCATTTAAATGTTGAATTTATTAAAAAAAATTTCACACAGATTAAAACATGATAATAAAAAGTGACCTGGGATTATTTAGGGTCTAAGAAGGATGGTATTAGAATTTTAAAATAGATTTTTTAATACCTTTATAAAAAAGAAATCGTCCATAAAAGAATAATGTATATTTTATCATCATTAACATAAAATATTATTAGTAGTTCTAAGCGAGACCAATTTAATAAATGTATTAAAGATTAGAAATCCCTTTCATATGCATCTTACATAAGATATTATAAATTTTATTATTACAATCTATTTGTTAATCAATTAGCTCATTAGAATAGTTAGAGGTCACATTGGCTACACCGAGATAAAATTAATGTATTTACAATGAGGTAAAAATAGAAGCAGACATGTTATCTATTATGTTAAGTATTATGACAAACATTTATACTTCAACTATGCTAATTTTATTTAACTTAAAATTACCCTATATATCATTTTAATTCTACGTAATTGATTAAAAATGAGTACACCCAGTTTCTTAGAATTTATTAATCCAATTGGATTAATCTAATTATAAAACATTATCAATATTATTGTTGATCTTATCAGTTTCTTGGTTAGACTGTTGGATTATATCTGTAATTAATTAAATACTCAATAACAAAAATATGTCTCGAAGGAAAACTACTAGGAAATAATGTATTACAATTGCCTTGAAATTGCAATCATTTGACCTCTTATAAGAATAATTATTGTTACTATATTAGGAGTTTGTTTTAAATACAAAAATTCTATTTAAAACAATTTCATTCAGCATTTACGTATAGTTAGTTATTCATATTTTAAAATAAATTGTATTATTTCTGGCTTGTCGACGACAGTAGCAGCATCATCCACTAGTTCAAGTTTATTTTAGTACCATGAGAAAATAAAAGCGCTTTAAAATTCCTTTTATTTTATGATCAAATTTAAATGAATCATCAATTCGGATTAAATATGTGTAACACTTAATAAAAATGAAATCAAATTACTAAATCTATCCCGCATACATGTTTTAAGGGTCGTTTATTACAATGACCTCCAATTGATGATATAATTAAATTATTTTATAGCGCCACGTTACGCAGAGATGTGACTATCGTGACGCGTGATGAAATATCTCATCTTATTTTCTATTCACATTATGAGCGCATGCTGCACATGAAACTGCCCAATAAAAACAAATTCTTTTTAATGTAAGATAAAATTTTGAAGAAAAAAATCAAAATATTTAATTTGCAATACACCAATTAGTTGCATAATAAATCTGTAATGTTTTTTATTTTTATTTGCAAATTAAAAATTTACTCATCTTTTAATTGTAATTTTATGATATTGACCATATTTTTTAGAAAAATCGCAATTCTAATATATTTTTGCAAAACAATTTTTGAAACTCACTACTTGTTTGTATCACCGTCCGATAATGACCTGATAAAAGTTGAAATTAGTTACAATTTTTTAAACTATATTTGTGATTTAGTACATAGTAAATGTGTTTATTTATTTTATAATAAACTATTACATAGTATATAGTATATTAATATTGTTATTAATTATTAGCACTTTATCGTTAAGTTTTAAAAACATTTTATTATTAATTAAAATTATACTAACTATTTGTGAATCTATTTTAATTATTTTTAAAATGTACAAATAATTTAGAGATCTACAAACTTTTTCTTTTATCAATTCAATCCAGAATTATAAAAAAATAATTACATTACAAAACGTTTCTTCGGAGCGACTAGTTTACACAACCAGTTCCACCTGTCTTAATTAAATGGCGCTATACATCATTTATTTAAATTATTGAATGTTGCCAAATTTATATTAAGTAAACCGTCGGGAATTTTTAGACATAATTTTATCTTATAATGTTTTTGAAGCCTATTTTTATGATAAGATCAATTGATAATAATCTAGTATTTCCAGGTTAGATTACATAATTATGATAAGCATATTATCAGACTTATGAAGTATTGTTGTAATAAATTTAGGTTTTTATACTCTATCCAACTTACCAAACTTATTATTTTTTTTAAATTAGCAAATTAAAAACAATCTTATTTTTGATTTATTTTTTTTTTTTTTAATATTAATATTAACAAAAAATAGTTTTTTTTTTTTAAATAAATTTGTCGTTAAAACCATAAATGGCAAACAACCGCTTCTATTGAACAAACAGTGATAGTTGATTGATATTATTTCCAGTTTAGCTTTTTTCCCGCAAAGCAAAATTATCGCAAAAATTAAGCAAAATGGAGAACTGATCTAAGTTCGAACTCGTACTGTCAGGTCAGCCCAAAACATTCCCGTTGTCCCTAACAAAACCCAAGTTTTTCTATCCCAAGACGTTCAAAGCAATTAAGGATATCACAGTCTATCTTTTATCGCATACTTCATAATAATCTTAGTCTACATGCTAAATATAGATAATCATAAACAACGCCAAACTTTTGTTTCTTGGATGCAGAAAATGCAGGCAGGAATACTGACTTTTTTAGAAAAATTATCTTTAACGACAAAGCCCATTTCCATCTCAGTGGGTTCGTTAATAGATAGAACTACCGGTTCCAAAAATCCTAAAATAATAGTCAAGGCCTCTTTATCCCTAACAAGTTACTGTTTCGTTTAATTTTTGGGTCGGCAAAGTCATGAGACCTTACTTTTTTCAGAAAACGACCAAGATGTTGCAATTATAGTCAATGCGGGTCGCTACCGTAGAATGCTGACTTTCTTTGGCTTATATTGAACAATTTGAGCATAGACTCGAACACAAGCCATAAAATAACTGCAGTGCTGCACGAGAAACTTTCTCAAAACATTACTTTCCGTAACTCGGACATAAATTGGCCCCAGACCGTGCAATTTAACTCCGCTAGACTTTTTTCTTTAATGTTACTAAAAGGAAATCGTCTACCCCGCAAACAATTCCAGCCCTCAAAGACAATATTCATTCAAGCTGCTACTCTCCAGATAGAGCCTTAGTTGTGCAAACATGTCAAAGTAAGAATTTACTAGATATCATTTTCCACAAGTAACTCTGCGTAGAGTAAACAATAAATTTAAATTATATAACTGTACTACTTAAGAATAAATAAATGGTTCTTTTATAATTAAAATTGGACTTTGTATTAATCCTAATACTTGATAGAATCATGATCAACAAGTTGGTTATCACTCTCTAGTCTGTAACTTAGCGACTATTGACGTCTTTAGAGAAGGTAAGCATCCAATCTTTTGATAACAAGCACTGAAACAGATTACTTCAACTCCTACCTACTTGCTGTAAGTATTTCTAGTAGCACAATGTTGTAAAAGGGTTCCCCCGCCCGCCCAAGAGTTTGTCATAAAGAAACTTTAATTTACTATCGCTTGCTGTATTCCTATAGCTAACAAACATGAGAGAATTACTGACAAATGTTGTTTAGTTAGAAAAAGAATTAAACAATTTCTTAATAACAAACACACAACTGGAAAGGCAAGACATAGTTAAATGCCAAATTTTCTCTATACTGGTCTAATGTATGTAGTGCTAATAAATTAAAAACTTTCAAAATGTGGGTGTATCAGAAAATATTTTAGGTATCATGAGTAGACAAAGTTACTAATGTTGAAACCCTCAGAAAAATGGATAAACAACAAGAAACCTTAACAAGCATAAAAGAACAAAATCCTGGGCAAGAATTACCAGCTGATTATGCAAGAAAAGATTGAAGAAAAAAGAAGTGCTGACCGCCAAACTAATCATTGGGTGCTGTTTAGTTCAATTAATAAAATTTCTGATCCAAAACAATTTAAATTATAAAAAAAAGTTCTGAAGTCATCTCAAGCCATTCAAAAGTACACTGAACTGATCAAAATACTATAAATTAATCCAGTTGGAGTAATCCAAACTAATTTATAGCAACCCAAATTGATCTAAAGTAATCCGCACAGATCCAAACTGATTTGTTAAAGTTATTTATCAAAATGAACCATTGGATGCTGCTTAGTTGCAATTTTTAAAATTTCTGGCCCAATTTAATCCAAACTTTGTTCCCGCTCCCCGTCCAAGGGTTTGCGATACAAAAAATTAAATCACAAACACTTGGGCGGGTGGGTGGGCAACACAAATCCAAACCACACGTCCACAGAATTTGAACTTGAGCTTGCAAACACAAAAAACTTCCAATTTCATGTTAATAAATTCCTGGGCTAGTGGGTAGGCACTTTAGTTCAAACTACTTGCCGGTAATCATAACCTGAAGTGATCCACCCACACGCACGATTGTTGGTCATTAAAAGATTAAATATCACCTCCTCCTTCTTTGGCAAAGAGACTTCTAACGTTTCAAACAAAAAGAGTCATACAATTTTTTGATAACAAATACACAGGCGGGTAGGTGGGCACTCCAGTTTACACTTCTTGATGGTAATCATAACCTGGAATGACCCACCCACCCGCCCAAGTGTTGGTCATTCAAAAATTGAATATCACCTCCTCCTAAAGCAAAGAGATTTCTATCAATAACAATGGGAAGGAACTTTCAATTTCTTGATAACAAACTGTTTAAAATTTCAAAACCGGATTTTGCGGTTTTATAAACAGAATTTTACAGTTTTCAATCGTTTTTAAACAAATTCTTGTTTTTTTACAGTTTATGATCAAATTTTAATGCTTTCTTACAATATTTTTATACTTTATAGCCAAATTTTGCTACTTTTAACACTCTATAAATAAAATTTTGCACCTTTTGACAGATTATAGCTAAATTTTGCTATTTTTTAAATTTATTAATTGTTTTTTACATTTTACAAACTTATGAGCAGATTTTAGTGTTTTCTAACATTATTTTGATGTTTCAAGACCAAATTTTAATTTTTTATAATAAGAATTTTAATTTTTAAACAGTTTTTGTACAAATTTTGGTACTTCTAACAATATTTTGCTATTTTTTGCCGATTTGTGGCAAAATTTTAGTGCTTTAGAACAATATTTTGTTGATTAAAGACAAAAAAACAAAATTTTACACTTTTAAACTGTTTTTGGCTAAATTTGATTTGATTTTGCTACACTTTTTAACAGTTTAAGGTCGAATTTTAGAGCTTTCAGACAAAAAAATACTTTTGGTATTTTATTATTAAAATTTTGCAATTTTTTAATTATTTTTGGCAGTTTATGGCTCTATTTTGATTTTTCTAACAAGCCATGTCTGAGTCAAGTGTACGGAACAAAAATTTGGTTTTGCTCAAACCACTGAAAATGTTTTTCTCTACATGAATCCTGATTTTGTGATTTTTTTAGATTTTTTTAATAAGCCATTTTTGAGTAATAAGCAATCAAAATTTGAAAAAATCAATTTATTGCATTTTTTACATTTTTTAATCGTTTGTAACTTTTCAAGGTTGCATTTTTAAGAAAAACTGTAATTAACTTATTGTTTTTAAATTGTTCAAAGAATCCTTATTTTTGCTAAAAATTATTTCATTAAATTTAAAAATTTTGCAAAACTTTTTTTTAAAGATGACGGTTATTTTTTTTTTTAAGATAAAAACGTGCTTTTATATGTGCAAAAGATACCCAAAAAATTTCAAAAAATACCTTTAACTACGCTCAGAGATATCTTACAATGTATCCACAGAAATACTTAAAAATAGCAAAAAAAGCTTAAATTTTAAATTTACATTTTTTTGATCGTTTGTAACATCTGAGAATTGCATTTTTCGGAAAAAATTATAACAAATTTTTTTCTTCAAAATTGTCTAATAAAATAAGCTTTTTTCTTTAAACTTTGAAAATTTTGCAAAACTTTAAGTAACAGTTTTTCTTAAAAAGAAGATAATAAGTATTTTAATTTTTTCTCAAATATGGATAAAAAGGTGTTTCACATATAAAAGCACGTTTTTATCTATTTAAAAAAAAAAAAAAAATTAAAAAAACTCATTTAAAGTTCTACACAAGTTTTTAAAATTCAAAGAAAAAAAATTGTCTGTGAAAACTTATTCTTTAGACAAATTTGAAGAAAAAAGTAAGTTATAATTTTTTCCTAAAAATGGAATCCTAGGAAGTTAAAATATTCAAAAAATAAAAATTTTAAATTTAAGCGTTTTTGCTATTTTTGTGGATAATGTAAGATATCTCGGAGCGTAGTGCACGGCATTTCCTAAAATTTTCAGAGTATCTATTGCACATATAAAAGCACGTTTTTATCCATAATAAAAAAAAATTAAAATACCCGTAATTTTTTTTTAAGAAAAAATGTTTTTTAAAGTTTTGCAAAATTTTCGAAAAGAAAAAAAATGTTGACTGTAAAAAATGATTCTTTAAACAATTTTGGAAAAAAAGTTCATAACAGTTTTTTTCTTAAAAATGCAACACTGAGAAGTTACAAACGATTAAAAAATGTAAATAAATGAAAAAATCGTTTTTTTCAAATTTACAAGATCATAACTCATGTAGAGAAAAACCTTTTCAGTGGTTTGAGCAAAACCAATGTTTTGTTCCGTACACTTGACTCAGACATGGCCATCAATATTTTTCATAATTTATAGCTATATATGATTAAGATTTTTACAGTTTTTAAGAGCAAAAAACTTGATAACATTTATTAAAAATCGCTCAAAAATAAAATATATTGCGTATAATTTATCAAAAACTGCGTACAGATTATAAAAAAATCGCGCATAAAACTCATTTAAAGCAAACAAGCTGTAACAACCGCTCAAAAAATCAATTTGCTGCATTAAAAATAACTCTACTATTGCATAAAATTAACCAAAAATTGTCCAAAAAAAGATTAAATATGCTTAACTACGCTGACAATAAATTTAAGTTAAGATAGTAAATAAAACCAGTCATAAAATTTAACTTTGGCTAGTAATTAAAACAAAAAGTTTTGATCATTTGAAAATGGGGTTGTTAAATTTTGACCTTATCAGTTTTGGTTGAAATGAACGCGGAAAATCAGTATTTTTTTAGAAGACTTACACTGGGAGTAATAACCCATAACTCCCCCTCTCTAAAATTCAAAAATTGTATAGCTATGGCCTTGCCGGCTTAAAGAGCAAGTTTTAGAAGCCCCTAAAGAATTCAATTTTAACAAATATGATAAAGAGTAACCATAAAAAATACTCATTTAATAGTGCCAAATCTTTAGCTGATAAATAAAAATTACAAATTACTTATATTTTTTAATATCCAATAAATCAAATAAAAAATAAACCTTGCATCATTATATATTCGACAAATTAAATATTGCGGCTTCTGGAGATCAAAGCATAACAGCCGGCGCAACAATCCTCGTAGACCATTGCGCCACGGTTTTCTTCATCAATGCATCTAAGTTCTGCAAACTAAAACTCGTCCATTTTTTTTATTAAATACCAAAAAATCCTAGATACTTTACATGAAGAAGTAATGTATAAATTTAACATTCAAAAACTGCACCCTAATACCTACTTTTACTAAAATCACAACTACTATTGATTATAATTACGATGTGATTTGTGTACATTTGATACAATCTCAACAATATTTCTTAGATATTTCAAAATTGTTTATTTTGATTTAAACTAGCCGTAGTCGTAAGTAGTTTAACTAATATTACATGGTCTTATAGCCTCATGGTCATGTTTATGATCAATAAAATCAATAGCATTCATGGCTTAAGTCGTTACAAATCGTTTCATCAACGCCACAAGTTTACGCAATCATTTTCACCTGTCTCGTAACAAATAACGCTATACATCATTTATTCAAATTCAATATTACCTAATTTTAATCAAACAAACCATTTAAATATTAGTAATAACTTGTAGAAGCAACAGAATTAAAACAGTTTTAACAATTTAAAAAAAAATTATACAGGGCTATAATAACTCAAATTTATACCAAATACAGATGACAACAATCCTTTAACTATCTAACATAGTAATTACTGAAACTTTTTTTATTTTTTTGGAGAAACTATCATTTTGCAATAATAAGTTTTTAAAATTATAATTTTTAAATATTTCTATAAATAATATGCAAATAATAGCATGTTTACTACATGACCTACCACAAACTTGTTCTAATCGGAAAATTCAACCCATTATTATTATAAACACGTATGCATCATCATCTATTATCTATTACTAAGCAAGTCAAGTAGTAATAATATTGTTATGTTTATTATCAATTCGTAAAAAAATATACTTATTGAATCATTAATTACATAAGGAATTTGTATCTTGTTCACGAACCTAATTAGCTGATCAGTTGATGATCACGAATCCACTTTGAACAGGCCTCCTGATTTTAAAAAAATATGTACATAACTAACACGGTTTTCAAATAACTTTTTATCAAGTCTAAGCAAATATTTATAATTAACACGAATATGTAAATAAATACGGCAGATAAGCATAAAACTAGATCAAAAAACTATTCAATTTTTATATGTCAACTGATTAATAATTTGCGAAATATGTTTTTGTAAATATTTTGAATTGATTAATTAGAAAATTTTATTTAAAATTTCAATTAGTTTTTAGTAACATTTTTGCTTTAAGATTATTGATTTGAAATTTATTACTAATGGAATATATTATGGTAATTATTTTTAATCGTTTCTTAAGCAGACATGAAATTATCTTAGGATTTATTACGACATTTTACTACTATTATTGAAAATTTAATTAAAATTTCAGAATTTATTCCAAATTATATAATTATAAAATACTATTTACATTGATTAACTGTGAAAATTCGAAGGGCATGTAACACGTTATCCTTGCATTGAATTAAGTCAGGTCAGGAAGATCCTTGCCCGACTTACATATAAATTCTAAATTTAAAAAAATAAAAACAAAAATAACATACCTAAAAAATTTGAAAATAAGCCTTTCTTAAATATTACACAAAATCACTTTCACTATTTATTTTTGTTTTAATTTAATTTTGTAAATCCATGTGGGAGCGTGTTTTTAAAACTGTTGCCGCACAGCCACATGTGAAATTGCACTGACTGAAAGTTGAGGAGTATGCTGGCTGAGACGTTTCACCGGCCGGTGTCCCCACCACTGCTTTTCAAACCCACGTGGTTAACTGAAACACTTTTTGTCAAAATTTGTTTTTACTTTGTAAATGTGTTATCACATTTTTGGTTTAAAATTGATAGGGAATGTTGCTGATATTTATTTGTTATTGTTTTTGGCCCAGACTTGCTTATTTTTATTGCGAAATTATGTTTATATAATTAGAATTTAATTTATGTAATGTTATCAATTAATGAAACAATATCTAATTTTGGAAATAATAACATCCGATGATTTTTACTAAAAATATTAATTTAATTGTTAACATTTTTTATTTAATTATTATATGATAAAATTGTTTTAGTCTGCTTAATTTAATAAAATCAAATAAATCAATTGAATTTTTATTATTTTCACAACATGCACCATATATGCTCAATATAATAATTCATTCCTTTTTATTTTATTTCTGCCATTACATTCAAGCATATCTATATGTAAGTTGTTCAATTTCTACCTCGTACATTATTCAAGCACCGGTTTCCAATGTATGTAAGGTATGTGGGAAGAAATCTGTAATTAATCTGGTCATTTCCTCTTTCGAAATGTATACGGAATATACCGTTTAAAAAAAATTATGAATGGCAATACTTGACTTATGATTTTCTAATCTAGTTTGATAATCAATGAAACATTATTGAAATTTGTTCATTTAGAAAAAAAATTATGTAGTATTTATTAGACTGTTCTTAAATTTTTTTGTGCAATTTTTGTGTGTGCACTCTTGGAAAGTGATCTTTATGCAAAAAAAAGTAAGCCATGCCAAATTTCAGACTTTAAGATTAAAAAAAAAAACACGTGTCGCACTAACTAAATTTTCAAAACTAATATACTTAATAAGTATCATAGTTTTTAGATTTGAGTCAGATGCATACCCTGGGTTTACAAGAAAGCAATTGAATACTTGCTAATTAGGTTTCACATAAAACTTTACATCAATATTCTCTGTTTATTTTTTTTTGTAATCAACATAATTTTATCATATTTTAAATTTTGAACATAAAATTAGCCTCGTAAACAAAAATTATTAGAATTTGACACGTGTTCTTTTAATTTTTAAAAACTAAAATTTAGCAAGGATTACTTTTATTGCATAAAAATCATTTTCTGAAGATGCACCCAAAAACAATCCACAAAAAAAATTTAAGAACCTGTCTAGTGTTTATAAGTAAATTATTTTTTAAAACTGCTCAGCAGAATTAAATTATTATGCAAATTTTATATTTAAAATACTGATATTCATGCACAAAATAGGTAAAACATTTGTATTTGCAGCGTTAAAACTAACCCAAGACTATAGTAATAAAAGCCCGCACTAAAGCTTAGAAAGTAACACAGAAGAAAAGAATCTAGAATAAAAACATTAAACTTAATTTCTACTAAAAGTAATGTACAAATGAATATAAATGATAATTAATCTGTACCTGAGTATAGAATTTTAAAACATGACAAATGATGGCTCTGTTTAATGGTATTTTGGTCTCAACAATGATGGCAGTTTAACTACTTCTAAACATACCGTTGCCAAAAGATTGTACGCATTCTTGGTGTTTTTGTCAAGCCCAAAATTTTTGTTATGGTCATGTTGGCAGAGCTTTGTTTTTTGACGCAGATTTTTGTCAGTCTGCATTGTTCAACAAATATTTTAATATAAAACGTTTTTAGAAAACAATTCTACACTTATTGGTATTATCTAAATAATTAATATAACTTCCAAAATATTAATTTCTTATATTAAATAAAAATATCAAGTACATAAGTTTTAAATCTATTTTTCTCAGAATTTCTTTAAATAAACCAATTTTTTTCTACATATATAACGTATTTAGAAGACAGTTCTAAATATAAATTTACCTATTGCTGTTGTTTAAATAAATAATTTAACACTAAAAGTGTTTTAAATCCAATTTTCTCAAAATTTCTTTAAACAAACCAACTTTTTCTTACATATAAAACGTTTTTAAAAACAATTTTACAAATAAATCCACAATTGATTTTGCCTAAATAATCAATTCAAACTTGAAACTGAAAAATTAAACATTTCTTATCTATACTAACGTAAGTAGTCGCTATGTTACAAAAAAAATTATATCCAATCTCTTGATGCTTAATATTTTACATTAAAAAGTTTGATAATACTTTTAACAAACTTTTAAGCTGGTAGTCGAAAACTCCGGTTCAAACTAGTAGGAATTATGCTCTGGGATTACTGCCTACACGCTCTAATTTATAAATAAATTGAAAGTTTCTACTCTTTGCAAGTGTTAAAAATTATAATTACCAGCAAGTAATCTGACCTACCCTTAAGTATTTTTTATCAATTTAAAGTTTCTCTTTCCTACAAGTCTTAGAAGTCTCTTAGTCAGAAGAGAAGAAAGTGAATTCAATCTTTTGATTACCAACACTCGGGTCACTTTATATTATATATATATATATATTCAATAACCTCTTAATACCGTTAGGTGTCGAGGTGTCGGACACACCGAGCCACAGAGAAGACATGTATGGATGCTTATATGAGGTAACGGACCCATATTGGGAAGAACGCTACGCTCGGCATCACTTTGGGTTCACCCATCCAAGTTGTGACCAGAGCGGCCGTTGCTTAACTTTCGTTAGCGCTGGTATTTGTACATGCTCTCTCTGCCGTACTGCCGACATTACTTTATATTATAATTACCATTAAGCAGTTTGAACTGGAGTACTCACCCACCAACTCAAAAATTTGTTATCACGAAATTTGAAGTTTCTTCTCTCTGCGAGTTTTAAAAATCTCTTATTTGAAGAAGGAAAAAATAGTGACGTTCAATCTTTTGATGACCAATACTAGAACAGGTGGGTCATTTTACATAATAATTACTATGGAATAGTTTAAACTTGGATTTGTTTTTGTTTTGTAATCTTTGTTTTCCGCCCACTCAATTGATGTAATTTTGCAAGCATTGTTGTTAAAAGACTTCAAGAAGTGCATGAAAAATGTTTTTGCTGTGGAATAGTTTATCATTGGTCTTCTTTGCAGCTTCTGGATGTTTGTGCCACAGTCAAAGTTGTTGTGCTGACTACAAAAATAATTCATAAAAAATAGTTTTTGCCTACTCAGTTATCTTAAAAATCTGTTAAATTATCAAAATGCAGTAAGTGAGTAGTTGTTTAGATTTTATTTAAGAGACGAGGCCAGCTGTCCAGCATTATCAAGAGTTCTAATTGATTTAGTAATCAACAGTAGCGCATGACAATTTATATCTTTGGGAAAATGATTCAGGTTTATACTATGGTTGTTTGTTGAGTTATTGTAGAAACGTTTCCTTTTTTAAATTTTATTAAGAAACCACGCATTTTAAAAACCCTTTAAATGTCTAGAATTGTCGCAAATTATTGTACAACTATTTTATATTGTCTTATAAGTTTTACTATTTTGAAAAAGTAAATGGCACCAATGGATTATTATTTGACAATCATTTTGATTGATGAAGAGCAAGTTTTCATTTAATCATAATTGGAAATTATATATTATAAATGTAACCACAGGTTACTTCTTTTGGCCAGTTTTTCCACTTTTGTCGGTCTTTCTCTCAGGTTTCTTGCTTCCATTGCTTTGTTTGCTTTATTTTGCCATAATTTCTATGGCCTACCCCTTTTTTGTTTGCACATTAAACTTCAATCCGTTCCTATTCCTATCTATTTATAAACGTTTACCTTTCTAGCGTGCTCATACCACATTAGTCTTTTTTTTCTTTAAATTTTATTGTTGGATTCTATTCTCCTCTCCTATTCCGGATCTCTTATTGTTTTTAGTTTGTCTACCTTTGTCACTTTGCAGCAGTACTTCATTTTTACTGCAGGCATTTTCCTCTGGTAATTTTGTTTCTCACTCAAATTTTTGGTATACGTCATTATGATCCTAGTTATTGTGTTGTATATATTTTGATTGCTTTATCTCACATCTAAAAAAATCCAAAAGTTTTAAAACTTTTTACACTAATTTATAGGTACTTAATAAAGAATATATTAAAATTCCTGACAAATATGACGCGAGCTCTAGCGGCAAAAACTAAAAACAAGTCACTTTTTTTTGTTTTTTTTTGTTAATATTTTGGGAATTGTAAGTTGGAAGTAAAAGTTGGTACATAATGAAAGCTGGTAAATTTTGCAAAAATGATCATATACATTTTTCTTGTATTCCCAGCAGTTACAAAGTTATAAGGTGATAAAGAATAGAAGAAAAAGACTTTTTGTATTATTACGAGCCAAGGAGTTGGTTTCTTTTGTTTGGTGCAACGCTGTTTTCTATGTACACATTTCTACCACTTCCCTTTTCTTTGTCCATCTTGATGGTCTTTCCCCTTTTCTCTAACTACCGTCTCTTCCTTCCATACAGCGTTCACGTGCCAAGACAGCAAAATTCCGACAAATTCAAAAAGTTGAAAGTTTTAGCGGGGAAAAGATTTTTTAGAGTTTTTTTTTTTAATTATTGCTCTTTACCCTTTATCTTTATTTGAGGAACTGGAATGCGGAAAACAAAAAATCCGTCTTATACAATACTTTTTTTGTACTGCAAAAAGAAGCTAATCTCCTACTGTTACACAAAGTAGTGTGGTCTAAAAATTCCTCAATCTCAACAATTTGTCAATGTTATGTTGCCTATGTTCTCAAGCATTATGCCGGCAAGAACTGTTAACTGTACCGTTGTGTTTGATGGTTATTCAGCGGCACCATAAAGTACAAAAAGAACTAAACACAACTGAAAGTACAAGCTAAAAAGCTAAAAAGGTTACTTGACATAAACTTTGAGCACAACTCAAAAATCACAATCAAATAGAATAATTTTCTTTCTAATGAACACAATAAATCTAGACTTATATCATTCTTCTTAACTGACCTTCACAACTATGGAATTAAAACAAAACAAGCATCTAATAATGCTGATACATTGCTTATCTGCACACAAGTCATAGAATTCTTAACTAGTGACAAAGTAGCAATAGTTCACAAAGACGTTGATCTTATTGTTTTCCTCATGGCTTTATCTCTATCTGAAAGACAGATATTATTAACCAAGCCACGGCAGAGTAGAAAGGAAAGTATATTCGAGTCAGCAATTGCAAACTATGGGAATAAAGGAATGCACATTTTTTGTGCATGCATTCAGCGGATGTGATACGTCTTTCGTTGCATATCGAAAACTTGCCTGTTTCAATTTGTTCAAGTAGCGAGCTACACTGCAAAGTATTACTGATGTATTCAACAGCTAAATAGATAAATTTTAAAAAAAGTTTGTTATAATTCTTTTCTAAAAAAGCATTCCTGAGAAGTTAGAAACAATTAAAAAATGTAAATATAAAATGTAAGCTATTTTGCTATTTTTAAGTATTTCTGTGGATACATTGTAAGATATCTCGAAACGTAGCACGGAACGGCACTTTCTAAAGTTTTTAGGGTATCTTTTGTACATATAAAAGCACGTGTATATACATATTTAAGAAAAAATACTCGTCATATTTTTTTAAGAAAAACTTTCTTCTAAAGTTTAGCAAAATTTTCAAAATTTAAGAAAAAAAATTTTGGATATAAAAACTTGTTTAAACAATTTTGAAGAACAAAGTTCATTGTATTTTTTTCTTAAAAAAGCAATCTTAAGAAGTTACGAAAGATCAAAAAATGTAAAAAAAAAATTGATTTTTTCAAATTTTGATTGCTTATTACTCAAAAATTGCTCATTAAAAAAATCTGGAAAAATTTACATAATCAGAATTCATGTAGAGATTCAAAGCATTTTTAGTAGTTTGAGCAAAAACAAATTTTTATTCCGTACACTTGACTTTTACATGGCTACATATAAACGTTAAAAATGTCAGGTTGACTAATATTTTTTTTACTACAAATTTATGTGTAATTGCAGTATTTACATAGAAGATTAATAAGGAGTGTATGGAAACAATCTAACACAAGATTTGGCTATACTGCAGAAAGTTTATATTTATAAATAAATAAAATTATTGTAAAGTTTAAATAGTTATGTGGAAAAGCAGCAATTTGCTGATATGTAATATATCTAAGAAATAAAGTTTCAACTGATGCAAAAGTAAACTTTTACTGACTGTATCAATTGTTCTGATTCTTATTTTGATGTGACTAAAAAATGTCACTGAAATTTGCGTTGCAGATTGAAATAATTTTGGTCTTTTCGTTTTGTTATCACTAAACAAAAGTGAGTCATACTGAGTGCACTTTTTGTTATAAAGCTAAATGATTCATTCCGCCATCTATCAATGAGCCCATAATAAAGACTTTGTGTTGTGACAATATTGACAACTTCTTGATATAAATTGTGACTGCTTGGTGCATTGCATTATAATTGCAAATAAACATCTTTTGATTTTTAACACTTATATGCCCGTAACAATTAATGTTCTTAGGTCATACTTACAGGTTATATTTTGTAGATCCAAAGTGCGAGCGTTGCTGTTGAAACTTTTGTCGATTCTTGAACCATTTTGCCAAAAAATAAGTAAAAAAATTGCACATAATATTAAAGTTGTTTTAATTGATTTTTTTCTGAAAGCTGATAAAAGTTGACCCGTTATGATTTTTTACTAAGAGATTTTTAGCCAACGGCGGTGACAGGTTCCGTAGAGTAAAGAAAAGAAGAGGAAGTAAGATCCACATGGCTGGCTTTTTCCAGTATTTTGTTTAAAAAAGTTAACTGTATATTTTTGGGTATTTAGTTGAGTTTTTAAAGCTGGCAAGTCGTTAAAGATAAAGAACTGTTTGTTTCTGCATGAAATAAAACGCCGCAGTACCACATTCTTTTCATAAAATTTTCCATGACCAATTCGCACGTTTGCGGCTGTATGTTCTCGATAACTTTACGAGTTCCACCTTTAAGGTTTTGAATCGATTGTGGAACATTGGCATAGACCTTATCTTTCACGTGGCCCCAAAGAAAAAAATTTAAAGGTGTTGAATCACAAGATCTCGGTGGCCAATTGTGATCACCTCTTTGAGAAATAACACGGTTTAGAAACTTTTCTTTCAAAATTCCGATTGTTTCGATGCTTGTGTGGCACGTAGCGCCGTCTTGCTAAAAATAATTGTTGTCCACATCAATATCTTCCAATTTCGGCCATAAAAAATCATTAATTATAGCTCGGTAGCGCCATCCATTTACCGTAACAGTTGCATCAACCTCATTTTCAAAAAAATAGGGTCCAATCAGACCGCCAGCCAATAACCGCACCAAACAGTGATACGTTGAAGATGCAAAGACTTTTCAACAATCATTCTTGGATTTTCTAAGCCCCAAATGCAACAATGTGCCTCATCACTGAAGATGATTTTTCGATGAAATTCCGGATCATTTTGATGCATTTGAAGAGCCAATCAGCAAAGATACGACGTTTATGGTGATCGACCGGCTTGAGTTCTTGTGTTAACTAAACTTTAAAAACCTGAAAACTTAAGCAAAATACGGTGTAATGTTGTTTGTGGAATGTCTAATTCTAAAGATTGACAAGGAATCGACAAACCTGGTTTTTTTTTAACACTACGGGCTATATCAGCAATATTCTCATGTGTTCTTGAGCGATGCACACGGTTTAAATTTTTTACATCACAAACTTGTCCCTACACTTCAAATTTTTTGACCAGGTTTACTATTGCCGGCCAAAAAGGTGCTTTACGACGATCAAAAAATGCATTAGTTTTGCAAACTGTGACTGAAAATTTTTCATCATTTTTGTAGTAAATTTTAATAATTTCAATGCGTTGTTGAAGCGTGTATGGTTCCATTTTTAATATTGACGTAGTTTTTACTTGTCAAATGTCAAAAGATAATAACTTCAAAAATGACAGCTGCCTAAATAGCCTGCTATTCAAAATAAAACTTCTTATTGGAAAACCCTTTAAAACGTTTTTAGAAGATAATTCTACATATAAATATACTTATTGGTATTATCTAAACACTCTATATCATCAATATAACCTCTAAAATTTGAATTTTTTATATTAAACAAAAATACCAAATACAGATGTTTCAAATATAATTTTCTCAGAATTTCTTCATATGAATCAGTTTTTTTCTACAATGAATAGGGGTAACAAACTTTTGGGTTGGGTAGAAGGGTTTATTTGAGATAAGATATTTTTTATTTATAAACTTATAAGCAACCATGTTCAGCCTAAAAGCTGCACGTCAAAAACTTTATACAATGTTCAAAATATCTCTCTTAAAAGTCTAAATAAAAAAAAAATAGGATATAAAAATTATAGGCAATTAAGTCGTTCATTTTTTTAACAGCATATCTGGATCTATCTCTAACCGTACTCATGTCATAAATTAAAGAATATTTTTTTAGTTAATTTTTGTTAAAAATCATGTTTAAAAGTCAAAAATTTAAAAAAAAAATGAAGTTTAAAATTAAAGTCCATTCAATTGCGTTTTTTTCACTTACTAGCATGTTTTAATGTAGCTCTTACTGATTGTGTGTGATTAAAGAAAAACTTTAAGAGAAACATTTTTTAAAACTTTATGAGATATCTAAACTGGTCACAATAATTGCTCAATATGTCTACCACCAACTTCAATGCAAACATTGCACTTTTTCAGCATATTTTTATAAACCCTCTCAAAATTTTCAGGCGTTTTTGAATTTCTTGCGCAGCTGCCATAATACGCGCTAACAAATCTCGTACACCCGACTTTTCATGTAACCCCACAAAAAGAAATCTAGGAGCGTTAGATCCGGAGATTGTGGCGGCCACGTTACTAGCCTCTCTTGCCTAATCTATTTATTTCCAAACTGTTTGTTGAGGTAGTCTCAAACAGCAAACAAAAAATGTGCCGGCGCACCGTCATGTTGCAACCACATTTGTCGGCAAACTCTCATTGGTACTTTATCCAAAAAACTTTTTCTAAAAAAATCTTGTAAATGGGACCAGTGAGACAAAGTAGAATAAGGTATGGTCCAATCAAACGACCGTCAACAATGCCAGCCCACACGTTGATTCCGAACTTGTGTTAGAATTTGGATTGTTGAATAGTATAAAAGTTTTGGTCGGCCCAAATATGGTTGTTGCCAGAGTTAAGCATGCTTTTTTTGTTAAATGTTGCTTCATCAGTAAAAAGAACATACCGTAGAAATTGAGGCTGTAAGCAACAGCAATTTACAAACCAATAAAAAAACTTATAACGTGGTAAAAAATCGATTGGACTTTTTGCAGATGATAGGAGTGGAGCTGATGTTCTTTCAAAACTTGCCAAATACTTACATGATTAGCACCAATGTCTCGTGTAATGCTTTGAGTACTGCTGGATGGGTTCTGCTCTATCTTCTTTCAATCGTAAAGTTTGACAATGTCTTGATTTATTTTATTCTGTTTTGTATTATGCAATTGATTGTTATGTTCCTAAAAGAGTATGGCATGACAACAACTTTCCTATTTAGTTTAGCAAGAAATTAATTTCACTTACTAAACTAAAAAAAAATAGCACATAAACGATTTAAATCTTCAGAACGTCTTTCTGATTACAATAAGTTTGATTTTCTTCGGTCTGAAATCTGAAAGACGTGCGCTTTACAAGCAGTACATTTTACACACCGAGAATAACATTTCAAAACAATTTTGGAGATTTGTAAATGAAGCTAGGAAAACTAATGCTTTTTTAGCTAATGTATTAAGGTGATCAAACCTGTATTAATGGTGACGATCTTGTAAAAAAATTTGCAGATTTTTTCTCTTTCGTTTATAATTTTCAAATTCATCCAACTCCATTGTGGGCAATTCCATTTCAAACGGACCAGAGCTGGGGGGGGGGGGGGGGTGCGTTGAGAAACTTGTTTATGTAGTTTTTTTTAGTTTTTATAACTTATTAATAGTCTTTTGATCGGTATATGAGAGTATGTAACACATAACAAAAAATTCTACAATTTTTTAAGTTTTTTTGTCGTTTTTAACTTAATCGCATTTTTTGTTTAAAAACCGCAATTTTAACTCAAAAAAAATAAATTTATTAATGAAATCAATCAGAAATTTTCCGTAGAATCCAAATCTTCTTTTTTGAGGGTATGAACCTCATATACCGATCAAAAGACTACTAATAAGTTATAGAAACTAAAAAAAAATACATGAGCAAGTTTCTCAATGCACCCCCCCCCCACCTCTGGTCCGTTTGAAATGGAATTGCCCTTGTTTAAGTTTGATAAAAATGTAATTTATACAAATTTCTCAGTTAGTATACTAGATATTTTTAATGGAATTACAAGCCTTAAATCTGATCTTAGCACTGAACCTGACGGTATTCCTTCTATGCTCTTAAAGAATTGTATTTATTTAATTTCTAAACCATTACATTTACTTTTCAACGCTTCATTAAATGAAACTAAATTTTCAGATGTATGGAAACAAACTTATATTATGCCATTGAATAAATCTGGTGCTAAAGAAAATATTACAAACTATAAAGGCATTTGCATTCAATCTGCTATTCCAAAATTATTTGATCAAATTATAACTGGTCAAATACATTGGATGTGCAAAAGTATTTTAGTAGAATGGGTTTTGTGAAGGTCGATCTACATTTACCAATCTACTTTTTTACGAAAATTAAATTTTAAACGCATTTGAATGCAAAACTCAAGTTGACTCTATTTACACCGACTTTTCAAAGGCTTTTGATAGTGTGAGCCACAATATTTTGATTGCTAAGCTTTGTGCTTTGGGTTTTTATAATGCAGTGATTTTTTGGTTATTTTGCTTTTTAAAAAACCGAACGCAGTGTGTAAAAATCAATAACTTTCTTTCACAACCTATTTTAGTTCCATTAGGTGTTCCGCAGGGATCTCACTGCGGACCAATTTTATTTTTACTTTTATCAATGATAGTTCTGACTGTATTAGTTTATCATCATTTCTATTATTTGCAGATGATTTGAAAATTTATAGAAGTATTTTATCTATCGATGATTGTATGATCTTTTACAACAAGATTTAGAGTATTAGAAACTTACAACACCTCTTTGGAGTTTTTGAGGTATTTAAAAAGGAGTTGTTAACGTATTACTCACTTTTTAGCTATTCTGTTTCTTATCTTGTCTGGATTTTTAGATTATTTATTGTTTGCTTTTTTCATGGGATCATGTACGTTTTTCTAAGGTCTACAAAAGGTAGGTGCACTAATTGAATTTATGTTTTTTTTTTTATTAGTTGTAGAGTGTATAAATATACATTGTCTACACATAACTTTCCAGCTGAGAAATCCGCTTGTTTTTTACCAATTTTGTTTTCTATATTTTTATTTAGTTTTCCATACATTGTATGTATAACTACTAATTAAAGATCTACCTTATATTATAAGAAGTATGATAATTACTTTTTTTCAGGAAAATAATTTGTCTAGATGTCTCGTAACTGATGTGACAAGAAACCTTTAGAAGATAACGGTTATATAAAGTTGAAACGCTTTTTTGAAGCATTGCATGATTGGTAACTTGTTTTATTTCTTCTTTTAATGTGCACAAAGAAGAGTTTAAAGCAATTTACGTTTCTGATAAAAATGGTTTAGTTTTTTTTGTTTTCACATACAAGTTTTTGTTCAATAGCACCAAATAAAAGTGAGTCATGTTAAGTGCAACTGAATAATTCATACCGTTATCCATCGCTGAACCTACAACAAATACTATTTAATCTTGTGACAATATTTACAATTTCCCAAAATAAATCATAATCTTTATATATTAACACAACTCAAAATTTCTTTGTTCTTTACTTTTGTTATTCCTTTTTAACTGCTTTTATTCATTCTATCCCTCATTCGTTTCCTTTCCATGTCTCACTTTGTCTATTTTGTTTTTTTGTTATTATATTCTTTTAACATATGTTTCATAGTTTTCTACACATTCTGCACACTTTCAAATCTTTTTTCATTCATTTTTTTTTTTGCCATCATCCTTTTATTATCTTTACTATATCTATCAATCTTTAGGTACATTGGCAGTGCATTTTATTCAACATATTTATATTGGGTTGAACCTAGACTCTTTTATTTGGATTCATCCTCTTGCTTTTGTATATCTCTATTTTTTTCCATAATTTTGTGACATGTCTTTCTCCTAGATTATTTTGTCAATTTCTTACCTAGCATAACCATTTTTTTTGTAATAGTTTTTGCTGATTTTCCCTAGTTTTTCTTGCAGTCATTGTTTTTTTTAAGCATTCTTACAAGATTTTACAATCGCGTCTCGTGTTTTTACTCTTAACTTATTTTTTTTTACTTTTTCCAGCACGAAAAACCCAGCACCCCGTCTCCAATGTTTTGCTGTCATGCTTCTATTTCTTCTTCTACCTTCTACCATCATATGTCTGACTTGTACAATATTATACTCTTAAATAGACTATCAAACATAAGCCACTTTATATTTATACAGTTAATTTTTTTAGATAAATTTAACTCATTCTTGTCTCACTACTTCATTTGTCTTTTAAGCTATCTCTTTAATATGCGCGCTCTAGCTGTTATTTGTACAAAATACATATCTTAAATATTTAAAAGATTTTCCTTCGCAATACCGTGCCTATTCTATTTTCAGTTCTCTACTTTCTAAACACCATCATTTTTTTTACATTACATTCCAAACTTTTTTCTATAATATTTTCCTAAACTTTTTATTATTTCTTTGTTTTATTTTTTTGCAACTATTGTCGTTGACATACGTTAACAACCACACTTTTTCTCTAACTACCACTTTCCTCCTGCTTGAGCCAACTTTAGTTTCTTGTCTATATCTTCTATGTAAGTCGCCCAACAAAGTGGGATTCCATGCAGTTGTGCCTCATTTCATTTGTTGTTCAAAACATTTTTGTTAACTTACACCCTGCTTCTGTCGTCTTCTATTGTTTTTACTAGATGTTTGCTAATACTTTTTCTCTCTCATACTCTTCCACAGTTTTTTCTCTATTCACACTATCAAATGCTACCTTTAAAGTAGCCAAGCCGATTGCTTGTCTGGAATTATGTTCTTGATTCAACTTTTTTGTTATATCATGACATAGATCTAAGTATGTTGTACCCAGTAGTGTTATTCTCCTGTAGTTATTTGCTTGATTTTTACTTTTATTTTTGAATAACTTTAGTTTATTAGTTAAATTCTATCTCAGTTCTTACCAGAAGTAATACTTCAGATAGAATTAAAAATCTTGATAGATTTTTTCAACTGTTGCACAAGAATACTTTTAGAGGCTGACTGTTATGTAAAATTGAAACTTTTCTTGAAACATTATATAATGATTCTTATTTTGATGTGGCTCAAATAAAAGATCACTTTAATTAGCATTGCAGATAGAAATAATATCGTTTTTTTTTGTTGTTACAAACAAGAGTTTTTGTTTTATTAGCACTAAACAAGAATAAATCATAATGAGTGCGTTTTTTGTTATAAAACTGAATCAATAAACCTATAACAATTATTTTGTGTTGTAACAATATTCACAACTTCTTGAAATGAATTGTGACTGCTTTATGCATTGCATAAACGTTATACAAAACACTTTTTGGTTTTAAATGTCTATTTAAATAGTAAAAAATACGTCTACTATCAACACTTAATATTCATTGTGCTATTTTTTTTATTACAGCTTTTTAGGACGTGATTATACTTTGTACATCCAAAGTGCGGGTGTTGCTGTTGAAACTTTTGCCAATTGTTGAACAATTTTTTAATTTCTGGCAAAGCTATTTCAATTGAGTTTCTTGGACAGCTGAAAAAAGTTGACCCGTGATGATTCTTTACTAAGAGATTTCTAGCCAGGTTTTGTAGAGTAAAGAAAAGAAAGAGAAGTAAGATCCACATGGCTAGCTTTTTTCAGTATTTTGTTTAGTTAAGTTAATTGTATATTTTAATTGAATTTTTAAAGCTGGCAAAAGGTTAAAAGTTAAGAGCTATTTGTTTCTGCATGAAATAAAACGCCGCCGACATCTCGTAGTAGGTCAGGAGGTAAATAGACAGCTCAATAGTGTGCTTATATTAGACATAATCTATTTTAAGTTTGATGCTTTTATTTACATTTTCTGCATTTTTTTAAATGATCAAGAAAGTTTAGTATTTAAAATTATTTTACTAACAAACCAAAAAATAAAAGAAAACTTTTATGACAAACCGGTTTGCTAAAATGGGAACAAAGAGTACCTAAACCTGCTTTTAAAATACCATAAAAAAATACTGAAAAAAAAAAATCCGTAAACAAATTTGATGCAAAACTCAGCAATATGTAGAAAAACTGTAAAGGAATAACACACTCAATATTATTCCTACAGATACACAAAACAATCACATAATACAAATAAGTCAAATCAGACTGCAAAAGCTCACAAAACTGAGTGGTCTTAACAAAAACATGCATAAAATAGAATTAAAGTTAAAACCTTTATTAAGGCTGTTTTTTTTAGAGGTTTGTTTTTCTACCTGGCAACACTGTTTCTAGTGGCAGTCAATTTGATAAGTAACAGCTAATTTTAGCTTAGTATGTTTTGTCATTTTATCATGAATAGATTTACGCCAGAACAACGCTTGCAAATTGAGAAAATTTAATTCGAAAGTCGTGGTTCTGTTTGCAAAACTTACCGTGCACTACGTTCATTTTAAGGTTGAAATAATCGTCCATTTGAGCAAGTTGTTCGGAAAACCATAGATCGTTTTTGCACTACGCATAGTCTGATTGATAATGTGCATCCGCAAAGACGTCGTACAGTGCGCAGCAAAAAAGTTGTGGAGCGTATTATTAAGAAAGGACAGAATGAGTCAATTCACCATCGTTCACAGCAATTTAAGCTGTTTAATTTTAACCGTATTGAAGATTTTGCAAAAAGATCTTGGTTTGCGAGTTTACAAGATACATCTCAAGCATTATATGCGTTGTACGTTTAAAGAATGAGTCAAAAACAAGATTGTTCTTAATACTGATTTTTACCAAAAAAATTTGTTCAACAATAAGGCTCATTTTTGGCTCAATGGTTATATAAACAATCAAAATTTCCGGATTTAGAGCAAGGAATATCCAGAAGGTATTATTGAGACGCCGTTACATCCACAAAAACACACTGTCTGGTGTGCTGGTGAAATCATTTATTTACAAACAATGTCAGCCAACACGTGACAGTCAAAGGAGAGCGCTATCAATTCATGGTTACTGACTTTTTTATTTCCTAGTTGAATGGCGTTAATGTAGAGAAGATTTGGCTCCAACAAGACGGCGCAACACGCCACACAGCGCGCAACACAGTCAATTTATTGCAGAAAACATTTGCTGACCGCATAATTTTGCGTGTCGGATCCGAATTGGCCTCCACGGTTGTGTGATATTACACCTATAGACTACTTTCTGTGGGAATATGTAAAATTGTTAGTGTACGCCAATAAACCAACGACGTTGGATCAGCTGAAAGCCAACATTTGCCGCGTTATTGCCAATATACTGCCTCGGCTGCTCAAAAAAATTGTCAAAAATTAGACTTCCAGATTGTACTTTATTCGAACCAGCCGCGACGTCTATATGCCCCAAATCATATTTAAGCAGTAATAGCATAAAATTGTCTTTCCAATAAAGCCAATACCATGGCTTTAACATGATTTTTATTTCATTTTAGTTCAAAGTTCTATACCTCTAAAAAAAACACCCTTTACCTTTATAGGTATAAAAAAATAATAATCAAGCAAACGACTGTGGCTCTAGCTAATATAATTTAATAATAAATGTCTGCATAACCGGTATCATTTAGCATTTATGCAATTGATGGTCATTTCACACAGTCGTTCTATTATTAACATCATCAATTGTGTTTATAAACACAGAAAAGTTTGTTCAAACTTATCATTTGCTATCATGCAATGCCGTAGTTATACAAAGCACACTGACAAGGTTTTTAGAACCAAAACAATTGCTTGTTCTTGACTTTTGGCAGTTGAGTGCAGTATGCAAGACGTCAAATGTTAAAAAACACATTTACAGGTACGACAACAAACGCTTAAAAAAAGTTTAAGTGATCAAAACTCAGCAATTTGCACTAGTTTTTTCTTTGTCTATTAAGACTAAACAAAAAAACTTTAACAAAAACATATATTTCAATTATTAAAAAAAAAAATTACAATTTTCAAAAAATTTAATGCAATATTAGTAAAAGTAAAAAATAGTAGTCTCAAATTTTTTTATTAAATCAGTCTTTGTTTAGTTATTTGTAGCTTTGAACGTGCAATATATTTAATTCTGATGATAAAATAAATAAGACAATATTTCAAAATTAACAAACCAATTTCTTGTTTGTTAATTCTTGTTCTTGTTCATAAAAAAAATTTAAAAATGAGAAATTAAAATCAAGAGTTGAATTAAATATAATTTGTTTAAAACAACGTTTTTTATGAAAAATGTATTTTAAAATTAATAAGATGCACAAATCCCATAGAATAAATTCAGCAGTATGACCTATGCGACGTTAAAAAAGTTGACAAAGACATGAGAAAGTATAAAGCAACCAATCCTAATATTACCCCAACTGAAATATCAAGTTTATTGGGAAAACTAACCAACTCAATTAAGAACAACTTGCAAAAAAACAACCTATTTTAACTACCCACTTCCTCCATTTATCCTTAGACTCATAAAACAAAAAAGACAGTTATACAGAGATTTTAAAGAAACAGAAGACGCAACTATTAAACGTAAATTTAACAAACTAAATAAAAACATTCATACGTTAATATGCAACTACAAAGAAAGCAAATGAACAAAAGTTTGTGACAAAATTAACAAAAAAAGGAACGAACATACTGGATAAAAATTTAAAAAAACTGAGTAAATATACCGCATCTCTAAAAATGCAGTCTATAACTGATCCAGACACTAACAAACTACATGAACTTGATCAAGACATAGCAAACATTTTCTCTAATCATTTTACAAAAGCGTTCAGCTTTAGTGAAAATGATGACTATGACAAACAAAAATGGACTAAAGTAGATAACTGGTATGACAATTATTTTAAAACCTTATACCAAACGCCTGAAAATGTATTAATATCTGAAGATGAATATTTTCTAATTCTAAAAACTGGTAAAAATTCATCTCCTGGTGCAGATAATATTCCCCGAAAAATTCTAAAACGCCTACACAATAATATCCACATCCATATAATGAAAAACCTCAATTTCTGCCTATCCCATCAATATATTCTTACTGAATTCAAGTGTGGAATAGTAATTTGCATACCAAAAAAAAAAACTCAAATACTACCTCTGTATCCAACTATAGACCTATAACACTTCTTCTAGTTATAGCTAAAATCCTTAAATCCCACATTAAGCAAAAATTGTTAAGCTATGTACAACCCAAGATACCTATTCATCAGTTTGGTTTTTTCTTAAACAAATCTACTATCCATCCTTTATGTATTCTTACCTCCAACATCCAAACAACTCACCTTGAGGGCGGACAGACGTCAGCATTATTTCTTGACATAAACAAGGCTTTTGACTCTGTCTGGTTAAAAGGTCTCTTGTACAAACTGTCATTAATGCAAGTTCCTCCTTACCTAATTTGCACAATAAAAAATTTAATTCAAAATAGACAACTACGTGTTAAAGTTAGAAATTTCTTCTCTCTCGTCTTTTTTCCTAAACAGGGCGTTCCGCAAGGATCTCTATTGTCACCACTCTTATACAATATATATTGTAGTAATATATTGGACGTGAGTCAACATTTTAATCCAAAAATGTACATATTACAATATGCCGACGACACTGTGCTGATATCTCATGCAAAAAATCTGGCACATTCTATTCAGCATTTACAATCTCTAACCAAACATATTGAAACATGGTTCAATACATGGAGGCTTTATGCCAATTCTAACAAAACTCAACTCCTTATTCCATACCATCGCATATCAAGAAACTCACCAAATATTAATCTGAACCATGTAACAATTCAACCATCTCCAACATGCAAATATCTAGGCGTGCTTCTTGATAATAAACTATCCTTTAAATCCCACTCCCGTTCTATAAAATCCAAATGCACAACTCGAGCAAAACATTTTCGCTGTCTTACCTATAGAGGAAAAGGTATCAATATAAAAACAGCTACACATATTTATAAATTTATTTGCAGACCTCTATTAGATTATGCATTAATTATTTTTTCACAATGCTGTAAAGAGACTCTAAGTAATCTGCATGTCGCAATAACTCTTTACACAACATCAATAATAAGTCTCTTTATGAACTAACGCAAATTAAACCACTTTCCGAACGTCACTCAGAAATGACAAAAAAATTCTGCAACAGGTCTGCTAACGTGAAAATAATATCGAAACTTGCTATTCCAAGAAATCAAATAAAAATTGCTAAATATAAATTTCAATCTAAATCTATCCTTGAACATATCCTACTAATTTCCAATATCACTGACAATTCAGACTCATCCGACTAACTGACGATCATTTCACTTGCTGTTTTTTTTTTTTTTTGTAATTCACCATCTTCTATATTTTATCTTTCTTACCACTATAATCATACTCATGGGCAGAAAGACTTTGGTCGATAGCTTTTTTCATATTCATATTCATGCACAAATCAATATTTAAACAATGTAAAACCGTGTTTGTTTTATTTATTAGCACCAAAACTATTTAAATGATATTCAAACAAATCCTGGTAAAACTACAGTATTAAAATAATCTATTCTCAAATGTGATAATTGCATATTGCTAAAACAAAACAAATATAATAAACAGTTATCGGTTTGTATTTATTATCTATGTTGAAATATTATTAGACAGCATTCTCATCAAATCAAAACGTGTCTACCGTATAGTTGTATGTTTAGACACTCGTTATAAGTGAACCATTTTATTAGATTATTTATAATATATACACTGCGCGTCAGAGAAAACAAGCCACACAAAAAATTTACGTAAATATTAACTTTTTTAAATAATTCTTCTTTGCTTTACAAATTTAGTTAATATATTTTTTAAATTTTTTAAATATTTTTGTTTATAATTTTGTTTTTGTTTTTTGATTTTATATTTATGTACTTTTAAGTTAATTTTTTATTTTTATTTTTGTATTTTGTAATAATCATAATAAATTCACTCAGATGCAAAAAAAACGGTTCATTGAGTAATTTTTTGCAAAAAAACCGAGATTTTTTTATTTAATATTATATAATTAATCAAAAAGACTATCAGAGTGTAGAAAAAAACAACATATGGTACTTTTTATTTAATGAACATTAATAAGCAAAAATAAAATTTAAAGGTAGTCGTTCTTCACTACCTATTGCTCATTTGACATTATGCGCAGAAGACCAAGGTGGCTACTAAGTTGACTTGTTTGTTTTTGATTAGATTTGAATTGGACATTAGCACAATGAAAGACTGTACTGTTTACTGACAAGTCTAGATTCTGCCTACATTTGCCAGATAGAAAAAAACGAGTATAAAGACAACCGGGAGAACAATTTGCGGAGAGCACCTTTAAGCCTTGGCTTAGATATGTTGAAGGTTTCTTGATGGTATAGGCAGGAATATTAATGAATGCATGCACCAAATTGATTGTCATTGATGGAGGATCGCTGATTGCACAGCGGTATATGGAGAAAGTTTTTAAAAATTACGTAGTCTTATTTGCTCCAATTATCGGCAATGGCTTCATTCTGATGCAGAATAACGCAAGACCGCATTTTGCAAATTGCGTCACAGAATACTTGGTTGTAGTTGGAATAAGAAAATTTAACTGGCCTGCATGTACCCCAGATGAAATTCTTTTAGAACATGTTTGGGACATGCTGAGCAGGCGTGTTAGAAGACGTGCAGTTGCACCAACCACAATAACAAACTTTGTGTGGCAGAATATTCTACAAAATGATACTTGTGAGCCATTAGTGGCATGAGCCGCCATATGCAAGCAATAGTTAGAGCTCGAGAAAGCAATACAAAATATTAAAATCTTTTTTCTTTTTTGCTTCTGAGTGTATATGTTATATAAAATTATTGTTAGTTTTAAAAAATTAAACCTTTTTAAATACAATAAACTTTATGAGTCAAGAGGAGAACAGCAGAGTTAAGTCAATTCTTCTACAGTAGTTGGATAATGCAAACTTGCAATTTACTCCTTTTGATAGTGTTTTATTTGTTGTTTTTTTTAATCAAAATATACTTTTGTAAGTATTTTTTTAGATTGTAATGACAATAACAGGTAGTACTTCAAGCGTCACTGCAGTACAATCTTTTAATTTTATTGTGCGCTTCTGGTTCTTACTCTTCTCATAGTTCTCTTTTTTTTTTTAATAAAATCTAGAAACGTTTGCCAAAAGACGTTGCGTATTGTAAGCATTGCACTTAATCAGCAAATGTAGCAAAGTTTTTTTTATTCTCTAAGCAAGATTACATTTGTTTCAGTTGTATTTAAAGTAGAAATATTGTAGACAGTCATGGACATTAGTGTTTGCATGTAGTTATAAGGTGTGTCTGTAGCAGATTATTCAATATTATACAAGGGGCACTGCTAAAGTTTGCGGAATCAAGTACTGTCTGGAAAATGAAAATTTCAAATTATGACTTCCGAGTGATGATTTTTTATAATTTTTGATACGGTTTAACACCGCAATGTGTGGAAAAAAAGTTCGTTATTTGAGGATGAAGCACTATCCAAAACTATAGCTTACAAATGGTTCTCATAATTCAAGCGTGAAAATATTGATGCTGTGCCAAATAATTTTGTCAGATTAGCATGTGATCTATAGTGAGATAGAGGCATCCTTAGGCATTGCAACATAACAAATACATACAATTTTGCACGATTATTTGCATATCAGTAAGCTTTGCAGTCGTTGGATGCCACACAATTAAAAAAAAAAAACAGGCACGTGTCAAGTGATGCAAGGAAATGCTAAAGAAATTCGAAAAGGGTCGTTCAAATTAGGTATATAACATTGTAACAAGTAGATATATTTATATGAGCCTGAAACTAAACAGCAATCAACTGCATGGGTGCTTCAAAATAAACCTAAACCCACAAAAGTGGTGCGTTCACAAAGCGTTTTAAAAAGAATGATTGCTTGTTTCTTTGGAAAAACGGGTCATGTTGCAACTGTTGCATTAGAGGATCGAAGAGCAGTTAATGCTAACTGGTATACTTCAATTTGTTTGCCAGAAATTATTGCTGAAATCAGAAGGAACAACATAAACCGGCACATCAATGTTCATCATGGCAATGCAAGCGCTTACACAGCACGACAAACTGTAGAGTTTTTGACCAGTAACAACATCCAATTACTGACTCATTGCTTATATTTGACTGATTTATTGCCCAATGACTTCTTCCTATTTTGACATATCAAAAATAAAATACGTGGCGAGCATTTTTCATTGCCTGAAGCGGCCGTTGAAGCATGTAAATTACTTGTTTTGGAGGTACCTAGCTCAGAGTAGCAAAATTGTTTTGAAGATTGGTTTTATCGGATGCAAAAGTGTATAGATTTTAAAGGAGAATATTTTAAGAAACAATAAAGCAATTTGCATAAAGTAATTTGTGTTTTGCTTTACATTTTCCGCGAACTTTGGCAGTGTCCCTCGTATTATCAAAGCACTGTAGAAAGTGTAAATTGTAAAATTAGTATAAATAGTTAGTTCAGAAAGTTGTTTGTATATATCCAACTTTAAATATTGAGAACGCTGTGTGTTGTATAATAATAATAATAAAATCATTTGTATAGAAGCAAGTGCTTAAGTTTTTTTATAATACATTCAGTTTTTGCATTTGATTTAAAGTTACATCTAATTTTGTAATGGTATTTATCATTTAATATCTCATATAGATTGTATCCGTTGTTGCCAACAAGTATATTTTGCATTTTTTTAATTAAGTTTGTAGAATGTTTACTTAATACTTTCAAATTTGTAAACGTTCAAAGCTGATTTTTCAGGTAAAAATAAAACTTTTTTGTTAATAAAAACGCGTTTTGTTGAGAGTTAACTACAATTTTGCATTAAATGCGTGCGCTCATGTTGTTTGTTGACAACCATTGACAGTTCTTTGAATAAATTATTATATGAATATTTTTAACTAGATTTGTGCTAAGTATTTACACTGCAATATATTAAGTTTATTTACGCAATTTTAAAAGCAATGCAGTAGTTAACTTAGTTCGTAGATTTCCTATAAAAAAATTGCTTGATAAAATCAACTTCATTGCGGTAACAAAGTAATAAAATTGTTTAACCTCTTCAGAATAAAAAAAGATCAGAATAGATCTTGGAGGACTTGTGGCAGCACGCGCAGATGTTGTTTGCAATTAGCATACTATGAACAAAACTTTAAAAGCAGTCATTATCCACATCATCTTTAAAAAGTTCAGAATTTGTTACCTGATTACTTACTGCAAAGAAAAAAAAATCAATTCAAATAGTTCTTTAAGTAAACAACAAGTGATGTTTTTTGTCTCTTGATAAAATGAGTTAGTCGCAATCAAGATGACTGTTTTAAACTTTATTGCATGGGGTACGTTAAAAAAATGGTTGATGTAAAGCCTGTCATAGTGACAGTAATTTCAAACAGATGAAGCATTTTTTAATGTTTTTTTATTCTAGTTTGGAAGGACTGCATTTTTTTAAATAAATTTATAAACAAAAAACTAAATGTGAACAACCAATAAAATTTTAATAAAAACTGTTTGGATTACAAATTTAAACAATTTGCAAATTGCATGTTAGATTTTATATTTACTATATAGGCAATTCTATTTCAATCGGACCAGAGCAGTGGGGGAGGGGGGGGGGGGGGGGGGGGGGGGAAGTGTCAAAAACTTGTTTAAGTATGTTTTTTCGTTACTATAACTTATTAGTAGTCTATTTATCAGTTTAGTAAAATATGAAACCCAAAAAAAAAAATGTTTGTTGTTTTTTAACTTTGACTTGAAAAATCTATATTATTATTTAAAAATCGCAATTTTAACGCAAAAAAAACTTGAAATCAATCAGAAATTTTCCGCACAATCCAATTCTAGCGTTATTTTGAGTCCACATCTTTTTTATACGTTGCAAAACCTCCCAGTAGTCTGTGCAAAAAGGAGCAAGTTTGTATTTTTTTTAACCGCCGAAGTTGACGTATTTTAATGTAAATTAGTTAGAAAATATAAATTTGTAAATCTGGAAAAGTAAGCTTATTCTTCAACATAAACTCTTACAAATACACGTTTAGACGCGCACAGAAGAACAATACACCAAATATTATTAAAAATTTGAATTCTCGGGACAATTCTACACAAAAAATAGTCAGTGTAGTATTTATCAGCCGTAGAAAAGTAAGTTTAGAAATAAATTTTTAGAAAATTTTCAGGCAAAAAATGCGTTAAAAATGAATTATTTTTTCGTATTCACAAAAAATATTATAATAAACACACTAGGGTGTGATTTAAAACTTTTTTTGTCAAATTTTGATGAGCGTCGGACGGATATATTTTGAATGCCAAAAATAATAAGGTTTTCAAATTTTGGAACCGATAGATCGAGTTTCAATTTGTGCCGCAAGCGCAAAAACTATCTATAAAGAGTAAAATTGCCCAAAATTAGTTCAAATGACAAAGCTGTTTTTGTTAAACTTCTGAAATGAGCTTAAAAAAATATAAAATAAATAATCTTTAAAAAAAAAATAAGTAAAGAACAAAATCTCCGCCAATAAGCACAACACCAACTATTTTCCATGTAGAATTGTTAGCTAAACTCAAATTTTTAATAATATTTAGTGTATAGTTTCTCTGATCGCTGCTAAATGTGTGTATTTGTAAGAGTATGTTGAAAAATAAGCCTTTTGCAGTTTTTTTTTTAAATTTGAAAACCTTAAAACTATACTAATATACAAAACAAATTTTATATCCTCGAACCGATTAAAAGACTCCTAATAAGTTATAAAAACGAAAAAAAAAACTACATCAAATTTTTCGATGCATCCCTGTTTTGGTTTGTTTGAAATAAAATTTGCCCATATTAAACTGTTGAGCAAAGAAATATTATTTATGTAAGTAAGATTGCATCTAGAAGAAGGGAAGGACACAATAATTGTATTTTGTTCAAAATTCTTTGTGTAGGATGTTGTAAAAATAATTGAGAACTTGAATGATAAATTTAAACTCTAAAATGTTAATTTCTTAGATTTAACAAAAATACAAAATAAAAATATTTAAATCTAGTTTTCTTAAAATTTCTTCATATTAACAAGTTTTATTCTTTAAAAACGTATTTAAATAAAAAAAATAATTTTCTTAAAATTTCTACAAAAAAACATTATTGTTGGACAATTCTACATATAAATCTATTTATTGATATTGTCTAAATACCCTCTAACAAAAGAAATTAGTTATTTCTCATCTTAACAAACGTCAGTGTCACTATATTACAAGAGAAAGAAGTGATTCCAATCTATTGATGACTGACATATGAATGAATGAGTGGAAACTCTAATCCAAACTACTTGCTTGTTTCGAATTTTTTTCCCAAAAGCTAGAGCAACATATTTTTTAATAAAATAAAACACTGTCTACGTTTTTTACCACAAATACTTTATTGATATAATCTATATTCTAAAGAATATATATTAATATTAACAAAAGTTCACTTTGTTAATATTAATATATATTCTTTAGAATATAGATTATATCAATAAAGTATTTGAAAGAATATATATTAATATTAACAAAAGTTCACTTTGTTAATATTAATATATATTCTTTAGAATATAGATTATATCAATAAAGTATTTGTGGTAAAAAACGTAGACAGTGTTTTATTTTATTATTATTATGGATTACCACGTAGTAAAGGTCTCAACCATCCTTTAACATATTTTTTATTTAGAAATAAAGATGTTTTTTTTTTGCAAGCGGTCCAATCTAATCTTTTGATGACCAACACTGGGTCTGTCAGTCCAGATTATAATCACCAGCAAGTAGTTCAAACTGGAATGCCAACACATTGGCTTAAATGTTTGTTATTAAATAATTAAAAGTTTTTCTTCTCTAAAAGTGTTTGAAGTCTTTTAGTCAAAAATGCCGAAGGTTATATTTAATCTCTTAACAAGCAATATTTAAATAGGTAGGTAGTTTACTCTAAATAATAATTATTATCAAGTAGTTTAATCTAGAGTGCCCACTTACCCACCAAAATGTTTGTTATCGAAGAATTAAAAGTTCTACTTTTTTTATATTAAATAATAGTGCCCACTTACCTACCAAAGAGTTTGTTATCTTGAAAATTAAAAATATCTTTTCTTTTGCAAGCTTTAGTCAAGTTTTTAAGTTAAAATACAGGATAATAAATATAATTTCTTGATGACCAACACTTTACTCTAATTTATAAATATCAAACAACAGTTATTGCTTACCATTTACAAAATTATTTATATTTTTAAAGTTTTCTTCAACTTTTTCATTTTCTTGTCGTCCATTAGAAGCCACAATACCAGTCAAATTGTCATTATTAATTTTTTTTAAACTCGTACGGTTTGTAATACTTTTTTACTTAAATCACCATCACTGGTACTAGCCAGTGGCGTAGCTTCAAATTCTGGGCCCCCCCGCAAAAATTTTTTTGGGGCCCCTATCGTGTTTGTATTATACTTTAAAATAATTTTTTACGCCTTAGACTCGTTTCACAAGTATGGGGTTCCATTCGGTTCGGTTCGTTTTGTTTTTGGTTCTTTTTTGTTTTGTATTTGGTACCTAATAGAAACAGTGTAGCACCAAATACTCCCCCGTAAAGTGATGAGAGAGTGCTTTCAATGAATTTTCTTGTTTTTTTATTCTTCTATAAAGAAACAACATGGCAACAACATGACTTCTCTTTATTGTGATTACTACTGAGGCTGTGTACGGAAAAAAAGCCAATATGAACCGTGTATGTGTGAAAAAGTTTCAATCGTTTTTGGTTACAACCGAAAACAAACCGAGAGTTGTTGTTGCATTTGAAATTGATAATTTGAGGGAATATCTTCCTTCATCGACAGGCAATCAAGAACCAAATCCTCAATGATGTCTTAATCCTTTTGATGAAGAGGCTAGAATATCTACTAGAGGTTTTCACCAAGATCGTGTCCATTGTTGAAAATGTAAGTATTCTGATGATTGGATTGATCATCAGTTGGCAGAATTAACGATTACTTTAAATATACTAAACAACATGCAAGAGAGCGACAGTATAAATGCAAAACTAAAGTTATTCTAGGCTATCACTTGCACTGTCACTAATGCCGTTTAAATAGCTCTTCATATGTATGGTAACAGCTCATTATAGAATTGACAGCATGTGCCTGGAACAATCAAGTTCTTCATTGGCTAAAGCATGCAAACAAACCAACGCAACTTACGTGTTAAAACAGAAGCACTAAAAGCAGCCGAATAAACAACGACAACGGCAACAATCAGTCCGGCTAAAATACTTTTTTATTTTTTTTATTAAATTACGATAGTGATCACTGATCAATGTATCTAATTAATTTGGTTATTTAATTCTTGAGGCTTAGGGGCCCCAAAACATGTCGGGCCCCCCCGCACTGCGGGGTCTGCGGGGCCTTAGCTACGCCGCTGGTACTAGCATTTTAACAATAAAAACCAAAACTATGTTCTTATAAAATGCAGCTTTAATGCCCAAAATAATCAAAAACATGTTTGACCGAAAGTGAAGATTGCGTTTGTTGAATCTTAAGACTCAGATTGTTAAGTGCAAATACTAATTTTTATTAGAACAAATTCTTAGGTTTTTTTAATTAATAATGAAGAATTGTACACATTTGATAAAGTGTTGGGATACTACAATAAAAATCATTTGATAGAAAAGTTTTAAAAGAATTCTTAACTAGAGTATCTGATATTATTGTTTTATTCCGGTTATTTATTTCAATTTTTAAGCATCTACATTTAATCGGCATGTTGCAATTTAAGATGACTATGTAGGTTAATACAAGATTGTCATTTGGTGTCACTTAATGTAATTTAAATTTCAAATGTAAAAATGAAATGAAAAGCTTTATTTATTCATCAAACCCCTTTAAAATTTATTTTATACATGGTCCTGAATATCTTTGTCTGTCAGTTTTAAAAGTTTAAAAATAGTTTTCCAAAATTTAAAAAAAATAAGAAGAAAACTTAACACAAACAAAAAAATAGTAAAAGGTAAATAGACACATTGATTGAATGTCAATAAATAACTTTAAAATAGCTTGTAGTTTTTATAAAAAATTAACTACAATAAATGTTTTTTTATAATAAAAAGCAATCCTAAATATACAGCAATTTACATTTTTAAAACCAATATTAATTAATTTTTAATTTGTAATGTAATAGACGTTCAAAATTTTATAAAATTAAAATCATAATAATTATACTGTTTAGATCTCCAAAACAAAATTACTTAAAATCATAACAATCACGCTACACAAAATAAATCTTTTATTGTACAACTGATAGTAAGACTTTTGAGTTATGTAACTACTTTATTTATTTAAAAATTGGTTAGGATGGTGAGACAAATAACAAAATCAAGAAAGTTTTAATTTTATAATTTGTTGAGCAGCTATAACTACTTTTGTTGACTACAAATGTTAATATAGAATAACTATAAAAGCACTTTTATTGTTATTGTTATTGTTATTGAATAAATTTAAACTCAGCCGGTGACAGTCTGAGGGGTGGACTGAGTAGCTCACCAGATGTAGCCGCAAGTCCCAAGCCCGGATAAATGAGGAGGGCCTTAGGTAAGGCCAGCAACCTGCCTAAGGTAAAAAAAAAAACAGTAGCTCACAGAATTAGAAGAAATGCCTCGGACAACGGACTGATAACACCGTCGACGACACCTGCAACACCACGGACAATGAGAAAACGGCATCACTTAAAAATAGGATGCTGGACCGTAAGGTTCTTTAACAATAAAGACCACAAAATAATACTAGAGCTAAACGCCCACAATATCGATATATGCGCAATATCAGAAACAAAAAAAGAGGCAGAGGCACTGCAAGGTACCAAACCTACATCTTTGTACATAGCGGCCGCGCCAAAACCAAAAGAGCAAGCTCAGAGGTAGGACTGCTTATCAAAGACAAATACAAACAAAACATTGATGACATATAATACATAAACGACCATATACTAAAAGTTACACTCCAACTAAATAACAAACCCACGCATATAATATCAGTGTACGCACCGGACTCCAGCAAACCTGAACAACAAGCTATCGAATTCTATGAACAATTATAATATCTATTAGACAAAATCCCAAACAACAACAGAGTCATCCTGCTTGGAGACCTAAACGCCAGAACTGGAAACAAGATTGTAGACGGGGTCCAGCAAAGGTTCAATGAAGGAACATCAAATTCCAGAGGAAAAATGTTTGTTCAACTATGCACCTTCAATGAACTAAGGATCAACAGCACCTTTTTCGACCACAAGCTTTAGCAAAAGGTCACCTTTACAGGCGGTGGAAACAACAATTCCGTATTAGACTTCATTATTACCAACAGACCCATACCCCCTAGGCAGATAATAGACGTCAGAAGCCTAACCTCTGCAGACATAGGCTCAGACCATAACCTAGTACTGTGTAAAATAAGAACTACCGCTGCCCCATCCACAAAAAGAACACCTATATATGCTACAAAATTTAACATCCAGTCACTGGACGCAAAAAGTACACGAGAGCTTTATGCAAACCGTTTACAACAACATATTACATCCGATCCAATCAGTGAGACTGATAACATTGACAGCTGGAACAAAACATACAGGCAGAGGAAGCGTTAGGGAAAAAGACAGTAAACCTAAACGCAAAACCAACCACCAAACTCTGGTTCATCCAAAAAGTAAAAAGAATCACCAAGAAAAAAAAGTTTATCTAGACTTTAAGAGCAAACAAACACGAGAGGCCCACGACAACTCTATCCTGGCAAGAATTCAAGTAAACAGAAGAATCAGAAAAATAAAGAACGAATACTGGCAAAAATTGAGTGCAGACATGGAACACAACATGTACGGAGCACAGAAGAGAGTCTGGAAAATACTTAGAGACCAAAAAAAGCAACAAACGAGAGCATAAAAATCAAAGCTAAAATAATTGAAGAAGGATGGGTTGACTACTTCCAACAACTTTACGTAAGCCAGGACCAAAAGGAGGATAGAGAGGAGCATACAGAACAGACTGAAGAAAAAATAATAATGACAGAAGAACCGATCAGAAATGCAATAGCAAAAATAAAAAACAGAAAAACGCCAAACAAAGATGAAATAGTTAATGAACTCATCAAGCACGGTGAGGAACCCTTTGCCAACAAATTACTAAGACTGTTCAATGTAGTAATAATACAGGAAAAAACACCAAGCAAATGGAAAAGAAGTATTACCATACCAATATTTAAAAAAGGAGACAAAAAGGAACCATCAAACTATAGGAGCATAACACTGCTTACCTCCGCAATAAGACTTTTCACAAGCATAATCGCAAAAGAGATATCCAACATCATCCTAATTAACAAAGAACAACAAGGCTTCAGGAGAAACCGCTCTACACTAGATGCAATATTTATTATTCGACAAATTGCAGAAAAGGCCCTTGAATACAGCACACCCACTTTTATATGCTTTGTGGATCTCACAAAAGCATTCGACCGCATACAGCTTAGGGACGTCTTAACGATACTTGAAGCTAGAGAAGTACCTAGAGAATATATCCGTATAATTAAAGAACTAAATACCAACAATACCAACTCGGGAATTTGTCAAGTGGACAGTCTCACCCCATTACTGTTCAACGTCATTATGGACAAGATTATCGTCACCGTTAAGACAAGCATCATATGCTATGCGGATAATGCAGCCTTAATAGCGGAAACAAAAAATGACTTGAAGCGACTATTGCACAAATTCAAAACAACGGCCGAAAAATATTACATGTCTATTGCAATAGCCAAAACCAAATCAATGACCATCTCAAGGGAGCTTGTGCAATGCAAGCTAGCAATCGACAACACCCCAATCGAGCAAGTAATGTCGTTTCACTACCTGGGCTGCAAAATATCCAGCTACGGAAACCTGAATGACGACGTCAAACACCAGGTTAACAAAACTGCTATGATATCGGGACACCTAAAGCAAAATATCTGAAAAAACAAAAACCTCACTACCGATTGCAAATAAAAAATCTACAAAACATGTGTACGGCCAGTCTTGACGTATGGGGCGGAAACGAGAGCGGACACGGCGGCAACCAAACGACAAATGCGGACAACAGAGATGAAAGCACTAAGAACAATTGCCAGATACACGATGTGTAACAAACAACGGACGACACACATAAGACAAAAATGCAAGGTAGAAAATGCAATGCGATGGGTAAGGCAGCCTAGACGCTGTTGGAACCAACAAGTAACCGGAATGTCAGAAACCAGAATAATTAAAATAGAACGCAATGGCAAACCCGGCGGAAAAAGACCTCAGGGAGACCACCAAAAAAATGGCGCGACAGTTGGCAGTCGACATCCCAAGAGCAACCACAATAAGACGAGGCTTTCAGAAAAAAACAGGCAAACTTTGCCTACTAGAAGCAGAAAAAGAAAAAGAATAAATTTTAAAAATTAGTAAATACTCAAAAATTAACGTACACTGTTATCCTTAAACCGATTACAAAGTATAAGAGATAGCTTACATTTGTTTTAAAAAATGATCCAAAATAAGTCACATAATGATCTAAAAAAATGTAAAAACAATAATAAGCAATATAAACTGCTAATGATTGATATACAATATTACCCACGACGTATGATCATTACTTCGCCTACATGTCTTTTTCTATTTGCTTTTTTTTGCCAGAGAGGGTCATTTTTTTTCTGTTTAGCATCACTGAATAGATACGGTGACTTTACGGACTATGCTAAGCTATTGGTTTCTATTTTTTGTATTCTTAGAAGCTGTACTTATTGTAGAGTTTGTTACCTCCTTAATTTGGTACGAAAATTTTTTTGGAGACCGTCTATTTTGTTCCTAAAAACCAAGCCTTTAAAAAAAAAATAACTTTGTTTTTTTCTTTTAAAAACGTATGGCAATATTCACAAGTAAACCGTTTGTAAGCGTTGTTGCGGTTTTTGTTTTTTGTTAACAACAAACACATTTGTTTGTCTGGGTGTTCAGAGAACTTTAAGTAGAATCAACCAATATCACATCTCACATGCATTGAGTTTTCTCCTATCAGTTACTTTTAGAGTTCAGTCGTATGCACTATATAATATAATAAAAATATTAAGGTTTTAAAAAATGTGCTCTTTACCTATGTTCTTTGTAGTTCCCACATAGTTTTTCTTGAAATTTAATTTTAGACTTACGTCTCATTTCTATTAAGCTTTTACTTTTGTAAGTAATTATTGCCTTTAGGCGTTTGTAATAACTCGATGTGCGTAATTTTTGATCTGTTTAATTGGTCTTTAATCATTATTTTAGTTTTGCTGTGATTTATTTCTAGATGTTTACGCTTACTTTTTTTTAGTTTCTTTATTACTTTTTGCAATTTTTTTAGTCAAGTTTCCAGTTAATACCAAATTGTCAGCGTACTGTAAACTGCTGATTTTGACTCTTCTCACGGCAATAGCATCATTATAGCTTTTTAAAGTTTCTCTCATGATATATTCACTAGATACAATAAAAAACATTGATGATAGAATACTAATTACACATGGTTTTTACAGAAAATTGTCTATTTGTACTACTGCTTTACTGTGACTATAAAATAGTTAAATCATTAATCTAATTAATTAGAAGGTTTGTTACTTTTATTTAAGTTAGTATAATCCATAATTTACTTTATAAAACATTTATACAGTAGTTTGTTAACTTTGCAAAGCTTTTTCTATTATTAGTTTAAGTTTAGTATTTATTTTCGTTTTAATGTTTTTTTACAAAATCTGCTTGTTTTGGAAGAAAATAGTTTTCATTTTTTTAGTTAGGATAGTAATGAGAATTTTACATGCAACATGAGAGCTATAAGTCTATAAATGATACACTTTCTTTTAGAACCTTTCTTAAATAGTGACAGTTCAATATGAACTTATTCTTTTTCCAAAATCTTGTTGTTTATGCATTTTTACAGATAAGATAAATAACAGGAACATTTTTTTACCGGTAAATCTAATTATCTTATCTATTTTGACAAAATTTATCAAGTTTTAGTTTTTTGTTGCATTTCAGATCTCATCTTTTAGTATTCAGGGTTTTGCATATCTTTTTCTTTACTTTGTTTTGCCGCTGTTGCTTTATCAAGATACTTGCATCTACGAGAAGTAAATAAAAATTAAGACTAAAGTGTAAATACTGAAACAATAAATAAAAATAAGTAAGATTTAATATAAACTGTCAACGTTGCTTTGAAAATATTTACTTGTATGTCAAACAGTAAAGCACCTTAAAATTAATTTCTGTGTGTGCGCTTATTAACAATGTTTTACAACGCAGGAGTAAGCCAATATAAATTACATTAACGGTTACTACCAGACCGACAAATTCCAATGAGTGCACAACTACAAAACACTAACTTATTTTTAAACTATTAACTGAGCATCAAATGCAGCAAGTACTAGACAATGAGAACAACATATTGCGAGAATTAATAATTCTAGAGCCTTTGTTTATCAAGTATCTGCACAATTTAATGTACCACAAATGCAAGTTTGAAAAACGTTAAAACATCTATTTTATATCCAAGCCCTTTTATCTACAAATTTTTGATCATTCAAATTGAATTTTTTCACGAGGCATCGTTTACAAAGATTAGATTAATAAACAGAAAAAACAGCCAGGGTTTGTAAAACCCAGACCAAAACGCATTTTCTAGTGTATCATTTGGAAAAATTGTTAGATAATACAACAATACTTTTGATCATATGAGAACAATTGCGTTTTTTTTTAAATTTAATTTAAAATTAAAATAATGATACAAATAAAAATAATTACATTTCTACAGATTAAATTGGACATTTAGACTTTATTAAATTCCAATCCATTATTAATATTTTATATTAATTAATAATATATAATAAAAATAAATTAAGATAACAATATTGCCATCTAACAAAATTAATTTTAGTTGAACTACAATAATCTAACCTCTGTCTGAACTTGAATGGAGCCTATTTTCGCAACTAGTATATAGAATTTGCAAAATATAATAATGTCAATAACCTTTGTAAATATTATCTTTATAGGACAATAATTGAAAACATTGTTTAAATTAATTTTTATTAGATAAAATTTAATTATGTTATGTAAAATCAATTCCTTAAAATTAGGCGCAAGACAAAACTGCATTAATAATTTGTTTTAAATTATCATCAAAATCAAAACATTTGCCTTATAATATAAGAAATTGATTCCTGTCTGCACAATACTATTCCTTCACTCAACTCTAAAACCCTTTCATAACATTGTTTAATATTAAAAAAGTTGTCTAACACATTAAAAAATGTATTGCAACAACACGCGTCTGACATTTAACTAACTTCCTCATTGCAATTAGCTCATAAATATCACACACTCAGACAAACCGATACAGCATACCTATCTAAATAACAATCGAGCATCATAATAATAGAACACTAAATATTCCTGCGGCCTCTTTCTTCATTCTTTGATCTACTATCTTTGTCCTTAAGGTACAACAATTTTCTCTAGAGATTTCATACGAGACAAGTGCTCATCAGTGTCATATAAATCTATAATTGCGGGACTCGAATTCAACTGCTTTCTAACACTGTTTAAGTTATGTTTAAGTATCCTGCGTTTGTTTTGTGAACGTGTTAAGTGAAAGACCTACAATGTTAAAAAAATAATGAATAAGTGTTTGCACTCAGAGAGCAGCATAAAAATATCATTTACATAATATAATGAACAACAAACTTAAACAATTTGTTTGTAATTTTAGAAAATTAAGCTTAATGTAATTCGTGATATTACAAAGAAAGATTTATGCCTAACAATGTTTACATAAATAAACTTTATTTGCATAATAAATTCAATTTCAATTAACTTAAAAAATGTTATCTTGTTTAAGATGATCCCAGTTAAATTACCATTAGTGTTTACGACTAAATACTATTTATAACATCACTAATTGATCCATTAATAGTACCAATCATGCGGCGACCCCATGCAGTTCCATAATAAGAGATTAATGTAAATAGAAACAAAATATTTACTTTAGTATTAATGAGTTTTCTCAACATGTTTCAATATAATGTCTGTTTTAATATGTCAAATGATTTAGGTCAGTTGCTGTAATTACGTACCTTCAATTTTAAACCAAATTAGTTTAATGATAATCTCCAATTTTTTCCAGTTTAACATGATTGCCAATGAGGGTCAATAATATATATGGAACAACAGAATTGCAAAAAAGTATTGATAATAAATTGTTTGTTCATGAAGATCTTTAGATTGATTCCGGATATAGAGTAAATTGCATTATAATTTGTAGATTCTACAAACTAATTAAAACTACTAAAAGCACTGCCTCATAGTAACAAAATCGGGCATTATAACTACAAAACCTGAATTTAGCATAAAAATTGCAACTTTAATATAAAAATTTGGCTTTCAATTTGCAAAACTTGGTTAAAAACTCCAAATTGAGTAGTAGTAGTAGTAATACATTTATTCTAATTTATATACGAACAATTAATATACATCGTGACAGTGATTTCAGTATGAACAAGAGTATTGGCCGAGGCCTTTCTGCCCTATCACAAATTGATTAAATTTAGTTAAAAGACCTTACTTCCGGTTTTAACATAACTAATTCTGTCATCTGAAATACAAATTAAACGTAAAATAATAAGTGATTGAATAAGAAATATTTTTGAACAAAGCAAATTGGAAATTATTATTAAATAAATATCCATTTACTTGTTGATATAAATTAACAATGGATTAAACAAATAAAATTGTTTAAATATTTAAGTTTGATTTTTGCCAGTGATGGTTATAATAGAAAGTAAGTGCAATATATATGCAAAAACATTTATGAAAATGTGGAAACGAATAAATGTGTAGAAAGTGTTAGAAACACGCTAAATACGCAAATGCAAGTACATCTTGACATATCAAATTATCGATAAAGAATTGGTTTAGTCGCCCCGTCCTGTTGGGGTGCCACTAGTAGTATTGTTATAAAAAATATTAAATCCTATCACTTCTACAAGAATATTGGTGATCCTTTTTTTCTAGAAAAAAATTGACACGTACAGCGCCGTTTTTAAATTAAAATTGGTTGAAATATGAGAAAACGCCAACCAACTCAATATCCAAACGATAAGATTTTAGACATCACTCTTTTTATATGTTGAACTACATACAATATTCTATGTCTTCGTGTTTTTGGTTAAAGATTTGAAGTTATATTTAACGAGTAAAAAATTAATAAAAATCTAATTAAAAACGCCATTTTTAAAAAATTAATTGTGGTGAAACGACTTATCGCATCAAATTTTTACAAATTTGAGAACACAGATTGGACTTTCTTTTACAATGGATGATATGAAAAGTTGTGTGTTGTTCACCGTAAAATTCAAAATATGATTGGAACTAGCTATTACCGTCCTTAAAAATCATAACTTTTGGCTGCAGGCTTGTAATTCCATAAAATCAAAAAAATTCAATTGTTATTGCATTACTTAATATATTTTAATATTTGTTTGCCAAGATATCTTGATATCTTGACCGCTTAACCACTCAACTACCACGCCGAGCGTTGTATAATAATTAATGATAGTATAGTTATATGCAAAAGATAAGCTGTTTTGTTCCTTCTAAATGGCTGCATTTGTTTAAAAAAAAATGTTTGTAAACAGTTTTAAATTGCTTTAATTGTCTTAAATAGTTTTAAATATTTTCAAAAGACTATGTTAGATACAATCGGATCTAACTCCGCGTGGAGACCAAAGAAACCAGGGACCGACACAGAAAGAATGATCGATCAAAAGTATACGAACGAGACAGGTCCTATGACCGATCCCACTTTAAGTCCAGGTCCTACAGGTAACAGAGCCTTCGAGGCGTAGCTGATCCAAACACTGCTGCATCTTGATGCAATGCCGGTAGTCTTTGACGAGAACTAACGCCGCCTCTTCATCAACATCCAAAGATGAGAACAAAGATTTGTTTGCCCCCGATGAAGATCTAGAAAACAACGCCTTCTAATTTATTTCAGTACTTAAAAGTTTAACATGGAATACATTTTTCCCTAATTGTTTTACAATGTCTGCTTCTGTCCATATAGGTTTATTTAATCTAAAATCTTTAGCTAATACACTTTGTCTTACCGAAAAACTTGCCTCCTTCTTCCATTGTAGAAATTTACGTTTCTTAAATTTCTTTTCTTTAATTTTTTGGAAGCTAACTTTGTATTTAAATTAGACTTGACAAAATCTAATTGCGTGCGTAATTTCTTACCAATAAAAAGTTCAGACGGCAATTTTTGTGTGGAACAATGATTACAATTTCTATACATCAATAAAAACATTTGTAATGTTCTGTTACCGCCAAAAAAAAAATCTGGCAATCCGGAGCTGCCTCCGGGATAATTGCCGCCCCCGGACAAATTGCCTAGGCCTGCCGCCTCAAACCCCAACCTCGTCAATGCTGAATCGGACAGTGATTATATCATTCCCTAAGTATCTCTCGCAAATTCTAAAGTTTGTCTTTCGGCAATTGTTCTGGATGACAAGCGATTATTTCCAGAATTATTGACAATTTTTAATGATAAAAAAATTGTCATTCTTTTGGCGCGTAATACCCACAAGGGTACTGCCAAGAAGTACCTCAAGTATGTCATTAAACATGTTCCAGAACTCTTCACTGACGAAAATGAGGGACGGGCTCTGGAATCCGCAGAATACAGCCCGTCAAACATCCACCGCATGAGAAATATATTTATTTATTTTCACATGATTTCAGTGCAGCTTCCAAAGTGTATTAAAAGCGCAGAGATTATGGATCTTGACGTATTGTGTGGATTTAAGGTCAACGTCGAGCGTAAGAAGCGCAATGGCGGCATTTCACAATGACAGAAGTGCCAGAAGCACGGCCACAGCGCAAAACGTTGATTTATTAAGACACCAGCAGTGTGTCAAAATTTTGAAATTTTGCAGATCCCCACTAGTTGGCGGCTTGCCAAAATGGTTCTATAGTCAGATGCGCAAATTGCAACGGCCCGCAATTTGCCAATAACAGGGGTTGCAAGGCTTATATCAGAATGATAGCCTCAAACAGCAAAAAACTTAAACCGGCAGCCCAAACTGCGTCGGCTAATTTCTTTAATATCTCAAGCTTTCTCTCAGCCAGCGGCTACAATAGCCAACAAATCGTTTGCTTCTGTTGTTGCTTCTCCACTACAGCAAAAAAATTTGAACCAGGTTGTCGCATTATCAGAATGGAATGAGGCTCAAAAAAGTCTAATAACTACTTTTGTATCTAAACTTACTAATCAGTAATAGATAATACGCCCGATGTATTACTCCGTATTTGTTTTTAGAATGCACCATTGCAGGAAATGCTTCTTCTTTGATAAGAATATAGACATCATGTTGGTGTCAGAGTGAGACTCCCAAATACTTTCACGTACTTGGAAACGTTGACGGTACCCATGGGGCGGAGTACACTGATCCTAGTAAAAAGATCAGTAAACCACTTCAAAGTAGACACCCCAGACACACCGGTAAATGTGCCTGGATTAAGCACACTCAAAATTGCGCCTGCTTACATCAGTCCTCAAAATCGCATTGAAACGGAAGATTTTGATGCGATACTTGACAGTCCTCACTCCACAATAAGTGCTGGGGATTTTAACTCAAAGCACCTGGCGTGGAATAGCTTGAGAACAAACTGCAAAGGTCAAAAGTTGTTTGATTACGCTCAGGAAAAGAATTTGCAAGTGATGGGCGCGGATAAACCTACCAATCACAGCAATATCGGCCACTTAGAGGACGTGCTTGACATAGCAATATTCAAGAACGTCAACTTAACATACAATTTACGCGTTGTTAATGAATGTTCTGATTATGGCCTAGTAATAGTGGAGTTCTTTGAAAGAAAGACAAGGGAGATAACTCGCACGGATTGGCCTTTCTTTTTTTTGTACCTTAGAAGAGAGCTTAAGCAGGCTTGCACCAATAGAAACAGTTAATGACCTTAAAAAAGCCTTTATTTACAAGCTAAATTTGCAAAGCCAGAGAAAAGACCTCTAAGACCCATCAAGTTTGTGTTGATAATTCTTTAGAACTATCCTGCAACAGAAAGTCATTAATCCGATGCAAAAATGCCGCCAAATGTCAATGGCAGAAACAGCGCGATTTAAGCAAAATCATGAATGCGCTTCATAGCAAAGTAAGAGAAGCAATAAGGTTGCACAAAAATTTGTGCTGACAAAATACCTTGGAATCCTTCAAGGAGAAAGATCGTCCAACGTAGAAAATCTCCAAGGCTTTACTCTATAAGCAAGTCTTCATTCCAGCTATTCATGACAAAAATAAGGTTTAATATTCTAACAAGAAAAAAGCTGAGACGGTCGCCGACTGCTTCAAACTCCAATGCTCTCCTGTATTCACAAAAAATGCAGATTTAGATAATTCCAATCGGGTCCACCGAGCAGTCAAAAAGTTTCTAAACGTCAAGGACAACGACGCACTGCGTTCGACCTCAAATCAAAGAAATTATCAAAAGATTTAAAGCTTGAATCGCCCCTGGTTCCGATAAGATAACAAACAAAGTTTTGAAATCGTTCTCGCATAAAGCAATAATGGCAATCACCAATATTGCAAATGCAACTCTTTGAACTTGGCACTTTCCTTTAGATTGGAATGAATCACTAATGATAACCATCTGCAAACCTGAGAAAGACCCGGACATTTCAACAAAACTATCGGCCCATCAGTATACTGTGCATTTTAAGTAAAGTCATAGAATGGATAATTCTGGACAGAATACAGGAACACACAAAAGCTAACAATTTTCTTCCTTCTCCACCAACATGAATTCAAATAGAACTATTCAGCTGTCCATTAACTAAACCGCGTGATGAACTTTATTATTGAGGGTTTCAAACTGAGAAAGATTACAGGGATAATCTTTTTCAACGCTAAAAAAAGCTTTCGACAAGGTTTGACATGAAGGCCTTTTTTTTAATTAAACAGCAATACATTTCTTTTGCGTTTTGTGAGGCTGATAGCTTCATTTTTAAACTGCAAAACATTGACATTCATAATTTTTGACTACATATCTACTTCTCGACAGATAGGAGCAGAGGTGAAGTGCCACAATATGCTGATGACACAGTTTTTCTTTACTCTTTAAGATCACTCAAGACGGTTACTAGAAGATTACAAAAAGTCTCTGATAACCTGAAAAAATGATTGGACAAGTGGCAACTCTTAGTTAACTCAGAGAAAAGCACACGGCGACGCATCACTCCCGATGAGAACGTCAACCTTAACAACGTTTCCATACTGAAGTCCAATGCTGCCAAATATTTTGGAGTTACCTTAGACAACCTCCTTGGTGCTCTATGGTACGTTCAAAACAGGAAAACTCGAACGGACCTAGGGACGCTTTTGTTGCGCCAACACATCAAAGCTTTAACCGTAAAGTACTTCAATAATCTAGCCTATCATTTGACAGAGAGGTCTTCTACTACAAGCGCCCAACTACTCTAAAATATTAACAGAGATCAGGTCAACCCACCACCTCTCCGCAGCCTATAGGGCGTAATAATAATTATATACACAACCTGATTTACAAAAAAAAGTACATGAGTTGAAAGGTCTCAAACTTATATTGGCATTCATTAATGGTCAAGTTTTTAGTCGGTGGGCGTTTTAACCTGACGAAATGAATCCAACACTTGTCGGCGTTAAAAAAGATTTTCCCGTCCAGCCCATAAAATAAATGTTCAAAATTATTTTCTATATTTTTCAAACACATTTGCGCTCGCCGAAGCCATGTTGCGCTACATGCACGTTGAAGTCTCGGTGGTTGCCGAATTGTGTCAGCGGCAGCTAGTATGCGATGTCGCAACTCTTCAACACTGTGAATTTCGGTAGCGTATATCAGATGTTTCATATGCCCCCATACATAAAAGTCTAAGAGATTTAGGTCAGGTGATCTAAGAGGCCAGGCAGTTGGACCTTCTCGACCAATCCATTTCTTTGGAAACACATTGTTCAAATGTTGTTGCTTATCTATTGCAAAGTATGGTAGAGCTCCGTTGTGAAGATACCACATGCGCTGTCTAATATTGATTGAAACTTCTTCCAATAGTGTTGGTAGAATCTCTTGTAAAAAATTTAAATAAACAGCGCCCGTTACACGATTTGGCAATAAAAAAGGTCCAATAAGATGGCGGTATACAATTCCAGCCTATACATTTACCGAAAATTTGTGTTGAAAGTTTATACGCCGGGTAATGTGTAGATTTTCAACTGCCCAATAAAATTGTGCATATCGCTACGGAGGAGAGAGCGTGGCGCAGTGGTCTAGGCATCCGGCCGCTGTACCCAAGATTGTGGATTTGATTCCCATATACCGTGATATACTTTTTACTTTCTATACGCTTTCCTACTCCCCAAGCCGTCTTGCCAGTGTGGGGTTTTACGGCTAAAACCTTTTCTGATGGAGTGACAAATTCTCTCCAGTGGTTCGGAATCCACTTAAAAACTGTACGTCTTTTGTAATGTAAGTTTCCAGCATTACAAGCAATGAAGAGGCTAAGAAGCCAAGAGTGGCGTATGAATAGCTGACAAAGAAGAAGAAAAAAGTTAATTTTAATCTCCTGTTTTAAAAATATATTTATGCTAATATGAAGTATAGAACAAAAGTTTGAAAAGTAAAATAAAAACAATTAATGATATGTTTTTTTTTAAATTATTAGAGCGGACATTAAGTTACAGCTATCAATGGCAAATTTTTGAATAGAAAAAAGAAATTGTGAGAAAGAAGTAAAATAACAATTAAATAAATAACAGAATTTAAAGAATTCATAAATTTATTTATGGAAAAATTCTGGAGGCCTTCTTGACAGCGTAAAATTGAAAATATGATTGAAACTGATTACCGTTCTTTAGAAAAATCATAACACTCGGCTGCAGCCGCCTCAGCTCGTAGTTCAACAAAATCAATCACGTTCATTTTATTTGTTCTAGGTTAACGTCCGACAGTGCTTAACGATAATTTAAATATTTGCAGAAAAAGGCAATTAAGGATAGCAGAAAATGTTGGAAAGAAATGATAAACTTTATAGACGGTGGTTCTTAGGGAAAGCCGTACAAAATACTAATGAACAAATTAGGAGAAAGAGCAAAAAGAAATTCTCCTAAAAGAACACAAAGGAAAATAAGTCAATATTAAAAAACTGTTTCATAAGAGAGAACCGGTAGAAAACCCAGAAAAAGAAGAAGAAGAAGAAGAAGAAGAAACAGTTATGGCAACAACAAATCACAAGGTCCAGACAAAATAAGAACAGAGATTGTTAAAGCAGCTCTAGACGTAAACAAGGTAGAAATAACTCAAATAATTATATTTAAATAGTATAGGCAACCTCATGTGCTAGAAACACGTGCAGTCATCCGCTCCAGAAAAAGTTGCATTTTTACTGGGTACAATAGCAAATAAATTGTATTTTCTGCAATCATAGTTTACGTTAGTGATAGTGCAGTTAGTGAAATTATCAAATAATGCTGCCTACTAGAGATCAACAAGCCAAAAAAGAGATGAAAGATATTATCAAGGAGACAATCGAGGAGCTCTTTAAAAATGAAGCATTTGTCGCTACAATAACTGAAACTATTATAACAAAAGTTAAAGAAGAAATTAAAACTGAAGAAGATAAAACTAGAAAATTAATTAAAAACCTTGAAAGAGATGTTCAATTATTGCAACAAAAAATAAGCAATATGGAGCAACATTCTCGCAGAAAAACTCTGCGCATATATGGTATGAATCCAACAAAATACAATTTATGCGATCAAGTGCAATTATTTTTTAAAGAGAAAATAAAAATGGAAATTCAACAGTCCAGCATTATCCAATGTTACGAATTCGCAAATAAAACAAAGGCAAAATCCGTGATAGTAAAGTTTTCAAGTGAAGAAGAAAGAAATAATGTGTTAAAAAACCGATCTGTACTTAAAAATACGGGAATAATCTTGGCAGAAGATCTAACATCCGACAGATATCAATTATGGAAAATGGCGAGAGAAAAAATTGGAAAAAATTGTCTGGACAATCAATGGTAAAATCTACGGGAACGTAAAAGATAGAAGTGGCATTGAGAGCAAGAAACGAATATTCAATATATCAGATGTTGAAATTTAAGAAAATAAAACTGTATTTTTTTATTATCACACATATCTAATGTGGTAAACTATTGTAAGTACCGTTTAGTGATCAACAATTCTTTTAATTGTTAAATTCTATTATGTTTCTTTTATTGTTTAATTTTTATTATTCATATTATTTTATATTTTTTTCTGAAATTTGTTGTAATCTTATTGATTTATTCTTGGAATGGAATACACGCACTTTTTTCTTATATACATACTTTTTACATTTACGATAAAGTATTTCACTTTATTATTATTATTTTGTTCATATTTCTTACTTTTATATATTTTTTAGTTTTAAGCAGAATAGACATATCTAATTATATTAAACTATTTATTGAATAATGAGCTGTCCTCCATTAACCAACTTACTGGATACTCGCATTGGACACCTGAACATAGCATCTCTATTTCCAAAGTTTCATGCGGTTAAAGATATAATTATCACAAATAATTATGATATATTTGCAGTAAGTGAAACATGTCTTACACCTAACATATTAACTTGTGATATAAGTATTGCTGACTATAACTTTGTTAGATACGATAGGCCAGCTCGTGGAGGTGGTGTTGGGATTTACATAAAAATGCCTATAATATTGTAATTGAAAGTGATGCATTTGATGTTAATCTAGAACAAATTTGGGTAAAATTCAAAATTACAAATGAAACGTATTGTGTTGGAGTACTTTATAAACCACCCAATATTACGTTTAATAATTTTATAGATGCTTTTGAAGAAATAATTCGTACCAAATTAACTTCTTGCGATAATATATTAATGTTGGGAGACTTAAACGTCAACTTACTGACTTATAGTGCACCAAACACAATTCGTTTCAATGAAATATTGGACACATACAATCTACATCAATTGGTCAAAGAAAGCACACGTACAACAGAAACTTCAATGTCACTTATTGATTTAATAATTGTGTCTAACGCAAGTATTGTAAAAGCATGCAAAACAATTTCTCTACATGGTTTTACAGATCATGACTTAGTTGAATGCTACCTAAACTTTCAAAACAAAAAGTGTAAACCTATATTTAAAACATATCGAAGTTTTAAAAAAATTAACTATGATTTATTTACTAAGGACTTAGAGAGCCTACCATTTGATGAAATATTCTATATAGAGAACATAAACAATAAAATTACTTTCTTTAATGAATGTATTAACTTATTATTCAATTTACACGCCCCTCTTAAAACTGCAAAAATAACAAAAAAACCTTGTCCTTGGCTTACAGACACTATTCAAAATATGATTAAATTAAAAAATAAAAGCTTCAATAACTTTAAAAAATATAAAACTAAATCATCTTGGGACTATTACAAACGTCTGCGAAACGCAACAAACACAGCAATTAATATTGAAAAAAAGCGTATTGGCAGCATATAGCTAACAGCAAAAATCATAAATCTATATGGAATTTTTTTAAACAGTTAGACATCCAAAAAACACAAACAAATATTCTTCCAGCTGAATTAAATTTTCCAAATGAAATAAATAGTTACTTTATTGAGTCAACTAACACTTGTACAGAACCTGACCAGTATCTATTAAATTATTACAATACAAACAGACATAATAATTTTGTTTCTTTGTTTAACTTTTCATATTCTACTGTTGAAGAAATTGCTGGTATTATAAATAAATTTAAATCCAAATGTGCTGGTCACGATAAAATTAATATAGACATGATTAAGCTCTGTAGCCCCTATGTTCTTCCTTACATAACTCACATTATCAATTGTTGCATCGAATGCTCTTATTTCCCAGATGATTGGAAACTCAAGTTATAGCAATACCAAAGATCTCTTCACCTAAGGAATACAAAAACCTTAGACCGATTAGCATATTGCCTTTAATAAGTAAAATTTTTGGAAAAATTCTTGACATGCAAATGCGAATATTTCTAAATAAACATTTTACCTACATCGCAGGGTGGTTTTAGACCTTTACATAGTTGCACTACAACATTATTGGAAGTAACTGATGACATAATATCTGCTACTGATTCCGGACAAGTTACTGCTTTAATTTTGCTTGACTTCACCAAAGCTTTTGATACTATAAATCATAAATTACTGCTTTCAAAACTAAAATTTATTGGTTTTGACAATAATGCAATACAGCTAATTAAAACATTTCTTCTAAATAGAACACAGGTGGTAAAAATACATAAAATATATCTGATTGTTGTAAACTAATTAGTGGTGTGCCTCAAGGATCCATACTGGGGCCATTATTATTTATAATATATTCAAGTTTTTTAGAATCATTGGTGAAGTCAAGTAAAATTAAACTATACGCAGATGATACCCAAATTTATAAATCTTTTCACATTAAAGATATTGAGCTTGCATCTAGAGAATTAAATGCAGACATAAATAGCATTATACTAGCATCCGAAAAACATTCTCTTCTTATTAATGCTAGTAAAACAGCATGTTTAATATTTGGCAGAAAAAAAGATAGAATTTTGGCTAAATCAATAATTCAAATAAATGTAAAAGGTCAATCAATATCTATCTCTGAAGAAGCAAATAATCTAGGCCTTATCATGGACAGCTCTCTTCGTTTTAATAAACACATCAGTAACTGCATTAGAAACTCCTTTTATAAACTAAAGTGCATATACCCTCACCGTCATTTGTTAGATGTAAATACCAAGCTAACGCTTACAAATTCAATGGTGCTGAGTCAGCTAAACTACTGTGATGCTGTGTATGGGCCTTGTTTAGATTACAATACTAAGAAACGCATACAGATTGTTCAAAATGCTTGTCTAAGGCTTATCTTTGGTATCCGCAGACGTAATCCAATAACGCATAAACTAAAACAAGTAGGTTGGCTAAACATGCACAATCGTCGCATTCTTCATGCATATACTTGCTTTTACAAAATTATAATGTTCAAAACACCACCGTACCTCTACAATAAGATAAAGTTTAGAACTGACGTTCACAATTTGAATACCAGATTTAAAGGTGCAATATCACCACCATATCATAAAACTCCTTACTTTGAAAGATCCTTTTCGTACAACGTTTACAAATTATATAATGAATTACCTGCATCTTTCAAAAGTTTGTCAGTTACAAAGTTTAGATTGTGTGTTCGAAATCTATTGTTAGACAAACAATAATATATTTAACATTGTGGAGTGTTCACGATAGTTGGATTTTGGATAGGACAACATACTTACTAATTAATAATTTTTTTTCTTTTTTTTAAATTATATTTTGTTGGTATTATAGGAATTAATATTATGTTATTTGGTATTGTCTATACTTATAGGGTTAAGTGGAAGAGCAGACTACTGTGTAGTACAGGAATCTGAACTTTGCCCTTTGTTATTCTGTGTTTATTTAATTTTAATTTTATAATTTGTTTTATTTTACTTTGGCAATAAAGACAATTTATTATTATTATTATTATTATTATTATTATTATAATTAACAGATGCCTGAAAGCAAGAACAGAATGTTATTCAGGCCAATATGCTTAATAAACACACCAGCTAAAATAATAGAAAAAGTCATTGTACAAAGAATAGAACAAGAAATAGAAAATAAAAGAAGATAAAAAAAGAAACAATATGGATTTACTAAAAGAAAATCAACCTTAAAAGCTATAGATAAAGTGAAAACACTAGCAAACAGCAAAACTCAGAAGAAAAAACAACACTCTGATAGCGTTGGGCATACAGAACGCGTTTAACAGTTTGTTGTGAGAAGCAATTATAAAGGTGACAAAGAAAAAAAACCGATCAAGAAAACAATAATGATCATATAGAGCTACTTACATAATAGAAACCCAGTGACCAAGAAAGGAAAATTCAAACTTACCAGAAGGGTACCACAGAGCTCAGCACTAGAATCAAAACTATGGAACCTTGTTTATAATAAGTGTGACAATAAAAGCGTTTGCAGACGACTTAGCACTAGTAGACGTAGAAATGAAAATAATAAAAAAAAGTCTTGAGCTGGCAATATATATGATACAGTTATGAATAAAATATAAGGGTTTAAAATTAGCAACACAAAAAACAGAAGCGGCATGGCTAAAATAGAAAAAAACTAAAAAATATACTGGAACAAACTGGATAAAACAAAAATGATCAAAAAATGCCTAAAAAATAAAAATAAATATAGGGCGCTAAAAAACTTTGCAAAAAGGGTACTAAGAAAAAAAATAAAGAGTTTGACAACAAAAAAATACAAAAAATCAAACAATGAAAACAAACACAAAATAAAAACCATAGAAAAAAAAAGAGAAACAAAAACAGCAAAATGAAAACAAAAAACAAAGAAAAAGATTTAAAAAAAAGAAATAAGAAAAGATAGGACAATTATGCATACCAAAAATAGAAGAAAACAGAAGAACATTTACAAAAACTATAATACCAAACAAAAATGCAAAGATAAGAAAAAGAAGATAAGAAATGTTGAAAAAATAACAAAAATAACAAAGCAAGCGCCAAATGGTAGATACGCTATCTCAAAGTTGACAAATAACGCAACTCTGGAGATGGTCAGAATATACCTGGCAAAAAGAGGACACAAAAAAGTAATCTCAGATGGAGATACAAAAATATTACTGAAGGTAAAACTAACAAATTTAGACTACCAAAAGAAATACAACTAATTAAACTGCATAAACTATTCATAAAGAAAAGAGGATGCAATGAAGAACAAGTGAATAAAAGTTTAAAAAAACTAAGAAAGCATTTAAAACAAACCAAATAACTAAAATAAGTTACACACGGATTGGAGAAGAAAGAGATTGCAGAGCTTGATGTCAGTGCAGATAATAAAAGATACAAAATGGCAAAAAACAAACACAAATAAAGACTATGTAGAAAAAGAAAAGCATGCGTGCCGCAGATTCTGTGAAAATCCGCGAAGCAATAGCCAACTCAACTCAAACTACTACCAAATCTAGAATAGTTTGATAAAGATATAATAACAACAAGATTTACGCAAAGAAGAAAACCAAATAGTAGGTTTGTAGGGTCAACAAACACATCAATAAAAACATTAAAAATGCATGATTTGATAATCAAATCATCAATACACGCCAAACATAAAAAGTTTACACAAAAAATATTGTGTATTTTAAAGTTTTCCGGCAAATTAAAGCAACCAATCTAGCTTTACTTGTTTTATCTGTGCAAGGAGTTTGAGTAACGGAAGTTTATAAATCAAGATTAACATGCGTCATGCATTCAATTTAATTTGAATTTGAGACAAATTTATGTTACGTAATTTTAAAGATGATGTGTTAAAGTCCATAAGAATAAATATGATTTTTCAAGAATGAACTGTTACTCTAGAATATCAAAAAGAAAATGGTTTGTTCTCTATCCTGGAAGTGCGCATCGTACATAACTCTGTACCACCAACTAACTGTCTGCGAAGTAAACCATTTGCACCCAAACGCTTCTGAAATCATAAATTACAAACCGGACTAAAGTATTGCGTCTTGTTAGTGTTGGATTACCTTTAAGTTTTAAAAAATGTAGTTTTTTCAAAAGCTTAAAACCGGATATAGATCGGATCCATGAGATTAATGTTTTTCTGTTTTCTAATTGTAGAAAATTGCTCCACAAAACTTTGATTAAAGTTTACCTTCAAAAATGCAATTTGACTAACAATTATCAACTGCAAGCGTTCTTGAAGTTGATAAACTTTGATCAAAGTTTTGTAAAGCAGTTTTCTACAACTAAAAAACCACTTGATGCTTTTTATAGTGTACAAAATGGTATTACTGGTAATGCAGAAACAGTTTTTTGTAATCTATAAAAATGATCTACTCTAATAAAACTACACAATAACCATTTTTTGCTCCACTGACGCTCTCAAGTTTGTTACACTTTATCTCAATTGTTAAGATGTTTGGTATTTGTAAAGATAAAATTCAAACCGTTGTAAAAGATTCTGAATAAAAATGTCTCGGATATTCTTAGAGTAATTGCCGATCAGTAAAGCTGTTAAGACTTCTTATAAACACAGCTCTCACTCGTTCAATATTTGCAGGCGTACGAACCGTTCTTCTACGTTCATGTTGCTCTCTACAGAACCATTAACCGTATCAAAAATGTTAAAGTTTTTTTTATTAATTATGTATGTTATATATACCAAGTTTAATTTTTATACAATCAACAATCAATTTTGGCTTGCACTCTCTCATAAGTAGAAGAGAATATTTCTGTGCTACTTTCTGTTATAAAATATTAAACAGTGACATAAAATGTATTACTATTTTTTTGAAGTTAATTGTATTGTATTGCAAAACTTATTATATTAAAACATAAAACACTGAATAATTGGTATAGATTTAATAATCTTACTATACTTTTGCGTGCCTTATATTTAGAAACATTGTAAAGCTGCAGTATTGTGATTTCTGTATTCATTTTATTATTTTAGATTTTGTATGTAAAGCATTATTTTGTAAATAATGTATTGTTATTGCTACAAAAAAGTACTGCTTATATATATATTAAAAATTAAGTTGTGTTAGCAATATGTTATTAATTCAATATACTATATAAACTAATTAAATGTTCAGAAATCTGCACTGCCAAATCTGGCCATACCACAAAAAACCGGCTTTGATAAGCAAAATAAAATGATTTTTCTTTAAGAATTAAAAAAAAAAAACAAGCTTATACCGTTGAGTGAAAGAATATTAGAAAGAGGCGCGAGGCATTGTCCGTACGCAAAATATAAATGTATCTGTCTTGCTCACACACAAGCTAGCAACAATCTGCCATCTCCAATTAATTACCGAGAACCAATCTAAATTGTCCAAATTCTACTTAATTATAACAATTTTGGGTATGATCTTCAAACCAACTTAAAAAATTTAAAGTTATTGAAATAATTATATGATTAAGTAGTCCGCACAGCCAATAAATACAGAAACAATTGTAAAATAATAACAACAAGTATTTGCAAAAAATACATATTTCCTACAAAAGACGGTCAAAATCGTTTCTATAACTACTCTCACAATAAAAATTAGTTTTTAAACTTTAAAATATTTCATTCAAACTAAGCAAAATATGGCAAAAATATAAAAAACAGCAAACCGATTATGTAGTATTTAGCATAATCATCAGATATTACAACACCAATTGTTTCATAATCTGTAAAAAATCTGACCAAATAATATAATAAAAATCAGGTTCTAAACAAAATAATATTTCTAATATTATGAAAGAACTTAACAGTATTGCTTGCTTATTGGTATTATTAAAAAATCTTAAATCTTTATTATTAAAAATAAACATCATAATAATAAATTGTCTAGTGATCTAATTTATTTTAAATTATTTACATTTATTCGGAATGGCCTATTGCCCTCGCTAAAAGAAATTAATTATAAAAAACATTAATTAATAATAAAACTTTTATCATTTCATAAGAAAGTATAAATATTAAGATTTTTGCACCATTTATTAACTGAATCAAATTGCGAAAAATTAAGTGGCCAATAAATTATTTTAACCCGATTTCTTTCATCCATCAATAGCCGCCTAAAACAAATTACATAAATACATATGCAAATCCGCAAAAAAATAATTTAAAATTTCTCTACAGCTGGCGCCGTTATCATAATCCAATCCTGCATAAAAATACCATTAATTTTACTAAAAAAATGTTTAATTCAAATCGATTAGAAATTAATTTTAAGAAGCTCGTGCGGATCACGTGAAATTTATATAAATCATGGCGCCGTCGCACATCATCACGTACCAATTAACAAAAATGTGGGACCCCTGATTAGATTGTTTAGTAGAAATTTGTTTATATTCAATTTAATGGTAAATCAATTTAAATTCCATAACACGTGCTGCAAATGATCAGTAACCAATATTATTCAAAATATGCAAATAATTATCTTAATTGAAAGTAATAAAACTGTAAATATTTAAAAAAAAATTTCAGACCCAATTGTAAATATTTTGCATATAAATATAAATAGTATAATTTTGCAATAAAGTCTGTAATTCACATAGCATGTCGTCTGTAATTCAATCCACAATTGTATAAAACAAAGAAGCATATTAAATAAGATCACTTGACCCGTAAAATATCTCTTGTTGCATGTTGCAGTTCAGATAAAAATAATGGAATCAATTTCCCCAACAATCATCACCTGCTGTTAATAGTAATAAGTTAAATAAAGGTTGTTGATTCAAAAACACATTATGCAAGTAGTAAATATCAATAATAATCGCGATTAATCAGTGTGTCAAGCTCGGGGTCAACACTATTTACACATTTGCCCACGATTCGATCACGTTCTTGTAGGGTTAAAAATCGATTTAAATTTATAATTTAATTTTTATTTAATGCGTAAGAACATTTATCGAAACAAAGTAGGTAATGGAATATTTTGCTTGGGTCAGTCGTGTCACTGTGATAGCGATTCCTGTAAACACATTCACAATTATTTTTTGTATTTCAATATTGGCTTGTAGTAAAGATAAATGTCATTAATTAATTATCAATTTGTAATTAAAATTTTTTTTTGTTTGTCTGGATTCATGGTCAAATTATCAGGAAAAGTCTAAAGTCGATTGAAACAAGGAAAAATATTATTTTACAAATCTCCTTGAGACGATCTTATTATGCAATTAAATATTTCATAATGTAGTAAACATAAACATTCATTCATGATAAAAATTCTACCTAAGAAGGAAACAACTAAATAGCAATTTGAAGCATATTGACAAAATTTACAACAATAACAAGCTTGTAAAAGATATGAACTATAAAACTGATTACTTATATTTGCTAATAATTGCATTGGTACTGATAGTTGGTATCCGGGTGATGTTGTTTTTGTTGGCTTTCATTTGGTTGCAATTGATGCAGCTATCAGTTTCGGAAGCAATCAACCTGTGCGTATGTAAGCGGACAATTTGTTAGTTGCTGTGAGTTTAGAATGCAACCTTTACGGGTTCCTCTATGTTATGGACCTGTGCTAAAGGTATGACCTGATTTGCTAGTGGTCATCTTATATAAACGGGTTAGAGGCAATTGTTGTAGATCAGCATGTAAGTTTACATTGTTTAATTGGTTCTAAAAAAACTTTCAGCGTTCTAATCTAAAAAGTTGTATTAAGAATCTAACACGTTTTTTTTTAATTGGAGAAGGTCAGTGTAAGTGTGATATTTTTCAAATCTGTTTTTTTTTTTTAAACTTATTTGGCATTATAGAATAAACAGCTTTCTTTGAGCTTCATTGAATATTAAAAAAAACTTCTATCCAGATGTTTTAACAGGCCCAGGCAGTTGAGCCCAACGACAAATTCTCAAAACCACCTCTTTTTCAACAAAATCTATCAGGTTAGCAAGGATATGATACTCCCAAAATTTCTTAAGAATACAGGCCATAACACTAGAGAATGGCTCATACAGTTCTTCTCAAACATACTGAAATCCGTAATGCTGCACTAGTCTTTAAAAGATCTAAAATGATAGCAATACTAAAGCAGGTAAACCATCTACTGAAGCAACTAACTACAGAGCAATTGCATTCTTCCGCGTTGCATATAAACTTCTAGAAAGACTAATTTACAACAGAATCTCAGAAAGCATAAGCCAAATCACACCTCCAGAACAAGCAGGGTTTTTTGTTTAAGACAAAGCTGTGCGGACCAAGTACTAGCGTTAACAACACATGTCAAACGTAGGTTCCAGAACAAACTAAAAACTTCAGCTGTATTTATTGACCTTACCGCAGTCTATAATACTATCTAAAGAAAGAAATTACTACTTAAGCTGATCGGTATACTACCATGCATCAAAATCTACAAGTTAATTAACAACATGTTACGCGACATACTATTCCGGGTGTATCTAAATGAAAAAGTTAGCAAAACAAAGCACTTAAATAAAGGTCTACCCTAAGGCTCGAAAATCGCACCTCTCCTTTTTAACTTATACTCTTATGTCTTGCTGGCAACCCGGTTCATATTTGCAATTGACAAGCAAAAGATGTTTTAAAAAATGAAAATTGTGCACAAACCCATTTAAAACTAAAACTACAGGTTTCAATATAAATAATTAAAAACTTTCACTACTGTCACAATTAACTTCAACGGAATAACACTACAACACAACTAACACCCAAAATACTTAGGCGTTACTCTAGACAGAACATTTTCTTACAAAAAACACCTAAAAAACAAAGTTGCTAAAATTCAAACAAAAAACAATTTTGTTCAAAAACTTGCAGGGACCACCTGAGGAGCCCAGGCTGCCACTATTAGAACTGCAGGCATAGCACTGGCCTATTCTGTAGCAGAATACTGTTTCTCAGTATGAATAAATAGCTCTTATGTAAGCAAAGTTGATGTTCAACTTAATAACACAATGAGAACAGTAAATAAAGACAGTTAAATTCAACAACAATAAAATGGCTGCCCGTTCTGAACCACAATTTGCCGCAGCATTTACAACAATTTCAGGATCTTGACTTTACTGAAGAACAACTTTGAAATGCTAAAAACATAGAAAAAAAAAGTGAAAAAATTCGGAACCATTCAGAAACGTTTACCTTAACCTGTCAATAAGGCCACTTTATTTATCATTTTAACTTGTTAATTAGCAGATAAATCCCTATTTTAAAAAGCAAGTTAATGTCTAAAAAACAGGTTTTTGGTCACTGCGTAATCTTAGCTGTATTACTGTGTTTATACATAATCAGTTGTTTAAGAAACTACATTAAATCTTTTTTCTGTTTTTAAAAAATCTAAAATTTTTAGAACAACAATTTGCACAAAACTGTGGTAAAAGCCCCCAAAAGGCAAGACTACAGAAGCCAAACGCTGAGCAAAGCTGTTAAAAAACAAAACCTTTGTGGCAAAATAAAGAAAGCCCTAGAAAACAAACAAAAACTAAACCCAGGTGCAAGAAGTTGAGGTGGCCAAAAGAATGCTACATAAAGTAAAAAATGGCGCAAGGGAATCTACTGTAAAACCCACTTAACGACCTCATCTTTATCTTTAACAGAAACAAATATCAAGGTAGCCCGTCTATAAAAAAGCTACAGAGAGAGCTAAAACAGCTATACAGCAGAGGACCATGACGCTAGACAAAGCCTGATCATAAAAGACGGCAAAATTAAAATCAAAGCAGAAAAATACGTGCACTTGATAGCCTTTGAAGAAGAGGGGATGCCCAGAAAAGAGAAAGTGTGACTAGGCATGACACTAAAAAAATAATAATAGTCATGAGAAAAGAAAAAAGAGAGACAACCAGTGCTACCACAAAGGTGGTAAACAAAACTGTTACAAAGACATGATGGAATTTGACAAACAAGAAACGGCAATTAGAGTCACAAAGCGTAGGCCAAACACTAACACAATAACGATCATCAAAAGGGTTTTTATACGCCAAAATCATTAAAAACATAAAAGAGTAAGTCATTAAACACAAAAATGACTGTAGACAGCGTAAGCAAGCAACAAGGCAAAAGCGTTCAGCTTAAAATAAAAGGAAAAGAAGACAAAAAAACTGGAAGCAATAACAAGAGTAAAAACATGGCAAAAATAGCCCTGTACAAGAAGCTAAGTAAGAGGGTAGAGATGCATAAAACAAACACTATAAGATTCAACCAAAGAGTGAATAAAAGCGGATCTAAACAGGCCTTTGTGACAATAAACAAACAAAAAAACGCTTGCCAACTACTAGTAAAAAGAAGAATTGGCAAAGGCTGAAATAGGTATAGGGTTAAAAAAGTAACATACCACCAGATGCTACCAATGACGCAAAATTAGCCATACTGCTAACGCTGCAAGGCAAAAAAAAACAGAGATTTGCCACAACTACTGCAAACCAGGATATCAGAATTGGATCAGAAAACGCCAAAATGATTACGCATGAAAGCGGTTACCAAGCCAAATCAATAAGCTGCCCAAAATATAAGAAAATTGAAAAACAACTAAAAGAAAAGGGTAAGTCCAACTCCAATAATAAAGAAAAGATTTTTTTTAAATATTTTAATGACATTATTTTCACAAACTAAATATTATCTTTATCAATTAATTTGATATCTTTGTACTTTTTGGAACACGACTGATGATAGGTAGTTCTACAATTTACACATTTAGGTCTAGTTATTGCGGTTGCGTCACATTTGCATAGATTTTAATTAGCAATTTCTTTGACAACGTCTGTGTCGTCTACCATCTTAAATAGATATATTGAGATCACCAGCAGACAAACAAAGACAAAACAAAAGTTAAGACTCTTAACTGGGTGGATCTTTAAAAAAAGAATAAAAGCAAAATCAACGTCCAAAATTAAAGTAAATTAAAAAAAAGCATTCAACAACACGTACAAAAAAAAAGCCACAAACAATGCACGTAAAGCTATCTACTAGTGGACTATCGACAGTGCAAAGCTGCCTAAACGCCAAAAAAAGATTGCAAAGCCAAACGACAAACCATCAGCTAGTGACGTTTGAAGTGAACAAAGACTTCTAGGGAATAAAGTACAAAATAAATACCCGGAAAGATAAGACTACTGTTGTCAATAATCCTAACTAACAAAGAGCAAAAAATGAAAGCTCAAAAACTATTCCCCAAAGATAAACCTAAAGTGTGACCACAACTAGAGATATATCCTAAAGCAATACACACCTGCATTTTGGTAAACAAGCCGGCTGCAGGAAATAGGCAGAAACCCAACGGCATCCCACCGAGAGTCGCAAACCACATGACAAAGTCAGGAGTATTCCCGCTCCAGCAAAAAATCGGTAAACTTACACTAATAGAGAAACTAACCAGATCCGGAGAAACAAAGACCTACCAACTAATATGTTTTCTAAATCTGATGAGTAAACTTTTAAAACAATTACTAAATAAGCCGAGAATCATGGGAAGTTACCTGCAAGACAGAAAGATCCTGGTCGACAAAAAATAAAAGATTCAAATAATCTGCGGTGTACCACATGGCTCCGTCATCGGGTCAATACTCTGGAACATCCTATACAACAGTATACTAAGGATGGAATTTTTTGAGAAAATCCATCTTGTGGGATACGCGGACAATCTAGCAATGGTGGTCTGTGAAAAAAAAGCCATAGAAGAAGGACCATTGCCGAGTGACCAACTCTATATTTTTGAACGCGGCACTAGTGCGGTGCAAATACACAATAACCTCCAGGCACAGAAAAAAGCTTGAATGAGTGCAGAAGCATACTGCAATACGCATCGCAAGCGCTATAGCTATATATGCTATAGATTTTTTTCTACAAGAACAATACAAGTGGTAAGTGTCACAATGTCCATCTACTTGCTGACGGAAGCAACAGTAGGGGGAGAACCAAACGGCATCTTGGAGCGCAGTTAAAAATAAGTTCCTCGGAAAATGAAAACAAAAGTAAAACAAAAATGAACCCACTAAAAAAGTAGAACTATGGATAAACAGAAAGCACGGCAAAGTGAACTACTTCCTAACTTAGTTTTTTACAGGACATAAGTGTTTTAAATCCTATTTAAAAAATGGCAATTGCGGATAGCAACAACTGCATCTACTAAAATAGGAGATAGACACGCCACTATCTTTAAGGCCCTAGATGAACTCACGAGAGAAGCGCTTACTGAGCACATGACAAAGACTGACAAATACTGAAAACAAAAACAAGAAGAAGTGGAACACCATTGCCAAACAAATGAAGGCCATAATGTAAAAAAAAAAGAAAAAAAAGCTGCAATTTCGCCGGCGGATGAGCACTGTCCTGAGTGTGATGCTATAATTAATCTAAAGAAAAGAGCAATAAAATGTGATGGCCATTGTAATAAGTGGTTTTATATTCAATGTATTAAAATAAGTGATAAACAGTTCAAATCCATTGTTAATTTAAAGGATCTAGTGTTGTGGTTATGTGAAAAATGTAAACATTGGTTAAATGGAATGAAGTTGAATCATGTCAACATCACTGCTAATTTAGAAAAATTGGAGGCAAAAATTGACAATTTAAAATGTGCAATAGGTGAAAAACTTAATACATATAGTGATAATTCATTAGGTCTTTCCTTTTCTGAAATTATGAAACAAGAAAAACATAATAATTATATACATAATAAAAAGAACACTGTGATACATAATAACTTACAGAATAACATACCAAAAATAATAATTAAACCCAAAAATCAAACACAGAATAACTCAGAAACTCTAAGTGAATTAAAAAAGCACATCAATCCAATTAAATTAAATGTTAAAATTGAAAATTCCAAATTTATCAAAAATGGCGGCATAATAGACTTTCCAGAGTTAGATCACAAACTAATAAAAATTAAAGTTACAACTATAATTAAAATAAAACAAAAAACTACATCTAAAAAACTTACAGTTACTCATGAAAACAGGTTTAGAAATATTGTTAATGCACAGATCCTACAAACAAACTGCAAAACTTTTCAAGAACTAGTAAATATCATAAACCAAACAAAATCGCAAACTACAAGAACAGAAACAGTGCGATACAGAAAAATAACTTGGATAAATGACAAAATTATTGAACTATTTAAAAAAAAGAAAATGTAAGTATGTTGCTATGAAAAAAAAATGGACATAATAATGAATTGAAAATTGAATATAAAAAGTTTGACAAGTTTGTAAAAATGCAAATTATAAAACAAAAAGAAAAAATTATAACTAAACATCTGGAAGAGGCTGGTAGTAATTTAAGGAAGGTGTGGAAGATTATTAATGAACTTTTAAGCGGAAATAATATGAAAGTAAAAACTATACTTAAATTAATAGAAAACAATAAATGTATTACTGATCCGACGGACATATGTAACACACTAAACATTTTTTTTGCAACCAATGCAACGTATCTTCAAAATAATTTACCAACTAGTCAAAATAAAAATAATAACAGTCTAAATACAAAAACAATGATTCTCAAACCTACAAACATTTCAGAAATTATTTCAACAGTAAAAGACTTAAAAAAGAATTCTGCTACTGGACCGGATAATATCACCGTAAAAAACATGCTACTAATAATTGATACTATAGATATTATAGTATAAACAGCTGCTTTGAGTCTGCAATGCTTACTATCCAGATGAACTTAAACTTAATCACATTATACCTATCTATAAAAAAAGAGAACCCACAAAAGCTGAAAATTACATACCAATATCTTTAATAAGCACGTTTTCTAAAATAATTGACAAAATTATAGTAAAACAAATGAATACATTTATTAATACTACAATTGGTTTTGACAGTAGACAGTATGAATTTCAAGAAAAAAGCAGCACCCAATCTGCTATTTCTCAGCTGCTAAACTATACATATAATAATCTAGACAAAAGAAATTATGTAATAGCCCTTTTTGTGGATTTACAGAAAGCATGTGATACTGTTGACAAAGAACTATTAGAGTATATGAATCAAATGGGAATAAGAGGTAAACTAAATAAATACGTAGTTACCTAACCGGAAGAATTCAACACACTAAAGTAAATGGATATCTCAGTACGGGACAAACTGTACAAATGGATGTACCACAGGGTTCAGTACTGAGTCCTGTGTTATATCTGCTGTACATTAACAACATTAAACACTGTGGCCTTTCTGCTGAATATGTTGTATACGCAGATGATACTGCTTTATTATATCAAGAAAACAACCTACACAAACTAAGTACATTAATAAACAACGGTTTAACAAAATTTCATAACTGGTTAATCCAAAACAAATTATCTATAAACACCAATAAGACTGAATACTTAATATTTGTTAATAAAAATAAACAAAATTCCAGTATAAACCTAACAGTTAATTAATAACTTATTAAAAGTGTAAACCTAACCAAATACTTAGGATTAGCAATTGATGACAAACTTATCTAGCAAAAGCACATCAACAACATAAAAAAATGTATGTTCCTCTTCTTGGTGCATACCGAAGATGCAATATTAGGTCCATCAAAGTATTAAATCACCTGTTTGAAAGCATAATTATTCTCAAATTATCTTATATGATTACTGCTTGGAGCTCAACTTTGCAAACAGAATTAAACTCTATGCAGCGTTTACTAAACAAAAGTTTAAAGATACTGTTTACTCGACTCCTACAATAGATTTATACCCAAAACTTAAAAAACTTTCTCTACCAAAAATTATAAAACTTGAGAAATGTAAGTTAATCTTTAAAACACAAAACATAAGCTAATCAAGTCCGATATCAACATGATTGTTAATAATCAGATTCATAATTATTCAACAAGAATAAAAGAACATATACACCTCCACACAATAAATAATAACAAAGGAAAATACAAAATAACTTATGATTATGTTACTGCATTTAACACTCTTCCAGAACAACAGAATAATTAAAAAACCCAATCTTGTCACTTATACTAAAGCACTAAAAGACTTTTTAATTAGAACTTAAATGATGTTTGTTTGTTTTTGAAAATTATGTAATAACTTAAGTTAGAAATTAATTGGAATATATATATATATATATATATATATATATATATATATAATGTATGTAAGACAGAAAGATCCTACTGGAAGTGAAAAAATGAAAACTGCAATATCTCGGCCACATCATGAGAGGTTTGAAATATGAGATTCTCCGACTCATAATCCAAAGAAAAACTGTGGGAAAAAGATCTATCGAAGAGAGAAGAATGTCTTGGCTTAGTAATGTGAGAAAATGGTTTAAGGTCACGTCAACTGATCTGTTTAGGGCGGCAGTTTCTAAAATCAAAGTAGTAATTATGATAACCAACTTTTGGAATGGAGACGGCACATGAAGAAAAAGAAGATGTAAATGCAATAAGCATTATACGCCTTTAAACAAGCTGTAGAAGCTTCTTGGCGTATAAGAATAAATGTATATAATGCATTAAAAAATAAATAATTAAAAAAATAAAAGGCTAAAAAAGATAAAAAACAGTTACTGAGATCTTTGATCAAAATACCTGTTTTCAAGTATTTTTTGACCAACCCGTGTTTTTTCTTTAAACTGTGTCGTAGAGTCCTTTAACCAAAATAGTGATAAACTGTGATATTACGTGACTTTCTCGAAACGGTTAGTGAAATTCTTGATCAATGTAAACATTTACTAACTCATGTTTTTTTTTTAATTGTTTTACAGCAAGGTGATCCCAAGGGGGTAAAGGTTGTTTTAATTTCAAATCCGGATCATCGTCTCTCCTTTTTGCAAAAATAGGTACAGCACGTCCTAGAACTGATTAATCATTTACCAAAACGTTATCTCCCAAACAAACAAATATAGAACTAATAGAGAACAAACAAAAACGTCCAAAAAATCAAATGTGTTCCCTCAGGATTATCTTAATGACAGATTCATTAGCCAAAAGCTACAAAATATGTCCAGAAATTTAGCAGTTTATTAGAAAGTGTTTTATCTGCAATATTGTGAAAGAAAAAAAAAATACAAAAAGTATAGTAATTGGGCATATGCAACGTCACTCAAGTAACCAATTTTCACTTATGGTGATAAACAATAGACATGTGAACCCAATAAACTGAACAAAATATTCCATCGGGCACCCCAAATTATCCTATCCGCAGTTCATCACACTGCAGCGACCTACCGCTCCTAAAATAACTTGGTAGAACGTCGACATTATTTATTATTATGCTTTTTACGGCTATTTTACATCGCCACAGTAAGTCTACGACTTGTTTAAAGTGGTTTGATGGGACCAACAGCTTAATACGTGACTTCCGAATCACGCTGGTGGATATAGAGCAAGTTATCATTTCAGTCATATTTCGGGGATCGAACCCCGGACTGCTCGCATGATATGCAAGTGCTCTACCATTGAGCTATCAAGCTGAAAAAAAATTTCCACACTTTTTTTGCAAAAAACCCCAAAAAAAATTAAGATAAATAATAATATTATCTCTTGTTATATTTTAACACCAGCGACACATCAATATAGCCATTAACTTAATAACTTAGACACTAAGCACCTGGAACAATTCCAAAAAATAAAATTAAATTAAAAGTTTTTAATATATTTCTTTGTCTTTCAAAATCACTGTTTTTACCAAATCTACATAGCACACATTTATTTTTTTCTCCAAGTATCTTTTTTAATTGATCTTACTCACAAGTATCCTTAGCAAGATTATTTTTATATAATTAAAAATACTTACATATGTCTCCAAAATATGGACATTAACAAAGAATAGAATGGAAAAAATAACAATAGACGATAAAAATTTTTATTGAACTTTGAGTAAAATTTCTTATAACTAAGTAATTGACACAAAAGTATTAAACACAAATAAAAGATTGAATATAATTTTTGATCATAAATTTGTTGAACATATTAACATCATGTGCAATCGTGCCATAAAAATGTTGGAATTTGTTTATAGGATGTCAACAGATTTATCACCCAGTACACTAAAACTTTTATATTGTGCTTTGGTGCGTTCGCATTTAGAGTACGCTCCGTCAGTTTGAAGCCCTGCTTATGATATTCATAATCTTAGTATTGAACGAATTAAAAAAAAAATGTTGTCGTTTATTGTCAAATCGGGTATACTATCTGTAAATTATAATTACAGTTACATTGCCTCACTATAATCTACCGTCATTAAAGCTTTGCCAAAAAAGGACCAATTTGTCATTCTTGCATAATTTAATTTAAACCTAACCTAATAATAGACGGCGCAACAAGCATTCTTCTAATTATGGTTTTAATAATCCGCTAAGTAGAATGTGTGGATTTGCAAATACTTTACCAACTAACTTTAATCAGCTGACTAATGTTTTGTTTTAATATGTGCAATTTTTTGTATATGTTATTTTTTACTACATTTACAAAAAAATCTTTCTGGTAGCAAATTGTTTAAGCTACAAATGTTGTTACATTTATTTTGTAATAAAAACATTGATTTACGAGATATTTGCAAAAAGATTTTGTCACCGTTTGAAATCTAAAATTTTTATCAGGAGTCAAATCTGAAATGAAATCTATAAAGTCAATATAATAAAATTATTTTTACATCATAAATGAATTTTACTTAATCGTATTTATTGTAGTCGTAACAATATTGCTTAAATTAATTATATTAGTCACTTGCAAACATTGTTCTTTATTTTATAAAATATATTGGACTAACATTTTGATAATGCAATATTTCTAAAAATTGCTACTGTAAACTCATCATGATTGATTAACATGTAAGTTGTTTACAACACAAAAAAAATCCACAATTCATAATATTAATTAACAAGATTATTATAAAAATGTGGATGAGATAATTGTCGCGAATCGAACGACTTTGTTTTTTTCATTATTTTTAATGCACCCAGATATGAAATTGACGAAATGAAATATTGTAGATTAATATTGTAAACAGGTCGATATTACAAGAAACTTGATATTTGCATCACAATCATATTTTTCATATCAATTATTTTACAAATTTAGATCTAAATAGTCCAGAATATAATTTTTTTTTTAATCTCAATATAGATTACAAAATGCGAGATTTAAAGATGCATCATTGAAATGTAAATATATGTTTTTGAATTTGATTCTCTAGTATCTCAATATTTTTTTTAATATAGAACTATATATTATTAAATGTTATGCTAGTTATGCTACTAACAAAACCAATAAACTAAATACTAAATAAAGTTTTAGATAAAATAAACAACCTAAAAATTCAATATTTATAAAATTGCACTTTTTGGATTCTATAACTAGGTTTATTTAAAATCATGCAGATTAGTTAAACCAGTTAATTATGTTTCAACCGGATCACATATTAATTAACATGATTGTTGTTGAACACCGTTTTAAAAATATTTAAATAATCGTCATAAACAATAACAGTTTCCCAATGTTTTTGACCTAACCAATGACAACAAACGATAAAGACGTGCCTTCTTTCGAGGCACAAAAAACCTATCAATTCAATAAGCTATTGATTATTGCATTTAAGGTCACTTATTATATCCAGAGGTCTGTAAACAGATTGAATTTAAAAATTAAATTATTTATAAGAAATTTAACATTCCCAACGTAATGATTCTGAGAAGTTTAAAATATTTATATTATAATTTTATTACGAAATTAAGTGTTTGGTTATTATTTTATAAATATAATTATCAACACCCATTGTTGCAAATAAATTTATAAGTAACTGTTGTATATTTGCATATAATTTTTGAATTGAATGCATGCACGCTTGAATGGTACTACATATTTGTGTAATGAAAAATGTATATAGAAAACGTACATGTGAGTGGGTCGCTGTTGAATGCATTCACACACGATTATGTTTAGAAAAACACAAATTTGCATTAACTATGAATAAGAATATTATAATCAGGGCAGCTATGTGCGGTTGTGGAGGTATGGCGCTTGATAAGAAGGGGCGCCGCTTCAAGATAAATCATCGCACTAACAAAACATTGCAAAGTATTGCAAACACCAAATTATTTTTGTTAAGAAGGGCAGCAAAAAAAAAACAAATGTACTGAAAGAAAAAATGAAACCAAAAGTAGGCTTTGTAAATAATGTTATATCAAACTAATTTTGCAAACAATCAATCACGCATACAGACTCATATCAGAGATGGCCATCTAATGAACTGCTTTCCAATCGCACAAATAGTCAAACTATTAAGGAGCGGCTTATAAAAACGAGCAAAAGTGCAAGTTTTAAAATTTAAAGAAGTATAGCATAGTGTATACTTCTTATTTCAAATATTTGCTATTCTTCTAAGCTTGTTTTGGAATGAAAAGTAGTAACATTAATTTGCATTCTTAGAAATTACACTGAATCAAATGTTTTCTAAAAAATTCAGTCTCGCAACCAAAAAAAAAAACAAACTAGCTAAGTATTAATGTATTACAATTAACCAAATTCTTATATAACTTTAATAGTTGGACTAAATTTAAATAAACTATTAAATTACTTTATAAAATACACAATATAAAGGTCTCAAACTGGCATCTTAATATGGCTACATGCAATTAAAAAAAATCAATTTTAATAAATTTGTTAAATTGTTGCCGATTATCCACTACTTTGATTTATAAGAAGTGTATTCCATTAAGAAATATGATTTATAAACCAACATGCATGCAAGCAACGCATGATTTCTTCTACCCATAAAATCAGCCGCCTTTCTAATCTCTTCTCGCCTAACCACTCGTAAGACTCTCAATGGACGTGCAAGTAATATTTTAATTATCGGTCGCAAACTCCTACGACTTCCATAAATTACACGGCACGTCTGTGTTCCATTGCACCTTAATTGCATATTATAGTTGCATTAAACTAAATCTCATATATCTGTATTATCCCTTAATCGTTATAACATGTTTTGATTTCAGACATCATAATGAATTAGTTGAATAAATATAGACTGGAATCACTTCTTGAGTTAATTTATTCTTATTTAATGGTTTTAATATGTTAAGATTTCTATACCACGAAAAAGCGTTGGGTTATTTGATTATTATTTGCACAGTTATGTCCACAATTATTGAGCTATTGATATTATAATTCATCAATATATCGGCTCTAAGGCATAAGACTTGTACTGTCCTGTTTTTACATGTTCTTCTCTTAATATCGCTACCATTTTATCAATTTTGTTTTTAATAGAATTATCTCATTGTCGATAAAGATCTCCTTCAATCAAGACCTTCGCAAAAAGTATGGTCGCCGGTTTGCAAAACATAAAAAGGCCGCAATTTATAAAATAAATAGCTTCATTTTATTGAGATTGTATGATAAATAATGGACAGTATTTTTTATTGTACTTTTGATCTTTTTACATTATAAATTCTTCTTTATTGTACTGTTGATGCTTACACATTATAAACTCTTCTTATTTTATTATATTGTTGTTTTTCAGAGATGCATACATTGAAAATGTAAATCAATTTAAGATAAACATCCTGAAGATTACTAAATTTAGTCGAAACTAGTCGAATTAAGAACATTCAAAGCATACAAGTATAATATATTATTACTTTTCCAACATCTTCTTATTTTATTTTGTTCCTTTATATGAAATTTTCAGTTCTTTTAGCAGCAATATGATCCCAGGAAGTCCACTAACGTAAGGCTTTCTGTTGTTGTGACTGGAGTCGTATTTGGGCAGGATACAGATATCAGGAAACGGGAACGTATGCGCAGGATGGTGATCCGCAAGTGTATGAATATCCATCACAATCAGTGGCGTACCTAACACTTTTGCCGCCCATTCTAAGTCAATCAAATGGTAGTTTTTATAAATTGATGTCTGTATCCGAGCAAAATTTTTAGAGATAATATTTTCAACCGTACATTGACTTGACGATGAGAAAAAATATTCGAAATCATATAGTATTTCATAATTCGTAGAACTACTGGATATAAAAAATGCCGCCCCAGAATAAGTGCGCCCGGTGCGGCAAAATACTTTTTGTCACAGTTCTTTTTTAAATACAAAATTGGTCTGCTTAGCGTTTAGATGACCAAACTACCCCCCACCAAAATGAACAATTTTCGCAAGTAATGTATTTCATTTTTACCACATGTGTTACAACGTCCGCGGCCGGAAACAAATCAATAATCCGTCCTTTTGGCCATTTTGAAGATGGCTAACCAAGACTGAACCAAAACACCAAATCACCCTTTTCAAGTAAATAATGACTTGTTTTAACATTAGAACGCAAAATTTAAGTATAAATATACTCACAACACGACTTCAACGCTTTCAAAAAGATTGCAATAAATGATTAGACAATTTCCATCGTTTGACTAAATTTATATTAACATCTAATAAGTTTTTTTCTAACTTTTACAAAATAAAACCTCCCACTATAAAATGTCCAGGCATTAAATAATCAAATCTATCTTGAAGATTATTTGAGAGTTCACACAAAAACCGCAAATTCACGATAGCTTCAACCTTAATAATTATGGTGTCAAATTCTTCATAAGATAAAAGCTGTTGTCCATGTACTCTTTGAAAATGAGATTTGAATCATTTTACTCTAACCTCCCAAATTCCTCCAAAATTAGGAGCATAAAGAGATTGAAATACCTATTTAATTTTTTGAACTGCAATATAATCAGTCAAGACTTCATTATCAACAGACATAATATTAAACAATTCTTTGAGTTTCTTTGCTGCCCCACAAAAATTACTACCTGAATCTGAAAAGAAACCTCTTTGGCTTGAAAATCTACCCAAAGCTCTCAAACATGCCTCGGATAAAAGACTGGTCACACATTTTAGATGTATCGCTTTAGTCACAATGCAAACAAACAACACCAAATAATATTTCACTACCTTCATACATCTAAGAAGTGATGCTCTAATTGCTAAACAATTTTTATTTAAAATCAATTAAGAATGTCGACTTAAATGTGCTAATTGAAATTGGTCGATTAAACCCCCTACTATGCCAAAACCCTCAAAATTGAAGAACAAGGTCAAAACTTTCTACACCTTTAATCAACTGATCCTCTTCCTTATTTAACAATGTTTTTTGAGTAAATTTCACTATTATTTTCATAACATTCTCATATTTATGATGAACTATTGATCAAACAACCATATTCTCTTTTTGTGAAATATCAATAAAATGCAACATAAATGCAATAATTTGTTGCAATTTCAACAATAATAATATTTTGTTAAACAAGTTTATAAATTCAGAATAATCTTGATTTACATCAAAGAACAAATAATTTTCTTTCAATTCAGGTAAATCCTGTATTATCAAATTTGGTTTTTCAAAGACCAATTCACTATTGGTTCCCAAATAATATCTGGACCTTTTCACCAAAGCAAACATTTAATAAGTTCAAAAACAAACAGACCCCAACTAGCTAGATCTGCTGGATTTTGAGCTCCTAGAACGTGTTTCCAAATTGCTTTCAAATTTAACTCATAAATCTGTGCAACACAATTTGCTACAAAGGATTTTATTAGAAAAGAAATAATTTTCTTTCAATTCAGGTAAATCCTGTATTATCAAATTCGGTTTTCCAAAGGCCAATTCACTATTGATTGACCTTTCTACCAAAGCAAATGGATTTGCTAGATTTTGAACTCCTAAAACGTGTCTCCAAATTGCTTTCGGATTCAATTTATAAATCTGTGCAACACGATTTCCGACTAAAGTTTTTAACAGATAAAAAGGAGTATGAATTCATGCCAAAACCGTAATTGAATCCACAAAACCAAAAAGGATCTTCCATTAAAAAACGCTCAAAATTGGCAAAAACCAGAAAAAAACAATTTAGATAACAACCATGCAGCTTCTAATTCTAAACGGGGTACTGTCAAAGTTTTAAGAGGAACCACACGAGATTTAACCACCATTATATTAACCTTAACAAAATTAATAGTTTACAAAGATTAAAAAAACCTTTTGAAATAATGAATCGTAGTAATCAAATTTCTTTCAAATCAGTTATTTCATTCATGATTTGTGTTCAGACATTTAAAATACCTGTTGGCAACGAATCATCTCAATTAACTTTCAATAACCAAAGCTGTTGTAATAAATCCTTTAATTAAAAAACAAAAGAATTCAAATATTTATTGATGTCCTCGCTTTAAAGAATTTTTTATCTGATTTTATTATATAGAGAGACATTTCCAGATTTAAAAGCTACCTGGTTTTCAGATTCTATAATAGAACTTACATCGTTCTATTATAAAATCTAAACTAGACAATTTTGCCAATTCAAACCCTCCGCAACGCAAAAAAACTATCAATTGAGTTTTTAATTTCAAAGCTTTATTTTCATTAAGAGCTCTCCATAATATGTCATCGACATTAATTCCATTCTTCAAAGCTTCTGCCGCTAAAAGAAAAAGATTTCCTTCAACTAACTGAAGTATAAACCTTTGAGCTAAATAAAGACTAGATGTAGCCCCAAAATTTACTTTAGTATGTTCAAATTCCTTGATAAGATCTATTCTGACAGCCACACTAGACGGCTTTTTTTTTTACCGTGATGCGTCAAAATATACGAAACTGGCTGTTTTGTAAGCACAAAATAAACTTGATCAATGTAATTTTGTATGTTTTAGAAATATATATATTTTTTTAATTCATTTTGTTTAAACCGAACGTCCAATTAATAAAAACGTTTTAAAGCATGTTCTTTATTGTTACCTAAAACAGGACAAACATTTGCTTTAAAAGGTAACCGAGTAATGTAGCATCTATTTTGATCACTAAAAACAGTTTTTAAAAAGTAATCTTTTTACAGAATTTCTTCTGGTGATATAAAAGAAACTAGGAGAGGTTTCTCTATCTCGAAAAAAGCACATTTGCTCAAGAAAAAAAACAAACAAATTCCGGAAGTAATTCAAGGCTATTTTGGTTTTAGTAACTTCGTCCAGAGGTAAAGTATTTAAACAATACTTGTTAAATTCATAAGTAAGAAAAGAAAATGTATTAGAGACTACATTAACACAAAATGAGTTCTTCAAAAACAGCAAACCAAAATTAATGTCAGAAGCCTTATGAAAAAAGATGTATCTTTATGGACGTACTTCTCTGCATTCCTGGATGTTTAATTGATGTCAGAGGCCTTGTTGTAATAAAACAAGTTTGTAAGGACATACTCCTCTGCATTCAAAAAAGATGTGAAAGTAATATCAGAGGCATTGTTGAAACAAGACAAGTCCTTAAAGGCGTACTTTTCTGCATCTAAAAAAATGTGAAGTTGATGTCAGAAGCCTTGTTGAAACAAGAACTAGGTGTGTAACTGATTAAATTTACGTAATTTACAGAATCAAACAAATCAATGGTCGGAGCCAGTTCATGCAATATAGATTCTAAGTGAACACACATAGAATTTGTTATGTTTGCTTTGTTCCCAATCTTATTTTTTACAGAACCCAACACTATCCAACCTAAATTGGTTAAAATAGCACTCGGATTTTCCTTAATATGTGCTGGACGAAGTGACGTTATATCCAAAACAGCTTCCACTATTAACAAAAAATCTACTAGTGACAATACATAAAAATAAGGATTTGCTAAAGATAAATTTGAAAATCAACTTTAAATTTCATCAGAAACAAGAACAGTAGGTAAATCAGCGGTAATTTTAAGTAACACTACAGCATCAAATTTAAATGAAAATATTTATTAAACTTAGTGCTTAAATGACAGCTCACCACTCCTTTGAGTAAACCCATCAAAAACTGACCCACTCCATTCAGTTAATAAGAACATTTTCTTAAAAGTTTCAACTTCTCAACTAATTCTTGAGTTATAAAGTTCACTTAACTGCCTGAATCAACTATCAAACGACAGAATTTGTGAATGGTTGAAGACTTACAGAATTCAAAAACACAAAGTTTAAAAGAGACTCATTAATTGCTTTAACAGATTCTTTCTTTATATTTACCACAAAATATAATACCTTAGTAGACATCCGGTCAAAATGCAACAAGATGTTGTGATCCTATCGACTACAAGTTTTGCAAGAAAACTCTGAAATGCATCTTGAAGAATGATGAGCACCCAAACGAGCAAAACAACGTTTATGAGCTTTGCTATTTTGTATCTGAAACTTGGGGTTCCCGCTAAGAACACAAGCAAATTTATTAATTGATGGTCGGTCAAAAGAAAATAGTTTGGGTTTGATTCTTTCCACCTCTATGTATTTTTTTAGAACTTTTTCTGATTCAACTCTTTGGGTACCCATCCAACCATTTAAATTTTCTAATAAAATATTTTTTTTTCCAGGTTTACTGGCACTACAGATTCATAATATTCTAAACAAAACCAATTCATACTTTCTTACATGTTACAAGAGTTTAACATTAAGCTTGCACTTTGACAACCACTCATCTAATCATATACACTAGACCACAAAGCCAAAGTACCCTCATTCATAGTACCCACATCTTTCTTTTTCTTTTTTGTTTCATGCACACATAAGATATCAATTTCTTTCAACAATTTATGTTCTTTGCCAAATACTCCTTTTACACTCCAAGTGCCAATGCTTCAAGTTTTGGGTCCTGTCCTTTTGACCTCGGCTTCTCATCATTGTTTTGGCCACTCAAAGCTATTGCACAAATATTTTTTGTAGTACTCAACTAATAGAGTAGACCAGAGTACTAACCTGATTGTACCGGTCTCCATACAGTATTTGCTGCTAAAAGTGAAACTAATTGCTAATAATATTAGCAAATTTTGCCTTGTAGGCCACTACACCGTTGTCCGTGTCACTGCTACTAGGAGGTAAGGCAATTCACCAAATCACCAAGACACACGCGTTTTTAATTTTGACATTAGATACTCTTTGAAGTTTAGACGCTCTTCCACTACGTTGCAAGCACTCCGTATCAACTGCAATTATTTGGCGTTCTATTTCAACGTTCACAACCCAGACCTCATTAAACCTGCAAAATTTGATCATTGTCTTTGACAAAAATGGTAAAACTGACTTAGGAGTTTGAAACCACAAATTTTATTTTGTTGAAATTAATTTTCAGACCTCATTTCATATACTCTCTGTTTAGGCGTTGCAGCATAAACTCTAGGTCAAACGCATCTCGAGCTATTACCACCAAATTATCTGCAAAGTTCAGATTGAATAAACATGTATTTACAGTTTCAGTTAACATGCCACTGATAACCGGTTCCATATATAAATTAAAAAGCATCGGTGAGAGGCTGCAATTTTTATTTGGACTGATAAATGTAGATATGCCGTTCTTAACAAATTCTTTTTTTTTGATATATTAGCTTATCTATCTTTAGCATTTCCAATACTTTTTATAGTCTACATCAAAACGTAACGCCACTGTGTATGTGTTATGTTTTTAATTTTAACTTGTGCAGTTTTGTGTGGAATTTAGTGCTTATAATTTAAAAGATCTTGTCTTTCCTGCTGGTAATTATATTAACAACCAGTTAACTTTACAATTTTAACAATTTTACTGCTTTTATTATTATTATTATTGTTTACGTATTTTAACCTAGAATTATTAGTCTCCCGCTTATTGTTTTGTCGCGCTTCCCGTGACCATATTATTAACTATTCATACCAGCGTAACTTCTGTTTCTTAACGTGTGACTTTATTATTAATTTTTATAATCCTACTGTCTTGTGTAACCTTGCCGTGGTCTACCAGTGATCGACCGCACCGGTGTGAATTGTGTCCTTGTTTCAACCTTATCCTGTTTTTATTTATTCACTGTGAAAGTGACTATAGACTTTTGTAACTGCTTCTGTTACAATGACCGGCCTAAACTGTAAATGCAAAACTGTTGCACAATCTGGTATAACTTGTAGCAATTGTGGCCTTTCTTTCATAACAGTTGCGCTATACGCTATAAAAAATTGGATGATTCCGAACTTTATAAAGAAAATATTACTCTTTACCAAGTTTTATGTGATGAATTGCATTCGAGCAATAAATTACTCTTAGGTAAAATTGCCTATCTTAAAGAGAAGACTGCTGAAAAAGATTAAACTATTCTTCAGTACGAAGCTCGCAGTGATCAACTAACTGTTCTTACTACTGCGCTGCTCACTAATGAAACGGTGCAATTGATTTAGCCAGCAGTTTTTCCTTCTTTGGCAAGCTCTGTTGTTAAGGGAAAAACTAATAAAAAAACTCAACCAAAAAGTCAAACTATCTTTGGTTGTGGCCCAACTAATGACAAACTGCAAGCTTATGTGCCTACTTCCTACGAACACGTTTCTAAACTTAGACGTGAAACTAAAAAAACTGATAAAGTAAATAATATATTAAATCTAATTTTCACTCTATACCAGTTGATGTTCTTAATTTACCTGTAAAATCTGGAAGCAACTGCAGCTTTATAATTTCTATTCCAGCTAACCATGCTCAATCTATCCTTTGTAAAGATTTTTAGCCTGCAAATACAGCGGTCAAGAAATTTATTAATTATGGGTAAATTCATAATGTTCCTGCTTTATCTTCGGTAGATTTTTGAAATCTGGAGACCAGTCTAAACCGGTCACCAGGAACACCAGCAAAATCTCAATATATTACCAAAACGTCGGGGTAAAAAAACTAAGCTCAAAGAATTAATGCTGGATATAGCTATCTCTAACTACAATATTATTGTTCTGACCAAAACCTGGCTTAATCATAACATGCAGAGCTACAATTAACTGGTTACAGTTTGTTTAGATGTGACCGTTCTTTGTAAACAAGCCCTAAGCTAGACGGAGGTGGTGTCTTAATTGCTACAAAAACTTGTTTTAATAGTATATTATTACAACCTGCTTTTCTAAGTGTTGAACATTTGTTTGTAATTATTAAGTTTAAGTCTGTGTCGTATATTGTCAGTGCAGTTTATTTACCACCTAACTCGGCATGTGATAAATATTTAGATCATTGTTATTCCGTTGAATCTATCGCTGACAAATATCCAAACACTAAACTAATTTCACTGAGCGATTATAATCTAGCCGCAGCGGCATGGGTAAACGATGAGTTAGGCATAAATGTTATTTGTAATGATAGTTATCCTATCACTTCGTTGCTAACTGTTTTGAATTTCTAAACTGTGCACAAAGTATTTCTATACCTAATAATGGTAGTGTGTTTTTAGATTTATGCTTTTCTAATATCTGTAATATTTTTGTGCTGTGGATGTTTTGTTAAAACTAAAACATCATAACTCTTATGTGATAGATATAAAATGTAATACTATTCAAGATATTTTAATGTGTAATTATGTTTTTAGTGCATTTTCGCTATTGACTGGTTTGTCCCCAAAAAACTGTGGAGTAAAAACAATTTTCAATAAAGAATTGATTTTATTTACTAGACTCAACAAAACTGTTCATAAACGTTATAAATCTTTAAGACTTTTATCCGATTATAATGAGTTTCAATCAATTTGTACTTCGTGTAAAAGTCTCAGTGTATGTCAATACAAGCAATATATTACTCGAACAGAAATAATCATTCAAACTAACCCAAAACACTTTTGGAAATTTGTTAGTGACACTAAAAAAACTATTGATTTCTCATCTACAATGTATTATAAGCATCAAACTTGCTGTAATAGAAATGACTATGATTTGCTGAATTTTTTTCTTCTGTTTACGATAAACAAATTCATCTAACTGCATTGTTTAAGTTTAAATAAAACGTATTATACACAGCATTTTCAATTAGTCTGTTGGATGTATTTAAAAGGATTGAGAACCTTAAATATAATTTTAGCACTGGACCGGACGGCGCTCCAGCTATGCTGTTAAAACAATGTATTTATTCCATTTCTACGCCATTGCATTTACTGTTTGAAGCTTTTCTTAATGCAGCTAAATTTTCTCAAATTTAGAAACAAAACTACATTTTGCCTTTGCATAAATCTAGAAAGGATATTAGTAATTACAGAGGTATATGCATCCAGTCTGCTATTCCTAAGTTGCTTGATCAAATTGTAACTGGTCAAATACAATGGATGTGCAAAAGCATTTTAGTGGAACAGCAACATGGGTTTTGTGAGGGTCGTTCTACTCTTACAAATTTTCTTTGTTACAAAAATGATCTTTGGATGCTTTTCAATCAAGAGTTCAAGTAGATTCTATTTACACAGATTTTTAAAAGGCTTTTGATCGCGTTAATCATAGAGTTTTGATTGCTAAGCTTCGGGTTTTGGGTTTTCATGATTCTGTCGTTGCGTGGTTGTCCAGCTTTTTGGAAAATCGTACTCAGTATGTGAAAATTAATAACTTTTTATCACAACCAATTGTTGTTTCATCTGGGGTTCCTCAAGGATCTCATTGTGGACCAATTCTGTTTTTACTTTTTATTAATAATCTTTCTTATTCTTAATTCTTTGTCTTTTCTTTTATTTGCTGACAATCTAAAAATTTATAGAAAAATATCATGACTTGGGTTCTGTTCATTTATGGTGTCTTATTAATAACTTGTTGTTTAATCCAAATAAATGTTTGTAAATGTATAAGCTTCAACCGAACTTTAAGTAAAGTATTGTATAATTATACTATTGACAATAAAGTATTGGAACATGTTACACAAATAAAGGATTTGGGCGTAATTTTTGACCCAAAACTAACTTTTGTTGAGCATATATACTATATGTGTAACCGTGCTATAAAAATGTTAGGATTTGTTTACAGAATGTCTACAGACCTATCTCCAAGCACACTCAAACTACTTTATTGCGCTTTGGTACGCTTTGTATGCTTTGTCAGTTTGGTGCCTATTCTACATTCAAAACAATTTTTTTTTGTTTATTGTAGTACAAATTAAGCATTTTCTCTAAAAATTACAATTTCAACCAGATTGCATTGCAATATAATCTTTCATCGCTGGAACTTAGACGCAAAAGAGCGTCTTATCATTTTTAAGTAGACTTATGATGTCTGAGATTGATTGACAAGAGCTACTTGTATCTCTTTTGTTTCAGGTACCCAACAATAATCGCCAAACTAGACAGAGAATCTATACATTCTACCAACTACCCATTCAATAATCCAATTGACAAAATGTGTAGAATTGCAAATAGCTTTTCTAATAACATCGATTTGTCTTGCGTTTTTAAATGTACATTTAAAAACCAATTAAAATGAGTTAATGAAAAATTTTATAATTTGTCTTTATATGATACATTTTCTTTATTTTGTATTTTTATATTCTTTGTCTAGTTTTAAGTATTACACATTGTTTGTATTATTCATCATTATTTATGTGCAGAATGATGTAGATGTATATGGTTTTTTTTATACGAATAAATAAATTTTATATAATGAATTATTATTATTATTAAATATATGTTAGTCCCACCATGTTGTATTAAGACATCCCAAAACTTTGGGACTGTTTTCAAATCAAAGCCTGTAGATTTCGTGCGTGCCCAAACTATCCTGAGTGATAATAGCTCCTAAATATTTAAATTGCTAAACTTGCTAAATTTAAATATTGTCTTCCACTAAAATGAAAAAAATAACCTCTTCCATCTTCTGAGCCATTTCTAGATAAATTAAAACACATCGGTAAGAGACAGCCACTCTATCTTAAGTCTTTATAAATGTAAATATGCTATCCTTAACAAACGCAAAATCATAATATATTATTTTTTTGTCCGGCAAAATATTTTTGTATAAGCAGCTATTCTTAAGATTGGTTAGTTTTGCAGAGTAGACGCAGTCCCTGTCCAGATGATCTGCAATTCTTTAAAATGTTAACAGCATTTTGGACTGAATCTACATTAATTCGCACTGTTGCTTGTGTTTGTGTTTCTATGTGCCACTTATTGTAGTGTATGTTTGGCCATTAATCACTCTTCTTGTTTTTTTTTTGAAGTTTTTAAAACAGGTTTTCTGTAGATTGCATTTATTTTAATAAGTTTAATTTTTCTTTTGTGCAATCATTAGCTTTACTTCTTTGTTCTGAGTCTTGTTTTGTCACATCTTTGCATTAATGAGTTATTGTAGGTTGTACGTTTTTTCACTACCAATTGCTTAATCGCTTTGCTTTGCCAAATTTAATTCCTTTTGGTTTTGTTAAGTATTTCTAGAGATTGTCTTGCTGCTTGATTAATCCAAATATTTTTTTTATAAAAATTATTTTGCATATTTTTAGCTGCGTCTTTAGTTTGTTTTGTTACAATTTTATTATGCTGTCTTTTTTTAAAAGGTCTAATTTATATCTACATGTTCTATACAATAAAGCTTAACCACCATTAGATAATAACCTGATCTGCAATTTGCACTACCGTTGACTCTTCTTCATCATTTACTTTAACTGATGATTTGTGTTGATAATTATATATTCAAAAACAAACTTTTAGATTATGATCCTTTGTTCCCATGTAGATCTATATATGTTTTTATGGTCAAAAAAAGTGTTTGTTGTTTTGAGTTAGTACATAGATTTATAAGTCTATCGCCACTATCATTTACCATCCTTTGTTTTTGAGTCTCTTCTGGCATTAAAATCTGTAGCTAAAATTACTTTTTGATACAACTAATCTAAATGTAATTTTAGTATCATGTAGAAGTCATTCTTTACTTGTGCCGTTATGTTGACGTATGTGCTGCTATAATTACTAGTTTCCGTCCATATTCCTTTAAAAATTCTTTTAGACACCTTTCATTAAAATATTGCACATCTTTAATAAAGTTACTATACTTATTTCTGACTAGAAAAATACACCATTGTTTACTTGTTGCAACTTTTCAAACCCATGACTTGAAGTAAAAGTAGTTCTGCGACGCCGTTGCCATTTTTCTTAGTTTTTGTAAAACATAGAATATCTAAGTTTTGTTTCTGCGCTCAGTTATAACTTACCATAAATTGATTCTTGCACATTCCACGTACCTTGGCATTAAGATGTTGAGATGCTAACGCAACGGCCCAATCCCCAATCTGGAGAACCAAAACTTTTTATTCTAAGTTTACTCCTTTACACTAATTGTTTTACTGAATTGTAGAACTCGGTATGTTCGCATTGTTTCTTCCGCTATTTGATCATTATAGATTCTATCCTTTTCTTTTGTCAGATCGTTGACCTGCTTTCATCGGTAATATTAGACAGGAGCCTATACTGGGTATTATCAGCCGGATCCTTCTAAACCCAGGTACTCTCGTCCTCCTTTTCATTCAAACTAGGAAACCGCCAATAGCTTTTCTAAAACAAACAACAAACACCAAAACAAGTGAAGAACATTCAAGAAATAAAGTTTTTTTTTTTTTAATGTTATCAGTTTGTAAAATAACCGCAACTTTAAAAAACTTCAAACAAACAAAAAATAGTAACGCTATTGAACAAATTTAGTAAGGTTTGGATATAAAATGAACTTTAAAAAAAACACATATTTGTAGATTTCTACGCATCTTGCGCAGTTAAATATTTTTTTTAGTTTGCTACAATCCACAAACCAGCAAAAAAGAGAGAAATGTCCAATTTTAACCAAATTAAACAAGCAGATCCAAATCTAGCAACAAAACGGCTTAAAAAAGCAATTTTTCCAGTAAGCAAAGTACTTTGGTTTATAATTACGGTTTATATAAGCGGATTTAATATTTCTTGTCCCTGCACTATGCTAATGGAAGAGATGATAATATTCAATCCGTTGATAACTAACACTTAAACACTTAAGCAATACACTTAAATTAGAGTACAACTAGAATTACCGGTGGATATTTTCAAAAAACCTTTTTATTAGACATTTTTTTGGAAATAAAAATCTCAATTAAATATCGCTTTAACAAAAATAATTTTAAAATCTTTTTACTTTTAAATAATTGACTCCAAACCTTTTGCAATAAAAACAATACAAAATTTAAGCAGTCGGATTATAAGCCTTAAAAAATAATGGAAGCTTTTTTCATGTTTCAATAGTCCGGTTAAGAAAATGTCTTTTAAAAGTTTTGTTCCTACATCTCTGCACTGTCAGTGAATATTTGTTAGAATTCCTACCAAGTCTTGTACTATGTCTTGTGTTTTGTTTAAACAATATTTATAGTAATATCTATAGAAAATGTAAATTATTATTAGGACAACCAAAAATATGCAAATGCTTTTTTTATGCGTCTGATAGAGTAGTAAAATAGACAGAAATTTATTTCTCTCGTAGACAAGCAATTAATTATGAAGTAGTTGATTTAAGCCCGTTATAAGTAGCAGCAAAACCCTTGTAACCACCTAACCTAAAAAAGTTTTAACTTAAAAAAAATGTACTTAAGAAAGCAACCTGAAAAGGTTTTATTTTTGGCAAGTTAAACGACGCTCGGAGGCTGCCAAATAAGTGGCCCAATCAAAGTGTTGCCTATACCTGTTTTGTTTGAGCTAGCTTCATGATGGTAATCTCTATCAATCTTTCGTGGACAAACAATTAATTATGAAGTAGTTGATTTTAGTCCGTCGTGAGTCAGTAAATCCCTTGTAGCAAAGAACTCCTTTTACATCGGTTTTGAGGTTCAGTAACTTTGAAATAAGTTATCTGGGATAGTACTCGGGGTTTTTCCAACCATGTCTAAAAAATCCTTTTTCTGGCAATTGTTAACGTCTTTTTATTAAAAATCCTTAGTCGGTTGGTCTTCTTCTGGCCTGGATGTTTTTCAATAATGTTTGGTAGTATGTAGCTACGTATCGCAATGCTTTTTAGATTTTTTTTCTACCATTTATTTAACAGTATTTGATCGCTCTTTAAACGTTTTTTGTCCAAAAAAACCAATTTGGTACTAATGTCGTGCAATCAGATGGCTCGGTCAAAATAAGAAAGTCTTACGTTTCATCTTATTCGTTGGATTGCAAAATTTTCTCTCCTGTTCTTTGAGTAACTCATGTATTGGTTCTAGCTAGCTGAATACTTTCTCAACTTTCTGGCAGATGCCCATAAAATAAATAGCTTTTTAAATTTCTTTTATTTGTCCAGAATCGACTAGTTAATCTGTAAAGTAAATACAAGCGCAAAATTCTACCAAAGGCCTAAATTGTGTTTATTTTCTTTGACGTTGATGTGGATATGTTTCTTGTGCATCAAACATAAAAACCTTCAATTAAACAACAACTTTATAGAACACAACTTGTAGAAAAGTGTCTTGAAGTTTGCTAACAAAAAGTAACAAAATTCAAACATTTCTAAAAAAAATCCATTAACAAAACAACTAATTGAGTAACAAAGAATATTTTACAACATCCTAGAAAAATCCCAAACTTCCAAACTCACCACTAAAAAATCATATTACCTTAAAAAGCTGCTGATTGCTGCAACCCAGTAGTGAAACCGTAAGCTGCTATCGTCTAAACTTTGCAAACAAGACCGACAAATAATTGAGATTTTTGAACCGCTAGAAACGCCAAACATTTAAACACTTTGGTAACAAACACGTCACTGATCTTAGAATAAAACTCTAAAAAGTACTTTAAAAAAAACATAAACTAGAATCTGAAACAGGCTCGTACACGGTAACATAGTTGTAGTAGCTTTAAGTAATCTATTGTTTCTCCTCTTTTAAGAATTAGTAGTCATGAGGTTTTTAACATAAACGTCCATAAAAAACTTTGCAAACACAAATATTTTTAATTAAGATTTTTAAATCGCTAGAAACGCCAAACATTTAAACACTTTGGCAAGTACACGCCTCTGACCTTAGAATAATACTCCAAAAAGAACATAAACTAGAATCTGAAACTGGTTCGTAAACGGCAACATAGTTGTAGTGGCTTTCAGTAATCAATTGTCTAATTTTCTTTTTCAAGACTTGGTAGTTATGGGCTTGTTTATATAAACTTCCATAAAAAACCAAAAGCGTTAAATCGCACAATCTAAGCCGCCATTTCTGGTTACCCAAACGGAAAATGCTATTGTTTCACGTGTAACAAGTAGCATCCATTTAAAGCATCATTTCCTAATACCGTTTGCCATTGACTGTTTGTGCATTTCCAAAGAAAAATAACCCAACAATGCCTCCAGCCCAAAATACACGCCAAACAATGACACGTTTAGAATGCATTTACTTCTCATAAAACACATGTGGGTTTTTGTCACTCCAAATGCGGCAAATTTAGCTTGTTTACAAAACCATCAACATAAAAACGAGCAACATTGCTTATTTTATTGAAAAACTCACCATTCCCTTATCAAAATCAATTAACAAATTTTCATCGTTGTGTATGGTCAGTCGGAATTGTTGAATAAGTTAGATTTATAAACATAACCGCATATTTTTTGTAAAAATTGTGCTATGTTAAAAATCTTAAAACGCCGAAACCAAAAAAACTATAAACTTTCTGTAGCTTACCACAAAAGTAACCGCATTCTCTTCCGCCGGCTAGAAGTATGTTTGTTTCTCACTTTTACTTAATCTAAATATACCAACAAAAAACGCTTTAAATTAGAAGGTAAAATGTTGAGAATATGAAAACGGCAATTCCGGAATCGTAATCAGGGGTCCAAATTGCTTAAGGAACTGACAAAATTACAAACTTTGGTTCACATTTGCAAATTTTAGCCAAATAAATGTCCTAGACTCTTGGCCACATTCCGGCAAACAGCCGTGAAGTTTTCTGATAAACAATCTCAACAAACACATGTTGATGGTCTGATATCAGTTCACAGATCACAGTTAATGCACTTGGAACAGTTTGATTACCAAAAACTGGACTCAATTTGCAAATCGTGGTAGTCAAACTTTCATATTTTTTTTACATAAAACGCGATTCATCTTTAATAATAGCAAAATGTCTACCATAGAACTATCATAATGGTTTGAATATCAAAACACAACAGCAAAAATGGCGTAAAAATTCAAAACTTAGTAAACGATAACTATGATAAAACGTACCACTCATACTATTCGAGATAGATTCAAAAGAAAAAAACTTATAGAAGAGGTTATGTGAAAAGTCAAACATTTCCAACTCCTATAATCAAAAAACAACAATAATAAATAAATTATTAAAAATTAAATTTAAAATTATCAAATTAAAACTTAAACAAATAATAATGCGTCAAATCGATTCACATAAATTAAATTATATTTAATTGAGACGATTATTATTACTAAACGGTTAAAGCACTTTATTTTATTGGTAAACATTATTTGTTTACTTTAAATGTGATTACAAACCAGAAATTAATAAAAACGCCAAGATAAGTATTGATTGAAAAATATAACTGTAGTCATAATAAATTATTTCCATTTTAATATTAGAATTTGTTAAATTAAAATTGGTCTTTACTATTAATCATTTTAGAATAAACGATTCATACAATTTACCATTATGTTAAAATAAATTGCATTATAAATTTAACAACAATTCTATAAGGAAATGTTAGTGCTGACATTCCAGGAATGTTTAAAACATTGGCTTGTCTTAGCGATTGAATCCTAACACGTACGCTCCACATATACTTACAGACAAGTTAAATTTATACGCAATTTAAACTGTAAAAATTGTGCAAGGTGGTTCTTACTATTTATAGTGTTAAAGGCCCTTCGGTCCCAATTAAGGCTGGCCTCAACCGCGATCGAACTTTATCGGCCTTTTACTATATTAATTAACCAGAGGGAATTGTATAAATCATATTCAATACTGTAGGCGTACGATTACTTAACTCTCTTCTCTGTTGAGATATAAATAAAAAAGGCGTTGCTAATAAATCGATTTCCTTTTAGAAATGTTATTTTGAGATAATCAGGAAGTTTCTAGGGTGATTTATTGGCATGTTTATATGATTCAATTATAGATTTTGAACGTTAATCATTTCTTGTACAAATGTAAGCAATGGAATAAATTGTAACATTTTTTTTGTCAGTTAACATATTTTTCCGTTTTATTTTCCAAACTAAATTATTTAGTACTTTACCTCTTCTAGAAATTAGACCTTTATGTAAAAAGTGGTCCATTTAGTGGTCCCTTTTTAAAATTTCAAAAAAATTAACAAAAATCATTTTTTTTCTGTATATTATTGGTTTATTCGAAGTAGCAAACACTCCCATTATTTATGGAACACGATTTCATTCATGTGGCTACCTCGGCTAGCTTCGCAGTAACGCATCCTGTTAACCCAGTTTTTCAAAACTTTGGTGACGGTTTCTGGCTCTATCTCACGAATGGCTTGCTCGATATTCGCCTAAAGAGCCTGAATCGTTAATGGATTATTCGCATAACATCAGTCCTTCACGGCACCCTACAAAAAAAGTCTAAAGGCGTCAAAACGCAGCTCTGAGGTGGCCAATTGACATCGTCGAGACGGCTGATAACATGATTTCCGAACTTGGCGCGCAAAAGATAGATTGTGGCATAGACTGTGTGGCATGGCGCGCCATCCTGCTGACACCAAAGATCGTACAAGTTCATGTTCATTTCAATTTCCGACCACAAAAAAATCATTTATCATGCCTCTGTAGCGCTCACTGTTGCCTGGGGTTTAAGGAGTGATGACACTGACACTGATACGTCAACCCAAATGACAACCTCACCTGCACGTGGTACACCCTGCTAGATAACCAACGAGGCTCTGTCGACCGAATAACTACCGGTATAAGTAGTCCCTCTTGCCAGCCAACAGCTTCGGGTGATAGAACTGGCAGGAGTGGGGCAACTCCATGTCCCGGGAGTGAGAAATCACTCCCAAAGGCGGATGAACCGACAAACTGGTCAACGGCATGAAGATGCTTAAAGAAACGGGAAACTACAGCATTAAAGACCCGTAAGGGTATCTCTAGTAAATCATCTGTATGGCATTGTTCAAAACAAAATATTCCGGAGTCAAAAGTTCCTCAATCGGATCTCCGGGGGCAACAGTATTGAACAAAGTTACAAAATTGACACCAAAGATGAAAATAGGAACTTGGAACATAAGAAGCATGTTTCAAGCAGGGAAATTTGATAACACAGTAAATTAAATGCATAGAATGCGTATAAATAAATTGGGAATTAGTGACCTACAATAGCCAGGTTCGGAAACACATGGAGTAATGTACTATTCAGGAAGCACAGACAGCAAAAATAAATGCACCGCAATTTTAGCCGATAGAAAAGTACAAAAGTCCGTAACAAGCTTTGTACCATATTCAGACCGAGTAATGTTGGTGCAAATACAATCCACAACTGGCAAGATAAATCTCATCCAAGTGTATGCACCCACTAGTGATAAACCAGATGATGACATGGAAGAATTCTACCTACAAGTGGATACCGTTTTGAAGTCAACTAATAAACACGACGTCACAATCGTTATGGAAGACTTCAATTTAAAAATAGAAGAAGGACGGGTAGAAGACCTTGTCGAAAACTACCGACTAGGCATGAGAAACGATAGAGGAGATAGGTTAATAAAATTCTGTCAAAGTGAAAATTTAGTAGTGACAAACACGCACTATAAACTACCACCAAGACGTCTATATACGTGGACGTCTCCAGCTTATACTAACAAAAAAATAGTTAGAAATCAAATAAGACTATATCCTAATTAAAAAACGATATAGGAATAGCATCACCTCAGTCAAAACCTACCCAGGAGCCAATGCTTCATCAGACCACAATCCAGTCATAGCCAATGTTAAAGGAAGGCTTAAAAAACTAGAGTAAAAAACAAAACCTGTAAGAATTGCAATCAAAAAGCTAAAGGATGCTGAGATAAGAGAGCAAATCAAACAAAAAACAAAAGCAAATATCCAGAAAATAGGCACATCAAATACAGATAATCCCAATAAGAAATGGGGAAACATCAAAAGAGCGCTACTGGAAGAAAACAGAGATATGCTAACACCAGACAAAGTTATACCAAAACAACAATGGATGACAAAAGAAATTTTAGACCTTATGAATGAAAGACGGCAAAATAAAGGGAACCAAATAAAATATAAAAAAGATATCGAAAAGCTGCAAAGTCAATACGACAGTTTCAATCTACATAAGAAAATTAGAAAACTAACAGGAACTAATAGAAAACGAGTGACACTAATTATAAAAACGAAATCCGGCAAAATAATAACAGACCAAGCTCAAAAACTCATACAATGGAAAGAATACATTAAAAAGCTATTCAACGACACGAGATGCCCTCAAAGTAAAACGCAACAACATCTGCATAGCCCTAGTCCTGAAATAACAAAACACGAAGTAGAGCAAGCAATAAGGAGCGTGAAAGGGGAGAAAGCTGTAGGCCCAGATAAAGTGCCCATAGAACTATTAAAACTAATAGAAGATGAGAAAAGCGAAATAATCGTTGACCTATACAATACCATATATAGAACAGGCGTAATACCAAAAGAATGGCTTGATTCTACATTTATTACGATTCCAAAGAAGTTAAATGCCCGAGAATGCAGTGACTACAGAACAATAAGTCTTATGAGCCATACCTTGATAGCATTCCTGAAAATAATACAAAAAAGACTTTACACTAAACTTGAGCAAAATATTAGCGGCATTCAATTCGGATTCATTAATGGCTTAGGAACACGAGAATCATTATTTGGCATTAACGTACTACTACAAAGATGTATGGATATGAATGTCGAGGTACACGCCTGTTTTATAGACTACAAGAAAGCGTTTGATAAAGTACGTCATGAACTTCTTGCAACACTCCTGAAAAGCAAACGTATTGACTCCGAGGACATACAAATAATTGAAAACCTGTACTAGAACCAAACAGCAACGGTGAAAGTCAACAATGATTTCACAGAAAGCATATACATCAAACGGGGGGTGAGGCAATGACAGCATTGATTGATTGAATAACATTGGTGACAGTATACAGATACTGTCACCAATGTTATTCAATCTATACTTAAAAGCTATATTCAAAAAAGTCTTATCTGAAGAACTATATGGGCTTGTTGTTAATGAGCAACCAATTAACAACATTAGATACGCTGATGACACGGTGATAGTAGCAGACAACATTATAGATAGACCTGCAAAAAATGTTGAAACGCACAAAAACTGTCAGCTCAAAATATGGATTAAATATGAACCTCAAGAAAACAAAATACATGATCATTTCAAAAGCACGTATACCACCTAACGCAAAGCTTCTTATTGATAACTTCTACATTTAAAAGGTAACCAAATACAAACACCTAGGTACGTGGATAACAAATACAAACAAACAGACAATAGAAATCAAGTCCAGAATAGAGATGGCTAGAAATGCCTTCCTCAAAATGAGAGATCACTTCTGTGATCGCGATCTAACGCTAGAGCTTCGTGTTAGTATGGTAAGATGCTACATATTTCCAATTATACTGTATGCATTGGAAGCATGGACACTGAACCAACACCTCAGCGAAAAACTCCAATTTTTTGAGATGTGGACGTATCGGAAAATCCTGAAGATTTCATGGACGGACAAAACCCCGAATGCCAAGGTCCTCACAAGATTGGGAAAAGACCTAGAAATCCTTCACATGATAAAGATCAGAAAACTGAAATATTTGGGACATACCATGCGAGGGGATAAATATAATGTACTGCAGCTGATTATGCAGGAGAAAATAGCAGGCAAGAAAAGTGTGAGAGGACGTAGAATGTCCTGGATGAGGAACCTAAGAGACTGGTTTGGCTGCACCTCTAAAGATCTTTTCCGAGCTGTTGGTTCAAAAATCAGAATAGCCACGATGATAGCTAACCTCCAAGTAGGAGATCGCACGTGAAGAAAAAGAAGCGCTCACTGTTGACTGAAATAGCGTTTCCGGCAGCATTTTCAAAGAAAAATAAGCCAATGATGCCACCGCTCCAAAATCCGCACTAAATTGTCACTCTCTGAAGATGCATTGGCTTCTCGACAATCACGTGCGGGTTTTCCAATTTTCAAACGCAACTGTTTTGCTTGTTAACATAGCCGCCGAGATGAAAATGTGCTTCGTCAAAAAAGATGATTTTTTGAGCAAAATCGTTGTCCATTTCAAGTTGCTCTAAGACCCAAACTAAGAAACAATAACAAACCCGATGGTCGTGTGTCTTCAATTGCTAAGTCAATTGGACATTATAAGCAAATAATGCAAAGTCTTTGTTCAAAATTTGCATCAAGCTGGTGCGTGAAATGTTGAGTTGTTGAGATCGATAGCAAGTCAATGTTCCAGGACTGAGTCGCACACTCTCGGGTACGGCAGCCACATTCTCCTCTTTGCGCACCCAACGACGACGGTAACCGTGTGTGTTGGCCACTAGCATGCCAGTCTCACAAACTTTTTGCACAAGCTTGCGTACAGCACGCACGGTGGTGGCCTCATTTCGGCCAAAACTTCTTTTCTATAAACGCACTGTTTGGGTTACACAACATTGACTTTGAAAACAAGTTTGCAATATTTCCCAACGTTGTTCAAGCGTAAAGCAATTCATTTCGTTCCGCGGAGATATGATACTGACTTTCTGTCAAGATTTTCTAAGGGATAGACTTGTCACTGTCAAAATAACAAATGATTAAACAGATACCACTAGATGGACTACTTTTTTATGTGTGTAATAAAACCACAACGTCCAAGTGGTCCAATATCTCTTATCTTTAAACCTTTATATCAAAAGACAAAGACAAAAGTGTGTCTAGTCCTCTAATGTTACAAAATCAAAATAAAATTTATTTACAAAAACTTATTCAAGTTACGCATTCAAATTAAATCGAAATTTGATACTTCTCATAAAGATATGCGTTAGAATCGGTCATTACAATCCGAAAGTTCCTATACTATTTGCTCCTCATCGGCAATTATGCTAGCAATCATTGAAGAATTCACCAGAATCAAACTCAATTATTGTAGCTTGTTAAATAAATTCATTAGATCAATCACTGGACTGCAGATAAAGATCTAGCAGGAAACATTAAACTTTTTAAAAGTAATTTCTTATTTTGTTACCTCTAAAGGTTTTTAACCATCCACGCAGATTGAATGTGTATTCACATAATAGTATTTTAACGCTTAGAATAATTAAAAAAAACTCATAAAATCGTAATAATTAAAAATCGTTCCTAAAACAATTAACACAATTGATAATTTGATACAACATAATTTCTTACTAATATTTTTTTCTATTAACTGAAATTGTAGTTTTTTCGAGAAATATTTCCTGCAAATCGCATTTTTTGTATAAAACAATCGCTCGAATAAATCAATAGAAAATATAAAACGCATTTATCAATTATTCTCAAAAAATCGTAGTAAAAATAAACGGAAAAAACGCAATTGTTGTATGAAATTATCAAAATTATTTTTTATGAATTGCATCTCTAAGATAACAATAAAAAATCGTTTTAATCAAATATATTTATCAGTTATAATCAATAAAAAGCTTATAAAACGCATTTTTAAGTTAAAATGTTGTTTGAAATCATCATTACATTTCTCATAAAACATATTTATAAGATAAAATAGATAATTAATTTTAGATTAAAAAACCTCTGATTAAACATATTTATTAAAAAAATAATCTTCTGTTTATAGTTGTTCTTGCAATAGTGCTTTTGTGTCAGCGTTAGTAAGGTCGTTTTATGTTTGGTCTAATTTTTGTACCAGCTTCACTATTCTTTCGAAGTGGTTTCTTCAATGTCTTCTTCTGTCTCTTGTTCATAGCTTTTAATGTTCTCATCTCTGTGTTCTTACGCAGGTTTTATATAAACAAATTTTACTTCTTGTCGACATATGTTTTGTTCCTTTATATTGTATCGCGGAGAGCACTTGCCATTAATGCTGTCTTTGTTGTATGAGTATTCACTTGCAATTTGTTCTTTTTATCGTTAGATGTTTTGGAGTGATATTTGTATTGCATAATCTATAATACTCCATACATCTGATGGCAATGTTGTAACTTCAGTTTTGCCAATATTAAATTCTATTGTACTGGCACTGCCAACAATTTCTCAAGCTGTCCGTCTTGGAAGCCACAACAAAAATATTAAAAGAAGCAAAGAAGTTGCGTTGTTCTGCTACATACAATTATTTTTTTTATTAATTTCGACAGAACTCCCAAACAACAAAAGTACGAAAAGATAATTCGTGCGTCTTTAAGGTCTCGCATTGATAACGGCCTTTATATTAAGTATATAAACAGTACTCCTACAATACTTGTACAAAAACCAAACATTAGCTCAACAGAATGAATTAGTAGCTCACTTTTACTATCAAGTGATAATCAATTTATCCGTCCGTGCGGTTATTCTATTTGTTCTAATATGCCGTTTTGTCCATCTTGCCTTGTTTAAATCTAGTTCCACCGCTGTTGTCATTCCTGGGCTATTTCTCGTTTTGTGCTTTGTTGTCTTTGCCTTATCTATGAATTCGCTCCTACTATAATACCTATCGGTTTGATTTTCGTTATCACCTAGATAGCTTTCATTGAGATGCTGCATTATGCACATCCTATTTTGCTAGTCATCTCTGCAAACTAATGAGCGCATTTTTGCAGTTTTACGTTTCATGACATTCTTCCAAATTGGTGCAACATACATCATGAAAGATAAGCCTAAATACAATCAAGCTCATAGAACAATAAAGTGACTTAAAACTCACCACAACTCACAGCTGAATAAAAACATAAAAACGGAGATTCGCAAGGACATACGATCTTTCAATACTGCAAAAATTAAAGAAGTCATAAAAGATAAGGAAAATATGAAAGTACTAAGAGAACACATATCAAACAAAAAACCCAAAATTTATAAAATACAAAACAACGAGGGTGCCATTATTAGGGACCAGGATGGAAGCAAGAAGATAATAGAAGAGTTCTATACAAAACTGTACTCCTCCTCCATAAACAAACCATTAGCAAATAACACCAAGAAGTCACTAACGTAAACTTCAAAGAAATGCCAGATGTCAATACCCATAAACTACGAATGGCACTAAATCATATGAAAAACAGAAAATCTCCGAGTACAGATAGAATACGGTGAGATAGCTCAGTTATAAAGCGTTAGCGTAGCACGCTAACAGTCCGGTGTTCAATCCCCGAATATGACTAAAATAATAACTTTGCTGTTTATCCACCGAGGTAATTCGGAAATGACCTAATAAGCCGTTGGTCCCATCAACCCCCTTCAAACAAGTTGTAAGACTTCTAAGGCGATGTAAAATAGCTGTAAAACGAGAAATAAAGAAGATAACTAGCAAAATGCTGAAAATGGGGGGAGGATCTCATTGTGGACCAATTTTATTTTTGCTTTTCATTAATGATATCCCACAGTATATCAATTTATCGTCATTTCTTTTATTTGCGGATGATTTAAAAATGTATAGAAGAATATAATCTCTCAATGACTGCCATCTTTTACAACTGGACTTGGATTCTATAAATATTTAGTGTTTTATTAATAAATTATTTTTTAATGCTGATAAATGTTTTTCAATAAGTTTCCATAGAACTTTAAGTGAAATTTCTTTTAACTATATAATTGACACTAAAGTGTTAAACAAAGTCACACAAATAAAAGATTTAGGCGTTATTTTTGATCATAAACTTACATTTGTTGAACATATAAACATCATGTGTAATCGTGCCATAAAAATGTTAGGATTTGTATATAGAATGTCCGCGGATTTATCAGCCAGTACACTTAAACTTTTATATTGTGCTTTGGTGCGTTCGCATTTAGAGTATGCTCCGTCAGTTTGAAGTCCTGTTTATGAAATTCATAACCGTAGTACTGAACAAATTCAAAAAAAGTTTTGTCGTTTATTGTCTTATAAATCCGGCATATTATCTGTAAATTATGATTACTGCTACATTGCTTCATTGTACAATCTACCGCCATTAAAGATTTGCCGCAAAAGAGCTGATTTGTCGTTCTTGCGTAATTTAATTATGTCTGAGATTGATTGTCCGGAGCTACTTGGTACTCTTCCATTCCATGTAGCACCTAATAATAGACATAGCAGACATTCTTCTTTATTTCGCGAGTCTACTCATTCTACTAATTATGGTTGCAACAATCCACTTGGTAGAATGTGTAGATTTGCAAATAATTTACCAACTGATATTAATGTATTTTGTGTCTCTAAATCTACGTTCAGAAGTCAGCTAAGTCATGCTGACTAATGTCTAATATGTGCGCTTTTATGAATGGTATATTTGTATTCTTTATTTTTGTATTGTAAAACATTATTGTTTATGTATATTTGATGTAGATGTAAATGGTAAGATTATACCGTCAATAAAGTATTATTATTATAGATACCTTAACAGAGAATGTGCAAATTTTACTAAATAAATGTTTGAAAGAAGGGAAGATACCAACAGAATGGCAAAATGCTCAAGTTACCCTAATTCACAAAAAGAGCAACAATACAAATATTGAAAACTACCGCCCAATCAGCATATTCTCACACTTGTATAAATTATTATAACAAAGCGCCTAACAAACAAATTTTACTTCTACCAGCCCCCCGAGCAGGCAGGTTTTTAAAAGGGATTTAGTACAGTAGACCACCTCCAAACCATTCAATCGCTAATAAAAAAATCTGGCAAATACAACATCCCTCTACACCTAGCTTTTGTAGATTACGAGAAGGCGTTCGACTCGATCGAGATATGGCAGTATTAAATGCAATGACGAACGCTCGTATTGACTCCAGATACTCGAACCTACAGAACTACATCTATGAAAATGCGACACTCCAAATTAAGCTGGACGATGACACCATTACTAACAATGTTCTTATTAGAAGAGCAGTAAGGCAGGGTGATACCATCTCACCGAAACTCTTCACGCTGGCAATGGAAGATGTCTTTAAACGCTTGTACTAGGAGAAGAACGGTGTAAACATCGATGGAAAACATCTAAACCATTTGCGCTTTGATGACGACATCGTTTTTATTAGCTCGGACATCAGGAAGTTAAAAAGCATGCTCACACAACTAAATTTAGAATCCAAAGAAATCAGACTCAAGATGAACCTCAAGAAGACCAAAATTATGAATGATTCTAAAATTCATATCTCCATAGAACAAAATGTGATGGAAAGCGTAGCAGAGTTTGTGTACCTGGGTTATGTAATCAACTAGGAAAAGAAAACCAGTGCGCCGAAGTAAAACGCAGAATTAGGATGAGTTGGGTAGTATACGGTAAGCTGAGTTACATACTGAAAGATCAGATATGAACTAAAAAAAAAGGTATACAATAAGTGCATCCTCTCCGTAACTACGTATGGTCTTGAAACAAATTATTTATTTAACCGGTGTTTGCGTTAAGAGGTTGGACTTTTCCATGCTCCTTCCTTATATTTGTAGTGATTTGCCCCATATTGGCGTAGTTTATATTCCACTTCCACTCCTTCTACTCATTTATTACATTTTCTACTTTAAGTAGATCTAGTTTGTATTGTACATATATTCTGATGTAAGCTCGAGTTTTCCTTATCAGACACCTTTCATTCAAAAATTTGGAAATCACATATAATTTAATAAGAATAATTAAGAAAAAAAAAATCTTTTATTCGCTAAACTTATCCACGTAATTGTGTTGGTGAAATACCTAGTTAGCCTGAAACTAAAAACTACGATCAAAAAGTAGATAGTCGAGACAAAATTGATTATTATTTAGAAAGACGCCGAATAAAATAATAGAGAATATTCAGCAGTTTTAGTTTAGTTTATTAACATTGGTTTCAAAACAAAATTCATGCTATAAAAATTGGAGAAATCTGTACTTTAAACGCATCAACAGCCTCTTTTGACGTTAAAAACGGATGATTATGCAGTTTTATCATTACGTGTTAGAACAAAAAGAAACCATTAGGTGCTAAATTAAAAACCCTGTTGTTTGCACTGATGTGTGTGAACATAATAGAAAATAATAGTTGCGTGTTTAAAAAAAACCTTTTCTTTTCGTTTCGAGCAAAAACAACTTTTATTGGCTTATCTTAGTGTCTACTGGTGACTGCTGATTACTTTTGTTTGTGGTGTAGAAGATTTTTTTAAGGATCGAGTATTAGTTTCACCCTCTGATGCAGAGTGGCTACCAACTAAATTCTCACCAGATACCTGCAAGTTTGAGACCGTATGAAAAATTATATTTTAGGAGAAGGTTAGTTCGAACATATATGTTTAAAGGCATAAGCCATAGGTGGAATTGTGAGGTAAACCACTTTAAAGATTAATAAGTTTAATCGGTATCCTATAGAAGTATACTTCCTTGCCTGGCTCAACAAGTCTGGCCAGATCAGAGTTGAAGTAAACCAAGATTCACAAAGTATTTTTTGGCCCAAAGCTCGATGTGTTGGCGTAAAATGTGGATTACCAAGATTGTTACAAATTTCTTCGTATCAAACGTACTAAAGCAATAACTTTAAAAGACCTTGAGACGACCGAGGTGCGTGTTTGGAGTTGATCCCCAGACTCAAAACGCATAAGTAATTTGCGGTCTGATGATCGTGGAATACATCTAAACTTTGTTCCGAAGCGACATGCCACTTTTCAGCCGAAGCATTAGAACTAGCAAGTTTTTTGCCAATCTAACTTTATCTAAGATGGACTGTACGAGTAATTTGTACTTTTGTACTTGTAGATGATGATATTCACAACTTTTTTATTAACCCGATTCGACTAGTTATAATAATGTATACAAGATAATAAAGCTGTAGATGTAAATCACAAAAGGGGTTGTGAGATAAAAGTGCGTTTATGATAAAATAATCTTAAAAAAAAAAAAAATTATTTGAGACACCGTTAACATTCCTACCAAAATGTGTATTAATATTCGTGCTATAAATTCACAACAAAGTTATAATAGCGGCGGTGATAGTAAGTACTAACTTGAATTCCACAAGTCTGAGGCTATGTATAGACCAAGCAACATCACGAAAAAGATCAAAATAACGCCGTATAGTTTTAGTCTCCGACTGAGACATTCATTCAAACAAAACTTCATTTAATTTTTAATTCGATGCTTGGTCATATTTTCCATAGCAAAGAATAGCCTACAACCTTCGAGGAAAGTAACCTTTACTGAAATCGCTGATGCTATACCGGAGGCTCTCTCGACAGCCGTGAAGGTATATGCTACAGAACCAATAATCAGCGCACCAGTCCTACACTTTTACCTCATGATCGTCTGCTGTAACCTAATTCTCAATTGGGTATTTTCTAAAACCCGTTTGACACTGTCTATAATTCTGTCTTGAATTATATATATAATTTTTATTAGAATTTGTGCCATAATTCTATATATAAAACTTATATCCTGTATGACACTGTAAATAATTCTTTATATAATTATAAAACCACGCCTGCGCCTTATCTACGATCTGTCAAATCAAGTTTCAATGTTTACTACACTTTGCAGGTTTTGTCATTTGTTTTGAATTGATTATTGCTACAGTTAGTTATACAATTAATGAAAATAATAAAAAATGGAAGCAGAACAAATTAAAAAAGTGGTAGCAATTGCTATATGTAGAGCTGCAGTGGTAAAATTGAAAAAAAATTACAAAATACAAAATAATATGCGCACATCACGTTCTAAATTTTTCAAGATATAATTGTGACCTTGATAATTTGTGTGTTTTACACACGGAAATAGTCGATCTATAATTATATATATATATAATTCAAGACATAATTATAGACAGTGTCATACAGGTTTAAGTTTATATATCTTCATATACCTTTCTGAAAGCCACACAAATGGTACGTACTAGCCATGACAAAACAAGAATGTAAAGTCATTCCGACATGCATAGGCGCCGTTAGTTAGTAAAAAAAAACAAAACTGTACGCTTTTTCCAAAACCTTCTCCGCCGGGGCCCAAAAATCTACGCACGTCACTGGAGTACACAATCTAGGGTAGCGAGAAATCTATTATATTGCTTTTTCATATCTAATCCTAATTTTTAGTAGCATTATTCCCAGAGGTAAGGTAAGTCGAGATGTGGATGCAGTCAGTCATGTTATTTAACAACCAGCGTCGACCTAGCAAACTTTTATAAAGACATATTTTAATCAAGTTAGTAATCCTTGCAATCCTAATAAAATTCATAAAAAAATAAATATTTCTTATCCTAACGGATCGGACTAGCTTGTCAATCATATAGATTCACTTCTTGTGCTTATTTTCCACAACCAGTTTTATTTACATCAAAATAAACAGTACACTTTAATTAAATTTAAAAAAAAAAGTTAACTTCGGTCTATAAACATTTACTCATATAAAAAATGCTCTATACATTAGTTTTCTTAAATTATATTTAACCTAAATCTATTCTGATTCACTACCACTCGATTCAAAATCACCAACGTCTATACTGAATTTGTACTCTTGATCGCAACCCAAATAAGCATCACTCATAAAATACAAGGTATAATTGTGGTGACCAGGACTGGGCGCAACGAAATCCAACTTCACACGCGCCTTTTGTTGTAACGTCAATCGCTTGATGGATAACAGGGAATTTGATTTTGGATCACCAATCACAACCCACCAACCTTCCTCACGTTTCTAAAAACAAAACAAAATATTAATCTACAATAGTCGGTTCATAACAAATCAAAATTTGGCTGAGCAACATAGCTAACATCAAAAAATGGATCTATATTATTGACAGATTAAATACACTATCGCATTTTATATACAAGAGTGCGGATTATTAATATTGCAGACTCAGAGTGCGGATAACAATTTAAGTGGCATAAACACAATTTTATACCTGTGGGAAGAATGGAGCGATGACTGGTCCAGTGACTTCATCCTCCCTTTCCAATTGAACGGCGACGTGTACCGAAGATCCCGAATGTAATTTATCCTTATCGAGGACTTCATAACTCATTTCAATGTTAGGATACCGGTTACAAAACTTCGCAACGTCTGCCATTTGCGTATCGCTTAGTTGCAACAATTTTGATCTGTCCTCGTCCTCCAATTCCATAATATCAAACACAGTTTCCACATTCTGTAAAAAAATAATATCTAAATTAAATCATTGAAAGTAAAAGACGTGAAAATTTATTGTGATTTAACCAACCATTATCATTTGATTATGTAATTATTTGGCGCGAAGCCTACGTATATAAGACTCTTTTTCACTAACCACCTACCAGCTCAGTGTATAGGAACCGCTTTAACTAGACGAACGCAAAATCGGTCTACGTTCCGCCTCCCTCAGATTCACGAGAAAACAGCACGTACATAAACACATTACATGCTTCGCTAACAACATCCAACAGTCAATCCAGTAACAACCTCAGCTGCGATTATCAATGTTTTCAAAACCCCTCGCCTCAGTAGAAAAATAAGTTTTAACCAAATCACCTCCATTACAGAATATCACATAATAAAACTATCTTCTAATAATTTAACTTTCTCTTACCTTATCAGTGCACCTCTTGATAATATCCATATTGAAATGGGGCAGCTGTCTCAAATACGAATCCTTACTCCACATAGCTTGCGTGACCATCTGCGCTAACTCCATGGCAGCAACAGCAGGCGATAACCAACCATTTGAACTGAGCACATCAACACAAGCCTGAATCAACCGAATAGCCTTAGCCAAAACCACCTCAGTATCACCCTGTAACTCAGCACCCAATTGTAACCTACATAAATGCGCTTGTAGCAACAAATTGGTTTTTATATGCGGATCGTTAAATTTAGGTGATCCACCAGACGCATTCGTCAATTTATTGGGCAATCGTTGCGACAACGTCCTCAACAAATGATCTTCACGATGACGCACAGGCACATCCTCATACTCAGCAGCTGATGATATAATTTCTAAAAGACCACGAATCTTTGTCTTACTATTTAAAGACAAACTGAATAATTCAATTGTCGTATAATTGATGTAATAATAAGCGGCAATCATGCCTAAATTCAATGGAAGACAATCCATTTCTTCTTCTATGCTGATACATTTGGATTGTTCCAAATCGGATAAGGTGTTTTCAACCAATTCTGAAAGATGATCGGACAGATGTCTGTGTGTTACTCCTTGTAGATTGTAGTAGTTTGGATTTTGTGTTAAGCGTCTGTATAGGAAAGTCCATGTTAAGTAATCGACGGCATCTTGTTTGTTTTCAATTGTTTTGGTTACAATTTCCGCGTTGAAATGGTCGTGTAATCTGTGGTCCAAATGGCTCTGAAAATGATATTGATATAGAAGACTTATAATTATTAAATATTTAATTTAAAAAAATTATAACAGTGTAAAACACTAGTTTTAAAGTCGCAATTATGGTAAGAAATATTTAGAACGTGTTTTATTTTTTCTCTATAATGGACACAAAGATTCTGCGCAATAAACTTGATGCGCATGCGCAGTAGTCTAATTACAATGAATTTATAGTAGCAATTATTATTAAGTTAATTGCTTACCTCTACTGGTAATGAATCGTTCAAGAATTTCTTAAAGAAATCTTTCTTGGAGCTTTGACACATCAGGACGCATTTGGCGTCATCGTCATCTAGAGGTCGATTGGCTCTTCCAACCATTTGTAAGACATCAGTGATTGGGTAGTCTTCGTACGCGTGGACTTTACCGTTGTAATATTGAGTATCCATTATGACTACCAAGTGAGCGAATATGTTAACCCCCCAGCATAAATCGCGAGTGACTACTGCTACTTGGACAGCACCGGAATCGAATAGCTGTTCTACGAGACGGTGGTCGCTGGCCGTTAAACCTTCGTGCATGTAGGCAACGCCTTGTGATAAGGTTTCCTTCAGAGTCTGAAAAAAATAATTGTTATAAGCAATGTTTCCGTTAACATATCTAGAAGTGTTCATAAGCGCGCTTTCGTTCTGTGCAAATCACGCATGAGCAATGAACAAAAATTTCGGCACATCACGTAGTTATACCCCCAAGATAATCCGGGGGACTACAACCATACACTCTGTGCATACACACCCCGCCAGAGTTTCAAATGTTATTTGCTCTGTTGCACTCATGCCTTAGCGCGTTTTTGTATCCTTTTCTCGCGCTAACTACTGCCTTGAGAAGTAAACCGGACAAATAATACATTTAATTTTCGAACAGGATTACTAACCACCTTAACATATCACGCACTATTATATAAAGTAAATAAAATCAACTTACCTTATCGCTCATCCTATCCAAGAAAGGTTTAATATCCTCCTCCTCAGCATGGAAAAATCGATTAGGTTGAGACTCAGCAGCGGCATACGTTAACAAATCAATTGCAGTCAGCCTAGCCTGCTTCCTGGTAGGCACAAATATGATAACAGGGCGATGTGTGCTATATCTAACAATAGCATTATAAACTGGTTTTGCCATCGCAATCAAACGCGATGCATTATGCGTGATATTGATACCCTGCACGTGCAATTCAAGCGGAATTGGGCGCACGCTCGGGTGGAAATTAAATGTGCAATTTGCATTACAACCTAACCATTGTGCAATATCCTTATAATCGGTTAAGGAAGCTGATAGTGATATAATACGTATTGGCTTTTCAATTTGTGAAGAAATATAACGCATTCTGCTACAAACTACTTCAATTACAGGTCCATCCTCGCCACCAATTAAATGCAATTCGTCTACTATAAATAGGTTAACATTTTGCACATTTTTGCGCTGCTTCCAACGTCTTGATAACACATCCCATTTTTCAGCAGTTGTAATCACTACTTGACCTTTAGCTAGAAGTTTTAAATCAGTTCCTGTTTCTCCAGTAAGGAGGACTACTTTTTTGCCCAACAATTGCCCAAATTTATTATGCCAATCAGCAAAAACCAGCTCAGCCAAAGCTTCTTTGGGAACCAAATAAACGCAGCGTCCATCCGGATTGGATTGAAAAAGTCTTAAAACTGAAAATTCAGCAATTGTTGTTTTGCCCGAGCCAGTGGGTGCTCCTATAAACACGTTATCATCGCTGTTATAGACAGCGTTGAATACTTGTGTTTGTATTGGGTTGAATTGAGGAAACTTTTCCATGTAGAGTGATTCAAATTTAGCATTACGCAACGCTGTGATTGGTAGAGGTTGTAAATCTAGTAATTCTGTAGGTGGGAAATTCTTTTCTGGTAGAATTAAGTGGCGGAATGAAACTGGTAATTGTGTTTCTGAACCGATCCAACGATCGGATACAACTCGTAAAAAGTATTGTGGTGGTAGAGGTTCAAAAATTGGAACAAAGAATTTGACCAGATGCTCATCATTAGCAAAAATTGATTTTAGTAAAAAGAATTCATTATGAAGTATTACTTCCGAGTCTACATCCTCTACTAATATCCAGAAGCCTTCTGATACTCCATGCAACTTTTCATCCCATTGAAAATCAGGAGTTATTGTTAACTCAACACGTAATGTAGATCTTGTAATTGGTTGTATATGAGTTGAAAGTTCCAATTTTGGAAATTGATGAACATATTTATGAATTGTTTTGCCTAATTTTGGAACACGGATCAATTCTCCAATTTCATTAGGTCCTAAATCGTATAACCTCTCCCAAGGAAAATTCTTTTTCTCAATTTTCTTTATAATTTCCTCAGGCATTTTCTTGAATTGTCTTAAAGGTGACATTGATTGCCACATGCGTTTATCAATCATTTTACACAAAGCCAAAGCTTTATCTGTTAACTGTGCCCATCCACGATGCAAAACTATTTCAAAAATAGCTCTCATCAACCGAGCAGCTGATTGCGTAACGTAAACCATATCGGACATCAAAGCAAAACCTTCAAGTTTCAATTGTGATATGTAGGCTTGTAATAAAACGTTAACTTTAGCACTGGGTTCTTCAATGCTTTCTTTAATTGGTATCGGAACTCTTTCCATTAATTTTTGTAATTCTAGTTTCTCTTCCTCGCGTACTGTTATATACTTGAATTCTCCACTTAGTGAAAATACGCGGAACAACTCAATTTCACTCAACATAGGTTTAAGGAGTTGATTGTATGTTGACATGGTGTCATGCGTGCAATAGTAATGCGATGCAATTCTACCAATTTCAGTAACTTGGAATTGTCCAGTTCTTCGATCATATCGTACCAAACCGCTACGTTCCAATTGTAAAGCAGCTGTATGTATAAGATCGCCGCGATGTTGTTCCAACAAAGGATCCTGCTTTAGATGATCATGCGAAATTCCATACAAATTAGGCTGCCTCAACATCCTAATATATAAATAAGTATAACCCATCCAAGTAACAGCATCCTTTAAATTCTGAATTGTCCCCAAAACGATTTCAGCATTCAACATATCAGGTAATTTGGAAATAAGTTGCGACTCTATGGGTAACTGTTGATTTAACAATGAAAGATAATATTGTAACTCGCTGTGATTCGTAATCAAAATTCCTTCGCCTTTGGTATCATATTGAGGTCTTCCAGCACGACCCAACATTTGCAAAACATCAAGAGCCCCCAATTCAGTCCATCTACCCTTTTCAGGATTGTAAATCTGTGTACCTTTAATGATAACAGTATGTGCTGGTAAATTCACACCCCAAGCTAAAGTAGCAGTAGATACCAAAACTTGAATATGCCTATCAGCAAAAAGATCCTCAACTAGCGTACGATCAACACGCGTCATTCCGGCATGATGTATAGCAAAACCGTACGGTAACAAATCTTTCAATTCTTGATTCTTAACTTGCTCAGCTTCAGTACGCAATACCTCCATTGAGGCTGAGCCTTCACGCAAGAATTGGCCTAAAGTATCCTTTTCTAAGCACATATCTCTAATAGCCTTAGCGGTTTTCGCAGTTTCTTTACGTGAATGCACAAATATCAAAACCTGGTTTCTACCAGCATGTTCCATTGTCTTTTCGTAAACTATCTCATTCATGACTTGATAGCGTTTTAGTGCCTTTTTCTCAGTAACACCTATATATTGTTGTTCTAAAGCTACAGGACGGAAACTGTTATCGAAATGGAATAATCCAGTTTCCGGTTTGATGCGAAGAAATGTTGCTACGTCTTGGTAGTTTGGTAAAGTGGCTGATAAGCCTACTAATCTAACATCTTCTTGGGTTGATTCAATCATTCTGATTGTTCTAGCTACTAAGGCTTCTAGTACAGGACCTCGTTCGTCGTGTAGGAGATGAATTTCATCAATGATGATCAATCTTACTAAAGATGTAAAGGTTTTTTCGCCACCTGTTTAGAAAAAAAAAAGAATTTGGTTACAATTATAACATTTTTGAAAAGGGCATTATGTTAGTTGTTAACAACGTCAGTATACAACTGAAACTTAGTCCAACAAGTTTCCTTAGACACTTAGATTATTAAGTAATATTGTACATCAAAGATAACAAATTTATCATTCATAATAAAACTACATAATGTGAATCACTTACCCTTTCGTGTGATGATATCCCATTTTTCCGGTGTACAAACAATAACTTGTGTGGCAGCAATCTGTTCCCTCGTAAGCTGATGATCACCAGTCAATTCAGAAACGGTCAAATTATAATTAGAAAGCCTCTTGCCAAAATTTCCGACCATTTCCTGTACCAAAGACCTCATCGGTGCTACATATACAATTTTAAAAGCATCCGCATTAATCGTCCCGTCGTCATTGATATGCTTTCCGATTTCACGCATCATTGTAAGCAAAGCAACGTTTGTTTTACCAGCACCAGTTGGAGCACAAAGCAATAAATTTTCATCTGATTCAAGAGCTGTTTTATACAGCCTGCTTTGTATACGATTGAGCGTACGGAATCCTTCAAAAACCGGTTGAACATATTTAGGCAATTCATCGACAGGTTTTAATTTTTCACTATCGTTAAAAGGCTTTGGTTTCAATGCAGGTACGTGTACTTCTTCATAACCTTTGCGTTGTTTTCTGAAGGAACCATCCGGTAAATGACATCGCGTATTGGCCATGTAGTGACTGCCTTTTTGGAACACCAATTCTTCTAAATCAACAAGTTGACGTGAACCGGCTACCTGTCCTGCTGATGGATTGTCAGAGTCTTTATTTTGATTTTTTCGGTTTGATGAGCGTGCGTTTGAATCATCATCGTCATCATCATCATCACCTTTACCGGTATCTAACACTTTTAGTATGCGTGATAACGATGGATCTTCATTCATTTTCTCACGTATTTTAGTCCGTTCAGAATCACTTTGTGATTTTGCCAACATGGTGCAATAGAGAATCATTTGTCGATATTTCTTCAATTGTTTAATAAAATCAAAACAATCATAACCTAACAATAATACAAGCTGATTTTCGCATTCACGGTCATCGTTTGCGTCACGTAACACATTCAATACTTCGGTAGCTTTGGCTTGTGATACCATGGCATCATCGTATATTTTCGATAATCTTCGTTGCAACCAATAAGCATCAATATCCAATGGATGTAATGCTTTTTCCTTTTTCATTTCCTCAACTGCGCCTAAATTTTCAGCATGTATAGCACTATCTTCACGTGCTTCTTCACCTTCTTCATCATCCATATCTTCAGATACTTCTCCATAAATATTTTCCCCATCTTCTTCTTCAGATTCTTCAAACTGTACATTAATTCCGTATTGTTCATCAATATTTTCTTCACCGGTATTAGTGTTTTTCGTTTCTTCACTTCCAAAATCGGTAATTTTTTTACCCAAATTTACTAGTAATGCAAATCGTTCGTCTGCAATATTACCGATTAAGGTCTCAGCTTCGCGTTTCTTTTCTCGTTCTTTTAATTTTTCGTTTTTTAATACAGCCAGGACTTCATCAGCGGCGCCGCATAATATGTCTCTCGGTTGGTCACCTAAGGCTTCTTGTAAGAAACTTAATAGGACTTCATATGTTTGTCTGGTTTCCTGTGTTTTGGGTCTGTATATAATACCTACCATCTCGTCCACGCCTTCGGATAACAATGTTTTCATTTTCATTCTTGCAAAATCGTATTGGGCTTCATCACGTTTTTGACGCCTAATAAAAGAAATATTTGCATGTAATGTGTGTAGAGTAATAGGCTTCAAAAAAGCAACAAATCGATCAAAAGCTGTTCCAGCATTTTTTAAATATAATGTAGAATCATCTTAAACCAGGAATTAAGCTTGACTAAAGCCTGAATGTAGACTTGAGTTAAATTTAAGATATATCTACAATAAATTTAATAAAGAGTAGGATAAAAAAAGTCGATAGTTTAGTTGTCACGGAGAAGAAAAAATTCTGCCTACTTAAGACAATTCCATACTTAGCCTTTCCAGTATATGATCAGAAAAATGAATCAACCGGATCACAACTAACCAACAAACTAGCATTGTTTTTCGCAATGCCCGAGGTGTTACATGCAATCTTTGTAAATCCACAAAGTGACGTACCTACCAACCATACTCATACTTTTTGACAGAAGTGAGAAGACCCATAGAAAAAACAAGTACGACTTAAAATAAACCAAATAAAATTTCGACCGTACTTGGGTCATCAACCCCAACATACCCATTAATAACCTAAAGAACCTTGGAAGAGAGACAGTATTAAACGCAACAACAAAGAAATCCTAATTGGGAGAGACTTCAACTATTTCTAGTCTGGAATCCATCAAAAAGACAACAAAATTCCTCCTGCTAGAATGAACAGCAAAGCTGGATCTAACCGTATAAACCGTCGGCACCAGCCCAACTTTCGTAAAAGGACCAACAAATCGGTCATAAACATCCCAATAACGTTTGCTAATATGTCGGAACCAATCAGAAACCGGAGGATGAACGACGAGATCAATCTAAGCCCCCCACTAAAACATTTACTTTGAGGTAATATCCGAAAGCATCATAAAGCAAAACTTCTACTTAACAAAATGCGTGCCATACGAAACACCATTACAGCAAAATCAATAGAGTAAAGTAGCCTCAGACCAAACTTTCAAAAAATGAAAAACAAAAGACAGGAACTGAAAAATCTCAACCCAAAAGAAAATCTGCCTGACAGCCAGAGCTAATAAAACACAAATGCGTTAGACTTCAAGAAGAAAGCCCTTACCAACCTTATAAAAAAGCCTAAGAGACAAGTCTGGATCAACCTCTGCAGAGAGATTGACAACAATGTCTGGGAGAAGATGGTTAAAGAATCGAAACCAAAAAACTTCTGAGCCGAAGAAACAACCTAAGCCTGGACAAAAAAATAAAAATCTTCAATTAGAGCTGTCTCGAAAGAATTTTGTTACGGCCAGGTGCTGACCTAGCCCTAACAAAAATTCCCCCGGAGCTAATCAAGACTGCGGTAGTGGCATGTCCGGAAAATATTCTAGAACTGATGAATCAATGCCTAACTAACGGCACATTTTCCAAAAACTCGACAAGGGACAACTCATCTACATTAAAAAAAAAAAAGAAGAAACAGACTACAAATACAGATCTAGTGGATGCTATTGGTAAGCCGTTAAAACAACTGACCAAAACTTTACTGAACAAGAAAATCCAGAAAAAGCTCTCTGATCAGCAATATGATTTCAGGAAAGATAATAGATGCCGTGAACAAAATTCTAAAAAAAACTAAGAAAAAGCTATAAAAAAGCAAAAAAAATTACGCCCTGGTAACGCTTGAGATTAAAAACCCCATCAACTTTGCCAGATGACGCAACATACACAAAGAACACCTTCAACATAATAAGCAACTATATCAAATTAATAAAGAAAAACAAGGTCATCTGCGATGTACCGCAAGGTTAAGTACTAGGTCCGGTTATCTGGAACATACTACCAGGTACTAAGAATATAGATCCTTAGCTTCGCAAATGACACTGCAATAGTCGCACGCGTAAAAACTAAAAACAATATCGAGAACAAAATAAACCACACGATCAAAAATATAACCAAACAAACCTCAACGTAAGCCTAGGACTGGTCAACGAGAAGATAGAAGTGGTGATACTATACGGCGGAAGACAACTTACAGAAGTGAAAATTGTAGCTTAGAGAGCAAGGATTACCTCAAAGTATACAATACCTAGAAATCCTCTTTAGCAGAAGTTATAATAAGAAGAACAACTGAAAAGGGCAGACGCAAAGACAGAAATAGTCATGGCGCTGGCAGTGTCATGCCCAGATCCAGCAAAAAAAGTCTACTGTTCTCGGAACTGTTCCAGTACGCGGCACCCATATAAAGTAAAGCAGTCCAGAAAAAAAAAACTGCAAATTTTCACCAGAATACAAATGAGAGCTAAGAGTATGTAGTGGATACTTAACCAACTTCCTGGAAGCTGCAGGTATTGCAAAGGTAATACCCACTCATCAACATCCTCGAAAAGAAAAGTACAAAAACATACGCAAAAAGATCAGCAAAATAAAAACACAAAAAAACAAAAAAAATAAAAGACCAGATAAAAAAACCAGGACGGTAATGCCAGCTTAAACAAGTCAGTGATTAAAAACCTAAAGATGTGAACCATCAGAGACCACGGGAAGGTAAATTACTACATCACCCAACTCCTGCGCCATGGGTGTTTTAGTAATTACCTCCAAAGATTAAAAATCAGGAAAAGTGACTTGCCATATAACGGAATGTACCCACTTCATCCACATCAGATATGAAACCAGAAGAACGTAGTAAAGAAAAAATATCTATAGTAACATGTTGAAAAGCCAATACTACCCACATCATAAAAGAAACGAAAGAGACTATAAACACAACTACGTAAATAAAAAAGAAAGAAACAACACAGGACAGGTGTAATGAAGTAATGTCATAGCGGTTCCGTTACTTCAGCAAAAAAGAACAGAAAAGATTTTTGTAGTGCGGTCGGGTACTCCGCAGATTTTTCACCTTAAGAGTGAAAAACAAAAAGTGATCAACTCCAATATGTTGCTTTAGATCTAAAAACACATTTCTCAGACAAAAAACCGTTGTCCGACAAGTCAACACAACAGCCAATAAACCTGCTAATTAACTAATATAAACTAACCTAACCTAACCAAGTTCTGGTTCATACTACACCTGAAAAGCAAGAGTTACTAACAGAGGCCGCAGCGGAAAAGCGGAAGACTTGTTTTCAATTTTCAGGAGAAAATTTATAACTTTTGTGAACAAACATTCATGCGTTTAGCCTCTTCTCGGCAAGTAATGCTGGCAAGTTATATTACAAGTAAACTCCCAATCACTAGAGACATTTTTTAGGCATAAATCCAAACTCGGCAACCCGCAGGAGTTAAGAAGTAGGAGAGCGTATAAATGTTTGAAAAGATTTTTGCAACAGCCAATTGCTTCAAGCATTGCGCCACGCTACCATTGGCTCTGAACAATGATGAGTTAAATTCCGTGGTCCGTCGATCTTAAATCTTTCCTGCGCATGTGCAACTTTTGAGAAACTTTTAATGCATCAAATTAGGTTCCTTGTTTGTTTGTTGTAGTTTTTTTACATTTTTAACTTTAAATTGGGTTTGTGTACGATTTTGATCAATTTTACGTCTTAACGTAAATTTTTCATGCATCCAATAAGTTTTCTGAACAATGTTTTTTTCAAAATTCAAAAAGTATAATAAACTTTTATCTACGCCACCGGCTTTACTGTTGCAGGCAAATTTATTGCGATGCGTCATTCTTCGGCGGAGATGAGCAATTATCACACACACACACACACACAACTTCCAATGAATGCAAAGCCCGACTTCGTTCGATCGGCGATCGGTGCGTGGCGCCTTGTTCAATCGACGGCAAGCACCAGAAGATCGGTATACCCGCACATACGCCAAGATAGTTCTAATTGGAGATATCAACAGCCAATCACAAAACAAATAAATCATCATTAGCCGAAAAGATTCAACAGTCCAAAATCAGTTTGAAAATTGAAAGCAGCATAAAACTACTGCTACCTGAAGAACCATCCTCAAAGAGTTCACAAAAACAAACCTTTCTTTCTTTAATCAGCCGTTTTATATCATTTGACCTCCATCTCTGCCCGTAATGCTGGCAACTTACATTACAGTTTTAAGTGGATTCCGAATCCGTGGAGAGATTTCATCACTCCATCGGAGAAGGTTTTTAGCCGTGAGAGTGAGACAGCGTATAAACATGTGAAAAGTATATCACGGTATATGGGAATCAAACCCACGATCATCTTCGGTGCAGCGGTCAGATGCCTAAACCACTGCGCCACGCTCTCCTTCAACGAGCAAGAAATTCCACCACCACTGGTTTACTGCTAGAACTTAGTTACTCCCCATCCCTCAAAGAACTCCAAATCCCCCACTAACACTAAAACAAAAACAAATAAAACATCTTCAGGTAGCCTCCGGCACCTGCAGACACGTAAAACAAGCGGAATAAAGCCACGCCTTCCTCAAGCTTTAACAGTGCATTCTATGCTTTGAGATAATAGGCGTGTCCTTAGCTCGCCTGTGCGGAAATGCGCCACAAAAAAACCTGAGGATACAACCTCAACAAACCAACAACACTAAAGCTTCTTTCAGCCGCCAAAATTCTGAATCCGTATACGCATATAGCCGCCCGAATTCATTTACACGTAATTCAGAAACGCTGGAAATCCAAAAGCAAAGCTTGCAAACAATAAGAGTTTAAAATCGACTAAGTAAACCACCCAAAGGCCTATAAGAGTACGCTAGCTCAAAATTTAAGCTGAGAAATACTTCGTCCACTAAGCCAATCTACTAAAACCATATGCCGATCAATAAAGAAACCACCTCAAATATACGCGTGTGCGGTTTGATGTAGTTCCGATCTTATTCGAGTCGCAACTGCTTAAAAAGTTGCTAAGAATAAACGCAAAAAAAGTATTAGTTTCAAGAACAGAGAAAAAATATGTCAATCCTTTGGAATTTAAAATGATATAATCGATGCGTCACCTACGCAAAGTGGATGACGGAAGCATATCAACATCCCTTCATCCTTCGCGCAACTTTAGCAAAAAGCTTCTAAACACAACTGAAAATCAGATTATATCACAAACGTGGACAAGGACATTAGATCACCAAACGGCGTTTCAAAAAAGCAGTAAATATATAGAAGTGTGTACATCACAAGATTGAGGTCTGCTAATGGCTTAACACAGAGACACATACTCTTAATTCGATGAGCTTCATCCAGTAAGTAAAGAAGCACCGGAAGTAAGCCAATGAGTAGGACTGGGTCATAATATGTTACACAGTTTGAAGTAAGGGTAACCTTAGTAAGCCTACCATACTTTCTTCTTTCTTCTTCCTTTTTGAACTTTTTAATTTATTTTTTCTCTTCATTTAGCGAAACCTAACATAATTCCCTCCCGGAGACGATGACAAATTGTTCCACGGATTCTGGATTCTGGAAAAAACAATCTGACCACACACAACACTGGCATTGAAAACGGATAACGCACAAGGACTGCAAACATGGGCTACGGTGGGCAGGCAAAGACTCGGTTCAGCCAGAGCAAAGGATCTACCAAAGATAGAATTAGAACTATTGCAGATTCGCGGCAGGCAAGAGAGCATTAAAAGATCACCTCCTAGACTATTTTAAGACGCGACCAGGCATATACTACTCAGCAAGACAGAAGCCAGCATGTGCAAGAAGTACAGCGCTGCAAAAAGTTTCGCAAGTGTAGCTGACATAGCAATAAAAACAACCCAAGAGGACGCAGCAATTCTTCTAGCAAAGAAGAAAGACATCACCACAGAAGAAGAAGACTGAGATGAAGAAATGACGTCAAGAGACAAAGAAGATATGGACTCCGCTGATCTCCAGCCCTAAACCAATGCACAGCCGACTAACCGCGTTCCGCAAATTAATAAGGTGCAATTCTACTAGAGCAGTACAAAAGAATCAAAAGCTGTAACTATCACCATGAAGCGAGGCTAAAAAAACCATTGAGATTTATAGAAGAAAAGAAAAAATTATCAAGATAATCGGGAAAACTAACGCTCAATGCACCTGTGTCTACTTTTGCCACTTCTAGGTATACCTACATCACCTCCAAAATCATATGAAAACCAGAAAAAAAATAATTATGAGTAAAACATGAACGCCAAAAAACAATGTTTTCGGATACAAAAAAACAAATGATAAAGAAAAAATCCTGGAAGAATTAATTGAGCCCAACAACCTCATTACCTGGAACAAAAAAGAAACACCCATCTTTATAAAAGCAAATAGAAACTCCATGGTAAATCAGTGACACATCTAAAAAATATGAGCTGCCACGTACAATGCTGTACAACACACAAACAAAAAAAAACAAACAGGATTAATTAACTACCTATCAAAAACCACCAAGGAGCTGGAAAATCCCACCAGAAACATAAATTATGTCAAAATATGTTTGCAGAACGACAACCAAACGCTGACATGACAATTGAGCAAAAAAGATAAAAAAATTCAAACCAAATCATACTTTAAAAAAAACAGCCCAAACAGAGCACCCAAAATCGCAGAATACAGAAGAATAATATTAAGACTAAACAAAACGGCAACAAACTGGTTAAATTACCACAGGGCTCCGTGCTGGGATCCACGCTTGTTATGTCTTTTATGACAAGATACTAAATATAAGAGATGGAGTCACACTTGTAGCATACGCAGACGATCTATCAAACCTAGCAGGGCCGCAACAAAAAAAAGGAAAAATTCTGGCAAGCAGTGTTAAAAATGCTATACGGAACCTCGATATGGGCAAGTGCGCTCCGCTATAAACACTACGAGAATCTGATAAAAAAAAAACAAACGATAAGAATTGCATCTACCTACCGCACGGTCCCAACAATTTCTAACAATAGCCTAGCCAAGCTCCCACCCATAAAACTGCAAGTGGAAGAAATATGTATTATATAAAGTTAGGTTCATAAAAAACGTAATCATATGAACAAACACAACAAAGGCAAACAAGCAAGTTTTACATGACGCAAGTGTTCACGAGCCACAAAGTTTTTGGCACGTACCTAAAACAAATCCAACAACTAGGAAACATAAGGTGCTAATATTGCGATGAAATAGATACAGCAGAACACAGTATTTTCTATCCACACCTACAAAAAATACACTAAAAAAATCATCAGCAATCTCCTTATAAAAGAGAAACTACATGGAACGCCATAACTAAAATGATTCGAGCCAAAAGAGCACATTTGATGTGTGACATGCAAGAAATGCTCTATAAGCGGTTTCAAAGCACAAATAAACGGAAAGAGGTTTTTAATCGGTAGGAACCCGGCAATACCTTCATAATAATTTCCACTTACTTTCCAAACAAACAAAAATCATAATTTGTTAGAAAAAGTGAGTGCCCACAGTTTAAAGTCCATGAATAGGCATTCTCAGTGAGAAAGAAGAGAAGAGATAAACAACAGAATAGCAACAGAAATTGCTTGTAGTGCAAAATTCATATCAACCAATAACAAATCATTATTTATAGATAGTAACTATTTGTCTTTAATATGAGAAATTGTCTGCAGGCTCCTATAGTGTAGGATCTACGGTTTGCAATCTGTAAGAACTCCCCAGAAAATCTTAAATATTTGTTCATTTCCACTTTTTGAACGATTGCCATGCTAACTACTGAGGTGAGACTGACAAAAACTTCACTACATGCACCACCCTATCTTGTATATGAGGGTTGTAGTTTCAAAAAGTACAATCTCCACCGTAATCAATTTTTTAGAAACTTCAAAAAACTGTCACAACTATAGTATTTTGTATAACAAGAGTGGATAGTATGCCCATATCGCACAAAGACGAAACGTCTAAGTGCGATATGGGCATTCCACTCGAGTTGTACAGCTTACTTTTTCTACGACTGATAAAAATCTAAAAATTATTTTAAAACTTTTCAATTAATCATTTAACATTATTTTATATTGAAATAAATTCAAGTTATGTTTGACATCTGACGTTTCGCATAATTGTCAAATTCAGAACTACCTATAATTTTGGTTAAATTATGCTATTAAAATATTTAATTAAAAACGTTTTTAAGCTTTATTGTATAATAACAGTTAATAAATAATAAGACGTTCTTAATTTTTTTCTATTTTTGACATTTTACAAATAAAATAACCATTTGTATTTAGCGACGTAATCAAATAAACATTGTGATTTGTATTTTTTGTTTCTATGATTGGTACGGCATATCATATCCACACTAGAGTGGATATATGATACATATCCATTCAGTTAGGCGTGAATAAAAGTGACTATATATAGAAGGGAGTAGAAAAAAGTAATTCTTAAATCTGATTTCTGTGCGTTTTGAGTTATTTACAAAACATTTGTTAACATTGTTATAAATTTTAATTCATTTGATCAATAAATTATCAAAATAAATCAAATTACAGGTTGCATAATGTCTTTTTAATCTGAATCTTGTCAAAATCTATTCTTAAGTAGTAAAAACTAAATTTAAAAAAACTCAATTTTATTGTATTGTATAAAAAAAAATTAGTACCATGTTGTAGAGGGCTACAATTTGCATCACTAACTCAATAATTTCAAAAAGTGAAGATAGAACCTTTTGAAACTACACCCCTCATATACAGTTTATTTCAACAAGCATAATCCGATTCAACAATTCTAACCCATTCGTTCATTTATGCAAAATACCAAATATAATTCAAAAATTATGTCATCGTTAATTTTTTTAAATTGTGTAAATATAAATGGAATATTAAGGTATGAATTGCATATACAATGTTAAAAAAAAACAATTAATTTAAATTTGTTTAAATTGCATACAAATCCTCTTTTTAAATTGCATACAAATCCTTTTTTTTAATTGCATACAAATCCTCTTTTCTGTAAGTTGCATACAAATCCTCTTTTTGTTTAACTGAAACAAATCCTCTATTTTTTTAGTTACATACAAACCATCTTTTTCAATGATTCCAAACAAATCCACCATTCAATTTTGGAATTAGAAACATTTAATTTCGTATTCTAAAAACATTTTAATTTTGTGTATTCATTACTCTTTACAAACAATTTTTGATCGATTTCAAGCAATACAAACCACAAAATTGACACGTATGTATAAAATAATACACTTACTTAACTTTCCGTTCTTCAGCTTTAGCAGGCCGACTCCGCTGTGCCCTATCACCCATCTTTGTACCCGTCAGCTTTCCCACCAGGGACATAACTTCACCAGTTGCTTCATCTCTGCTCCTTCTTTCGATAAGCCTAACATCAGCTTGTAACACAAGATTGGAATTCTAAAAAACAATTAAACATGTATAAAAAAATATCTGATCAATAAACAAATTGAATTTTATCATATTAAAGCATAAATGCTTAATATTAAGCATTATTGTGTAAAGTAAAATAATAAACATAACCTAACTTTAAGTCGTAGTATAAACGTTGCTAATTTAAAGCATTGTTTAATGTGATATAATTATCATTATGTGATCTAGCTATTACTAATTAAAGCCTAATTGATTTAATAATTGTAAATACACGTTTACTTACCGCTTTATATTCATATTGGAGCTGTCTGGCTGCAGCATCCGCCATGGTGTTGGTGTTTTGAATTGACTAATTGAAGTTTGCTGCGTGTTAGTTGGCTGCACTGAATATAATTCAGTGTAACCAACCGATTAGAAATAAAGTTAATTTATTTAATTTTATGTTGCAAAAGTGCAACCTTAATAAAATTATTAATACATATTAATTATTAGGTGCAATGTGATATTAGGTATCCGGAACTGAGAAAGCAATAAAAATAAAAAATTTAATAGCTTAATAATTTTATTACAATGTTATTTATTAATGTTATTTAAATATGCGTTTTTTTACAGATATTATACATCGACACAGTAAGGAAAAGACTGATTAGAACAACAGCTTTTAGATGATTTCAGTTTAACAGTTTACAATAACATCATAATTTGGCAAGAATAACTGCTTTAACGTATAAGTTTGCGATTAGAACAAGTTTTTTTTTTACATTTAAAGCCAGATTTTTATTATTTTAGATAGGATTTCAACTTTTTTTAGCCAGGTTTTTAAATTTAATTGTTAGATTTTTGTTTCTAAAATACAGATTTCAATATTTTATTCATCTAGTAACCGCAATTTCATATTTAACGACCGGATTTCAATACTTTTTTAGAAAATTTTAACATGTTTGCTTTACAAAATTGGATTTTTACGTTGTTGGCCTAATATAATCTATATTTTTATGTTTAATGAATGCATTTTAAGTTCTTAACCAGGACTTTATCATGTTTCCTACTGAAAGTTGGATTTTTAACAATTTTGGTCAAATTTTTTATTTTAATTGCCGGATATTTGCGTAAATAGATTTTAACATTTTATAGTAAGTTATTGCATTTAAAAGCTGGAATTTTAAGTTTAATAACAGGATTTTTAAATTTTTACAAAAACAAAGATTTTTTTTATAATTTTTGTCAAAATCATATAATGTTTGTTTCTCAAATTATTCCGGCTAATATATTTAACACAAATTACACTCATTTTCAAAAAGTACTTTAAAACTTTAACTAAACAATTATATTTTTTCAATTTTAAGCTTTATTGATTTTAAAGTATTACATATATGTGTTACCGATAAAGCGCGGAAGCAGTTAATGTGCACATTACTCAGTTAATGTGGAAATTATTATTTTAGTTTTTTTTAGTATTACCTAGATAAGTTGCACATCACCGTAAAGCTGTTCTTTAAAGTAAAACTTTATTTTACATCAGTATGGCTTTACTTTAGACATAAACATAAATGCGAATTGGATAAATTAACTTACAGTCAGTCAACTCGGTCTTGTAGCACCGTTCAAACTAAATTTATAAAACAAAAAAATATTGTGGTCAAACCAATGATATTACGTCATTTCAGCAGATGCCAGACTATCGTATTGTCTATCAATCTCAATTTCTTGTTAACTATTTAACAAAATTTGTTGTTTTAAAAGCAATAACGTTTGAACGAGCCGACAAAGTAGCCTATAACATGTTTTTTTTATTTTTTTTGCTTGAAATTCTATGTATATTACAATCTCACAATAAATGTGATTGTTTGCAATCAATTTTAGAAAGCTTAATAGAAATATGACGAGAATTAAAAATGGTTTATGATAAACTAAATCAAAATATTGAAAATATGCTAATCACTTATATGACAACATTGATAACAAAAATGATACATGGAGCAAAGGTGTGCAATTTGTACAATTTATAAAGAATTACGCTTACCATCCTGGTATTAAACAAAGTCCCTACAAAGCAATGTTTGGTTATTTTGCAAAAGTAGAATATCCTTCACACACTTACAAATGAAGAGGATATTAAGAAACTGTACAATTCTACGATTACAGAAAATGATAAATTCTATTCAGGGAATATTAAGTATTGAGCGTAGGCGGAAAAAATTACCGGCGGCAGATAATCTCTTTTGTATTGTTTATTCCAAAAAGATATTGTGTGTTTGCAAGTGCTTTAAATGTAACATCTTTGTACACGTTATTTATGAAGTGACCCAATCTGATAAAGAAGGTTTTGATAAAACATTGTTGTGTATAGTTTGCAAAAACAGTTTAAACAAGATAAACAACAAGAAGAAGCAAAGAAAAAATTTGAAATGTCAGATGTACATAGAGCAAAAAAAATCCGATTTTGCTCTTTGTACATCTGAAATTTTTATACTGAACTTTTTCAATTTGGTGAATTAAAACTATAACAAATAAACCTTATTTGTTAATTTGCAAATTTCCTGCTTAGTCTGCAGATTACCTAGGTAATGTGACTAAAGTTTTGCACTTTAACGTGTATGAGTAGATAATCTGCAAATTTGCTAGTTAATCTGCAGTTTATCAGACTTACGCACATTATCGGTAACATGAGCATTTAAATGCTTAAAACTTCAAAAAACATTTGGTCATAAACGTGCAAAATTTAATATAAAAAGTAAAAATAACTAACGGCTATACAACGTTAAAATATTTTTAGTTGGATTCAAAATCTGGCCATCAACGGTTTAAAAGTGCAAAATTTTATTCATAACATGTCAAAAATAGCAAAATTGCTTTAGAAATTAATTAAAATATTAGTAGAAAACAACAAAATTTATTTGGAAAAAAACTGTTAAAAAATGTAAAATGTCAAAAATATTAAAACTTTGTAGTTTTAATATTGTCAAAAAGCACCAAAATTGAGCTATAAACTAATGAAAAGTGCTAAATTTTGTTCATTAACTGTCATAGCAAAATAAAGTCACATATTAAAATTATCCTAAAAAAAATAAAACAAAATCTAGTCTTGAAACTGTTTTATTTATAAAATGTCAAGTATAGTAAAACCCGGCAATAAAATTTAAATTAGCACTAAAATCGGCTCATTAACTGCTAAAAAGTCTTTTTTTATATAAAACGTCAAAAATAGCAAAAGTTTATCAAAATCTTGATACTATTAAAATATTGTTAGAAAAAAAACTAAAATTAGATCATAAACTGCTAAAAAATGTCAACAAAATCTCAAAATTAGCAATATTAAGCTATAAATTATCAAAATATTGAGAGAAAGCACCAAAATTCGGTTATAAACATAAAAAATGTAAAAAAAGTATCAAATTTCAAAAACAGCAAAAAGTCTCAAAATATTGTTGAGCAATTCCACGTCAAGTGAGCAGTCCATTTCACGCGACCCTCTCCGATTTAGCTCAAATTTTGTACACTTATTTGAGTACCCAAAATATGACTTCATGCCAAATTTCAGACCTGCAAGTCACATAGCTTGCTTCGTAGAGCCAATTGAATTTTACGGCAATTTTTAAGTTCAACTTTTAACTTTATGTATCTTAATTGCATTTCAACCTGGAAAAATTTTGGAATAGTCATAACCGATGGGAAATTTCTCAAGAAATTGAATGCAGCGGTTAAATTTTTGTTATCTTGTCCCGCACGCGCAGTAAACTCAAAAAAACAGTTTTTTTTCAAAAGTTCATTTCTCAAAAGTTGCCAGGCTGAAATGCAATTAAGATAAATAAAGTTAAAAGTTGAACTTAAAAATTACTGTAAAATTCAATTGGATCTACGAGGCGAACTATGTGACCTAGAAATCTGAAATTTGGCATAAAGTCATATTTTGGGTACTCAAATAAGTGTACAATTTGAGCTAAATCGGAGAGGGTCGCGTGAAATGGACTGCTCACTTGACGTGGAATTGCCCTGTTAGTAATAAATAACATTACAAAATTTAGCTAATATTAAAAAAATTGTTAAAATAAAACTAAAATCTGGCTAAACTATTGAAAAGTGCACATCGGCCCTGAAATTTTAAAAAAACACCAAAATTAGGCCATAAACTCTTAAAAAGTTTAAACAGTATATAGTGTATCAAGCAAAGAGTTCTATAACTAGAGATTCCAAGCTGCCGTTTATACATACAATGTATAAGCAGCATACATTCTCGGGATTTTTGTTTTTGTTGCACCATGACGTTTTTCTATCACCTACAACGCATAGCCGCTCGATCACTAGTAAAGAGAGGAAGAAGGTATAGTGTTGTGCGACAAGAACAGAGATACCAATATTGTACGGCAAAACGCTGGCTTAGAATCTTTTGTTATAGAACTCTTTGGTATCAAAGGTCAAAAATAGGCGTTAGAAGCAAGCCTCTTAAAAAAAACAAAGAGCTACTACAGCATTTTGACACTCAGTATTTTTTTGCCTGCCCTAAAAAACATTGTTTTAAATTTTTTTAAAGTTTATTATAATCTGTCGCTGTCAGATTTTAAATTATGACGTTATCATGTAAAATTGTGATTTACAGCCAATCAAATACTGCAAATGATTTAGAGAATCGAGGACTTTTAAGTAGTCTTTTTGGACTTTGTTTTAAAGCTAAAACAGATAGTTTTGGTAACAGGCAAAAAATCTTTATAAAATCTCAAAAACAGCATAATCTATAGCTATAAAATATGAAAAACATTGTTAAAAAAAACTAATCTGTTAAAAACTGTCAAAAACTGTCAAATTCTGTTCACAAAATGTCATAAATTGGCTTTCCTCAGATTTTAACGTCACGGGTCACTGTATGCTTATAGGTCTTTCCGCATAGCAGACTCTTGCTTACAGATAGCTACTCCACAGTCCTGTTTATAATGCTCACTTTTTGCACAAAATATACGTGGGTAATAAAGCTGCTAAAGATCAATAAAACATTTTTTGTGTGTGTGGATGTAGTGAGGTGTTGGCCTCAACATTTGGAGCTTAAGAATTTACGCATGGCAATACTTTCCGGTTTTTTTCTCTGCGTAAATTTTGTTATAATGTCTTTGTCATACTATTCAAGATTTGGCAGCTAATTATTGCTTCGCGGATTTTCACACAGAGTTTGCGGCGCGCATGCTGTCTTTAGCACTTCTTTCTCTATAGCTCCTACCTTTGTCTGTCTATTTTGCCTTTTTGTATCTGTTTTATTTGCACTGACATCCAGCTCTGCATTCTCTATTTTGTGTGTTATTTATTCTATATGATTTTCCAATAAGAGATTTCATTTTGATATTTAAAAAAAACGGGTATTTTTTAAGAAAAATCAATAAATGTTTATTTTATTGTAAAGAAGAAGATATGCCAATAACATTTGAAAACAATATTAGTCAAATGACCGCTACGGTAACGATTGCAGTACCACATTCTTTTCATGAAATTTTCCATGACCAGTTCGTACATTTGAGGCTGTATGTCCTCGATAACTTCACGAATTCCATCTTTAAGGTCTTGAATCAATTGTGAAACATTGGCATATGACCTTATCTTTCACCTGGTCCCAAAAAAAATCTAAAGGTGTTAAATCACAAGATCTCGGTGGCCAATTGTAATCATCTCTTTGAGAAATAACACGGTCAGGAAACTTTTCTTGCAAAATTCTGATTGTTTGTGTGGCACGTAGCGCCGTTTCCAGTCATAAAAAATCAATAATCATAGCTTGGTAGCGCCATCCATTCACTGCAACAGTTGCACCAACCTTATTTAAAAAAAAGTAGGGTGTAATCACACCGCCATCCCAAACTCCGCACCAAACAGTGACACGTTGAGGATGCAAAGACTTTTTAACAATCATTCTTGGATTTTTTGAGCCCTAAATGCAACAATTCTGCTTATTAACGTAGCCCCCGAGGTGAAAATGGGCCTCATTGCTGAAGATAATTTTTCGATGAAGTTCCTTATTATTTTGATGTATTTGAAAGACCCAATCAGCAAAGATACGACGTTTATGGTAATTGGCCGGCTTGAGTTCTTGTGTTAACTAAACTTTATAAGCCTTAAGACTTAAGTCTTTATGCAAAATACGGTTTAATGTCGTTTGTGGAATGCGTACTTCTAAAGATCGACGAGGAATCGACAAATCTGGGTTTTCTTTAACACTACGGGCTACATCAGCAATATTCTCATGTGTTCTTGATCTATGCACACGGTTTCAATTTTTCACATCACAAAATTTCTATTGCCGGCCGAGAAGGTGATTTACGACGACCAAAGTGCTTTAGTTTTGCAAACTGTGAACTTTTCACCATTTTTGTATTGAATTTTAATAATTTTAATGCGTTGTTAAAGCGTGTATTGTTCCATTTTTAATAATGGCGTAGTTTTTACTTGTCAAATGTCAATAGATAATAGCTTCAAAATTGACAGCTGTCCAAATAGCCTGCTATTCAAAATAAAACTTTTTATTGGAAAACCCTTTAGTTATTTAGTTTGTCAATACGTTCTTAGTTTTTTTAAGTTTTTGTTCACTTTTTCTTTATTGTATCCTCTTTTCTTCATAAATGGTTTAAGCAATTCTATTAGTTGTATTCCTTTTGGCAGTTCTAAATTTGTTAGTTTTACCTCTAGTGATATCCGTGTATCTCTATCTGGGATTACTTTTTTATGTCTTCTTGTTGCTAGGTATATTCTGACCATCTCAAAAGTTGCTTTATTCGTCAACCTTGAGATAGCGTATTTACCATTTGGTATTGACCTTGTTATTTCTGTTATTTTGCATTTCTTTAACATTTCTTTTTTTCTTCTTATCTCTGCAATTTTGTTTGGTATTGTAGGCTCTGTAAATGTTCTTCTGTTTTCTTCTATTTCTTGGTATGCATTCTGTTCTTTCTTATGTTCTTTCTTATGTTTTTTTTTGGGCTTTTTTCCTTTTTTTTGTTTCCATTTTGCTTTTCTTGTTTTTTTTTTCTTTTCTTCTATGGCTTTTATTTTGTGTGTTTGTTTTCATTGTTTGTTTTTTTTTTTTTTCTATATTCTTCCTTGTAAAACTTTTTTTTTTTTTCTTAGTACTTATGTTGCAAATATTATTAGCGACCTCCATTTATTTTCATCTCTTAGGCATTTTTTAATGATTGTTGTTTTATTCACTTTGCTTTTCAGTATATTTTCTAATTTTTCTTTATCTTCCTCCCACACTTTGCATTCTACTAGAGCGTGTTCTGCATTATTGTGTGTTTCTTCTTGACTGAATATACAACTTTTTACTTTTTTAGTTTTTTTTAGTTCTGCAGGTATCAATTTTAACAATAACAAGACTTAAATAGTAGAATTGTGCCCCAGGTTTAGAACATCTGTAAACTTTCATAAAAAATAAAATTGCACCTAACGACATCTAAAGTCAATTTTTTTACTCTACTTACACCTAGCAAGTGGTTGCAAAGCCCAACAAGAAAACGATATAAATCTAAACAAACAAAAAACATTGTTGCAACAAACTACCAACAATATATAGGGTAATTCCACGATAGTTCGGACATTCGTCCTCACATCAACATCTCCAATTTTGCTCAAACTGTACACATGTTGGGGTACCAAAATATGTGTGCAATACAGTGTAAATGTGGTTATTTTATTTTTTAGGAATATTTTGTCTCCTTTCAGTTTTTGTGCTGTAAATAAGCAAAAAATAGTCAAAAATCATATTCAAAAGGGTGTATCTTATAGGAAATTTTCCGCAAAACATAATCTTGCTCTTGAATTTTAAAAACTTTCCGCGAAAAATGGGAAAATTAATATTTTATCAAAAATTTGATATTTTTGATTCTGCTACACTTTGAAACTTGAAATTTAAATATGATACTCCTAAAACATAGTACTTTTGATCCCAAAAATTAAAAAAAAAAAAAGATTAGCTTGTCCTGGGGTAAAAAATAACACATAATTGCCAAAAATAGGTTACTTTTTTCAATTGTTTTTTTGTTCTTTGGTGTCTTTATTTGTTTTCCCGCTATGGTTCTTTTGTATTCCCGGGTTCTTCAGAAAGTGATTTTATGGCTTCATTAGTTTGATTTTTTTCTAGCCACTTGTTTTACTTATTACTTTTGCATCTATAGCTTTTTGAGTTACTCTAAGCTTTGCTGCTAATTTTTTTAGTAATTGCCATTGTTTCTAGGCTATAAGTGGTAACTGAAATGTAGATGCAGTCATTAAAAAAAAAAACTTTTTCTAGCATATTTTGGTCAGCCGCACCTAAAGTATTGCTTTTGCATAAAATTAAAAAAATGCCAATGAAGACACACTTGAGTTAGATAGCAACAAGATAGTAGTTGAAAAAGTAGCAGAAAACTTGAAAAAAAAAATTGTACAACCATATAATCATTTCACAATCACTGTTAAAACAAATGCAAACATTGCAGCAAAAATAAACTAACTAAGTTTAAAAACTACAAAATTGGGTTTTGCAAAAGCTAATTAAAAATATTGATTTTGACGTTCAAAAAAATACAGTCACAATCGGCAACCTTACGATAACTAATAAACCGCGGTTGTTTTAATCAATCTAAAAGATTCTGGAGTAAAATTGCATTATGGCCTGGTAATGGCATCTACAATTACAGTAGTAGTGCTCATTAATTATTTTTTTTAACAAATTATCACTACCAAACAAATCAATGTTTCTAGCTAAACCTCCAAATCTAGAGAGGATTTCTTTAGTCACAAAGACTTTGCACAACGTCCAATGTCTTTCTTAAATGCTTTTTGCTTAACTGCCTATTTTGTCTGAATTGCTTAATAACTGAGAACAAAACATATTTTTCGATGACACTTTGAATAGTTTTTTTGAAATTTTCTGTTGCAATGTGTAGATCATTAGAATATAAGCAATGAGTATCAAAATCGAAATTATTAAGAAATTCTTTCATTTTACTGTGTTTGCGGTTTAGGTTTGTTAGTAATAGGAAGAGAACTTTTAACAAGAGAAGTAATAAGTGAATGATCAGAATTTTCTAAAGCAGCCCTAACATTAGTTGTTGTAATCTTTGGAACAGTTGAAAGATACAAATCTAATAATCTTGGTTTATCAAAAAGTATATTACAAGAAAAATTTGTGGGTTGCTGAATAAGTTTAGTAAGATTATGAGAAGCAGTAAAAATTATAACTTGTTGTCCGGATAGTATTGTAAGATATTATTTTTTGACATTAGACAAGTAACAATTACGTCATTATTAAAAATGGAACAATTCACGCTTCAACAACGCATTAAAATTATTAAAATTTACTACAAAAATGGTGAAAATTTTTCAGTCACAGTTTGCAAAACGTTGTAAAGCACCTTCTTGACCGGCAATAGTAAACCCGGTGGAAAAATTTGAGCTGGGACAAATTTGTTATTAAGAATTGAAACCGTGTGCATCGCTCAAGAACACATGAGAATATTGCTGATGTAGCCAGTAGTGTTGAAGAAAACCCAGATTTGTTGATTCCTCGTCGATCTTTGGAATTAGACATTCCACAAACAACATTACACCGTATTTTGCATAAAGACTTTAGACTTAAGACTTTTAAAGTTCAGTTATTACAAGAACTCAAGGCGGTCGATTACCATAAACGTTGTATTTTTGCTGATTGGGTCTTTTAAATGCATCAAAATGATCCGGAATTTTATCAAAAAATTATTTTCAGTGGTGAGGCCCATTTCACCTACGTTAATAAGCAGAATTGTCGCATTTAGAGCTCAAAAAATCCAAGTATGATTGTTGAAAAGTCTTTGCCTTTGTCAACGTGTCACTGTTTGGTGCGGTTTTTAGGCTGGCGGTGTAATTGAACTCTACTTTTTTTTTTAAATGAGGCTGTTGCAACTGTTACGATGAATGGATGGCGTTACCGAGCTATTATTAATAATTTTTATAGCCGGAATTGAAAGATATTGATGTGGACAACGTTTATTTTGGCGCTACGTGCCACACAAGCAACTAAACAATTGCAATTTTGCAAAAATATTTTCTTGACCGTATTATTTCTTGAAGAAGTGACCACAATTGGCCACCAAGATCTTGTAATTTAACACCATTAAACTTTTTCCTTTGGGGCCACGTGAAAAATAAGGTCTATGCCAATGCTCCACAACCGATTCAAAACCTTAAAGATGGAATTTGTAAAGTTATCGAGGACATACAGCCGCAAATGTACAAGTTGGTCATGGAAAATTTTATGAAAAGAATGTGGTACTGCAACCGTAACCGTGGCGGCTAGTTGACTGATATCGTTTTCAAATGTTAATGGCATACCTTCCTCTATACAATGAAATAAACATTTATTGATTTCTTTTAAAAAATACCTGTTTTTTTTAATATCAAAATAAAACCTCTTATTGAAAAACCCTACAGAAGATGAATGACTTAACCATTCAGTATTATGTACATTAAAAAATTTTAATAAAATTATTTTATTAATTATTATATTATTTTATACAACATGTTTCGTTATTTTTAATACTTACTTGAAAATGTTATTGAAAATTATTTTAGCTTTTTTTATAATTACCTTAAAGATACCTGTCAATAGTTTTAGAAAGGTCATAAAAAATGTTGTTTTATTTAGAGAACGATACATTCCAATTACAAAAATAGTCTTAACAGAAAAATTTAGATTAAGAAATACGCTATTACAGCCAAATGCCTTAAACTTTGCCAGTTTAGAATATGTTTGTTGTTTGTGAATGAAGACACAAACACGATGTTGGAATGTTCAAAATGATAATCGGAATCTACTAGATTAAAGCTATCTGGATCTTTATTGTCTTGTACACTCGTCTACCAAGATAGAATAAACTGTTGGATGACCATCAACCAAGTGACCTAGACAACCAACAAAACGGAAACATTAGTAATGCAAGGAAAAAACGCCAAATACAGAAAGACCAAGTACCAAAAAAAAAGTACAATGTGTTTAAAATCAAAAAGTATAAAAATAAGCTAATTACTATACAGAGGAAAATGCTAACAACATTGACAGTAGCATTAAATGTTGTTATAGTAATACCTCTAATAAATCTGTCAATGATAAAAAAAGAGATAAATACACCGCGCACAGACCCAAACAAAGTAGGACCAAAAACAAAAATAGAAAAGTTTGCTGAACGTGTGGCAAGATAAGTGCTCAGAAAATACTAAGTAAAGACAATAAACAACAAAACCTATATTAAGTTTAAAGAAATGAATAAAATGCAACTTCAGAAACCTTAATTTCTGGATAAAACAAGTGTTAACAAAGCACAGATCTTTTAGAACCTATACAAAACGACTGAACATTACCAAAAACCGTGGATCTACTGCGGTAAAACTGATAGCCAAAAAAATATTTTATTTGTTTGTAAAAGATGGAGAGAAAAATGACACTCTGTCTTGCAGTTTGCATGTGGAAAACTTAGTAGGCAGATAAACTGGGAAATATTAGTGTCATAGTATAACAATCATAGAACAAGTAAACGATTTTGCAAGATATAATCATCACTACTACACAAAAAAAAGCAGAGAAACAAGAAATAACTATGACACGTTTTTTAAACAAAAGCAACGCATATATGGATAAAAATGTTCTTTACATATAAAAGCACGTTTTTATCCATATTTGAGAAAAAAGTCTTATTCTTTAGACAATTTAAAAAAAAAAAACTAAATATGCAATCCTGAGAAGTTACAAACGATAAAAAAATATAACTTTAAAATGTAAGCCTTTTTCGCTATTTTTAAGTATTTCTGTGGATACATTGTAAGATATCTCAAAGCGTAGTAAACGGCACTTTCTAAAATTTTCAGAGTATTTTTTGCACATATAAAAGCACGTTTCTATCCATATTTGAGAAAAAACAAAATTTCTGCAAAATTTTTAAAATTTACAAAAATTTTTGGTTATGAAATCTTACTCTTTGGATAATTTGAAGAAAAAAGTTTCTTATAATTTTTTCTTAAAAATGTATTCCTGAGAAATTACAAACGATCAAAAAATGTAAAAAAACTCAAAAACCTCGATTTTTTCAAATTTAGATTGCTTATTACTGAGAAATGGCTAAACAAAAAATCTGAAAAAATTCACATAATCAGGATTCATGTAGAGAAAGCATTTTCAGTGGTTTGAGCAAAAACAAATTTTTATTCCGTACACTTGGCTCATTCATCGCCTTATAAATAATTATAATCTAATAAGTCAGATTAGGTGCTTGGTTTTCATGTTGAGAGTACTGAGTTCAAATCAGTGGTGTGGAGTCGGAGCCGGAGTCGGAGTCTGGAGCCGTGGAGTCTGCCAATGTTTGAGGAGTCGAAGTCGGAGTCGGAATCCGACTCCTTAATAATACAGAAATTAAGAAATAGTATACAAAAAAATTATACATAATAATAAGTTAATTTAAAAAAAAAAATAAATAAATAAAACATTTAAAAACTGCTTGTTTGCAAAAATAAAATTGCTTCTAAAATATCATCTTTTAAGGTTGCTCTTAAATCCCATTTTATTAGTTTTAAAGCAGAAAATAACCGCTCCACACTTACTTGTGTCGGAGTCGATGTCGGAGTCGAAACAAAAAAATTAAGGAGTCGGAGTCGCTACAATTTTGTAACGACTCCACACCCCTGGTTCAAATCCTACTCTGTCGTAAACTATTTGTGAATTTGTTCAATGCTATAACCGCCTCGGCATTCATGGTTTCAGGAACAAACAAAATTACAAACATTAACCATCTATCCTCATTTCACCCATCAGAAGGTCGATATAAAACGCCAGTTTCATTTTATAATCTTCATTAGAATTAATAATTAAATGAAAGTAAATAATACATTTTCTGATGATTTTATTAATAATAAATGATAATAAAATACTACATACTTTATTGACATTACATAAAAAATAGATTATATTTGAATTAGCAATAATAGTTTTTGGGTATCCTCGCTAGATAACCCGGTTCAATGTTAACTTTTTGCATAAAACACGATTGAATTGTTTTAGTCAGTGTCGCGCTTTCAAAGTGACTGTGTTTACCTAATTTTACTATTAAACAATGTAAATGAATTCAGTGTTGTCCTTGCAGAAATCAATCAAATGCAGATCTGAATTTGGTGAGTTGCATTTTTAATAGTATTATGTTTTAATAATACAGTAACTGGTTTTGAATGCACTGAATTATAAATAAATTTTAATATGTGATGCATTATAATTTGTGATACTTTTTTTATGATTGTCAAATATTTGATAAAACATCAGTAAACAAGTTAGTAAAAAATGTTTTAAAATTTTCCTTAACTTTATTATTATATCAGAATTAAATGATTAAACATTTTTTCTTATTTAAATATTATGTTATGTATAATAAATATATTTTATTCCTGCTGACTAATTTCAATTCCTGCATTCACGTAATCGCGTCGATTTGGCATCGCGGAGCTTTACTCCTGCTGTGTTAACCCACCTGAAGTTCACCTTCGACTCTTAGCTGCATTCATGCGTTCCAGCAGGAATCTCTTCGCCTCATTCCGGTCGCGTCCGTCCACCAATCGACTAATTGAATTCACCTGCTTTTGCTTACAACAAAACATAAAAAATAACATACGCGCATCGCCGAAATCGCGTCCAAACAATATGGAAGCGCTGTGAAAATTCAGTGAATAAATAAATAAACTTTTCCTACCCCCCAAAAAAATTAAATTGATTGATTTCAATAATGATAATAATTACAATGAAGGTGCATGGTTGCTGCTATTAATTAAAATGTAAGTGAATGTTAGGTTAGAAAGTTGTTTATGTTTGTATGGATGTAGTAATTGAATTGTTTTGGTTTGATTTTTAATTATGAGAAAATGTCAGCTTTTCGTGGCATTTTATAACTAGAGGGGTGCAGGTGTGTGTTGCTCCAATTTCTAACCCTTGGGTTTTTAATGTCATGACATTTACATACATGCTCATAGTGCAATTTTTCATGTTTGTTCTATTTAATACAGGAAAAATTGTTTTTTTTAAATTAAGGATTTATTAAAATTTAGATTAAATTCAAAATTATAACAGAATAATTTTATTACTATAAACTAAATGAATACATTTGATTATCTTAAAAACAAAACAAAAAATGCGATTACTGATGATGTTGTTAACTCGAAACACGTTTTTGTATCTATTAATTGGACATCAAAACAGCTAACAATAACAATAAGTAATAGTATATTATATATTAAGTGACGAAAGTGATTTTTTTAATCTTCAGTGTAAAATTTGCAATATTTACCCAAGGGCAGTGATGTGGTGGTAATATTACCATGGTAATATTACCGTTAATTTAAGTAATATTACGTAATATTACCAACATTTTTATTTTACCGGTAATTTAAAAAATATTACGCTAACTTTGCATGCACGTGCGTGCTGAATTGATGCTATATGGTGCAATTTTTGTTAAAAACTTATTAAAGATGCTGATATTTAAATTCAGTTAAATATATCAATTTAAATTGTTAATTTGCATAATTATTATAAATATTTGTATATAGCATCTAATGTACATTATTTGCTCACTTTTATAACAGTTGGTATCATTCTTGCTGCTTAAATTGCCAGTTCTACTAATATATATTTTACTGCATTGTTGTAACCGAATGTTACCAATTTTTAAATTACCTGTAATTTTGCATCACTACCCAAGGGATTAAAATGCACTTAGTCTTGTGGTTCATTTTAAAATAAATATATAATTTTCATTTACTATTGTCATTCTTCAATCTTAGATAATATAATTGGCGGGAAGTAGTTTTTTTATATAGATTCTTGTGTTTTGATTAATTGGTTTATTCTCTCTGAAAGTACAACATTTTTTTATCTATTTGACTTTAGGTTAGTTTTTTTTTTTTTTTATTTCAAAACTTCCAGATTGGGGAGGCGTTTTTCGGACGCAACTTATATACCGGCGGTACACTGGTCCTATGATGCCGAAAGTCTTCTATGCTAGTTAGGGATGCTAATTATATCTGAGGCTTTGATGATGATGAGGTGTTGTTTATGATGTCGTTGTAAAGATTGTTCTGTATGTAGACAGAGGTCTTTTATCCTGGTATGTATAGTCGGACTCTTACTTTTTTGCACGTTTTTGCGCGCTAGCGGTACGATAGCAACTTCACATTTTTAGTTTAATTTGTTTACAACCGTTCAATATATTTAATCCCTTCAATCTCTTCTACCTTAAATGAAAATTCTTGTAGCCGTAGGGACCACCTGGTGAACTTGGTGTTAGCATCTTGTCCAGCCATACTAAAGGTTTATTGTCGGTTTTTGTATTTTTCGCGTAAGAAACTACGTGTCTTATTTTACCCTCTTCCGGGTATAAGACGGCGCCTAATCCTGCGTTACACGCATCGGTCTGTAACACGAATGGCAGATCAGGTCTTGGGCTTGCAAGTTTTATCGGTCAGCTAAGTAGCTCTTTTACTTCCTGAAATGCTTTGTCGGCTTCTTTGGTCCAGCGGTAGGGTTTTTTCGGTCCTTGTAGGTCCATGAGTGGTTCCTCAACCTTTGAGAAGTTTGGTACATATTCACGAAGCCACGTGCAAATTTCCAGAAAACTTTGCAGTTGTTTCCAGGTTTTGGGAACTTCAAAACTGCGTTGGCTCGTTCTTCTTTTTTACTGGTACAACCGGGGCACAGTACTCACTGGTGCTTTGTTCAATGATTCCGCTGGAAAGCATATCCTTAATTTGTTTGTAGATGGTGGATTTCTTTGCTGCGTTGTACGAATAACGCGGAAATTGCGCCGGAGTAAAGTCTTTTAGCTCTTGTGAGTCACTGATCGCGTGGTAGTCGGAACAATGCTGTCGGAGAAAACCGCACTAAACTCGTTCAACAATTGTTCTAGTCTGTGTGGTTCCGGAAATGCGTAGCAACGCACTGAGATTGTCTCCGGCTACGCGGCTTTCTTACTGTTTATTCGCGACCAGTACGGGGTAGCGCGACGACGTCTCCCAAAATGCAAGCATTTCCTGATATAATCCATGCTCACGTTGTTTTGTATAAGCCAGGGGTTTCTCTATATTACTTCTTCGCCCAATTGAGGTGCCACCAGGAATTACATTTCCTGCGTCGTCTCCCCGATGTTGACGTTTGCGGTGATTTTGTCGCCGATCTTTGCACTTAGGTCTGCTTGGCTGACTTTGTAGGTTTCGGGATTTAAACCCGGTAGCTTAAGTTCTGACTAGTTCCGCTGTCAATTAAGGCTTGCCTTTGTTTTCTCCGACACGTAGTTTTAGCCTTGGAAGGGTCATAGTTTTCTGTAACTCCCACGCTGTCCGGAGTTGTTCCTTTTTGGTAATTTTTACGTTTTTGCCATTGCTGATATGGACGGGTTTGCAGCTGTGTGTGGGCCGGGACGGAGTTTATTTCTTCTTCCATTCTCCGGTCTTGTTGGCGTTTTTCTGGCACCTATTGTTCTGTTTGGCAAGTTGTTGTGGTTTGCAGAACTTCTTCACGAATTACCTCTGGTTTATGTTGTGTTCTAACCTGGTCGCTCTGTCGATTAACTCTTTCAACGTGTTATTTTGTTGTAGTTCCAGTGACTTGTTGGAGTCTTGGTTCTACCATAATGGCCAGGCTGTCTGCCATGAGTTGTTCGGAGTGTGCGGGGTAAACAATGCCGCCTGTCTACGTAAGAACTTCTCTACAGGCTCTAGCGGGTTGTGCATTGTCATCACGAGCATTTCTGCTAGTAGTGTTGCGTGGCGAGGGTTCCCATACGTTTGTAACAATCTTCTCTTTGATTGCTCGTAATTGTTTTAATAGTTGCCATGGAGCTGATCTTTGGACGCCTTTGTATTGCCCTTCAGCCTTTTAGGCAGCGTGCTATAGTGCGATCTTGTTGATAGCTGTTGTTTCTTCATAAAATATTCCAATTTTTTGAAATATTTTATGGGCTCTTTGTGAGGTAGTCTCGAGAATGTAATGACTCACTGCTGCTGCCAGGGCTTGTCCTATTTCTGGTTCCATTGTTTGTGGCCTATGCTCTAGGAAGGGAGCTGGTGCTTGGCCTACATACTGCTGGTTGGGTTTCAAGGTTGCCCACATTGTAGTGTGGTCGTTCTGCCAAGTTTGCCTTTGTTGCGTCATATCCGTGGTCAAGGTTTGATATAATTTCGTAATTGGCCGGATATGACATCTGCGGCTGTTCTCAGTCCTTGCTGGTTTGGTACACGTTCTGCGGGTTTATCGATTTAGCTATTTTTGTCTGGGGTTCCATGATAGCACAATGCATGTTATTTGCATTGGTCGTTTCTTTGCGTGTCCAGTCTGGACGATATCGATTTTCTTCTTAGGGTATTGTGTTGATGAAGCGTGTTGCTTCTGATTCTGCTCTCTAGTTGGGCTCCATTTGTTACCGGTTTCTTCTTCAAAGTGGAAGAGAGAGGGGGCGGACAATAATGTGACGTAGGTGGCCACTGGTAATATTTACTGTGGGGGTGGTTTTGGGTGGGAGTTGTGGTCTTCACGTCTCTACCGCCAATCAATGATAAATTTCCCGCAGGGGTCGGGGTTTCTTCAAGGTTAGCCATGGAGGTATCTAAGTGTTTGCCGTCCGTGTCGGTATGGTTCCAACACGCTCCCGGTGTCGTCGAGGTAAACGTCGAGGTCCGGTTAACATAGACCTGGGTCAGAGCAGGGGTTGCTATGGTGCGGTATCTGTCGGGAGCGTATAACGTATCATAAGAAAAGTCCTGGGTCGTAGCGTGGGTCGGCATCATCTCCATAGAGTGTTCATGGGCAGAGCGAGGATTGTCATTGGGGTTCCAGTAGAGTGTTCTGGGGTTGCGAAGGTTGGCGTAAAGTAGTTGTGGTAAGGAGGTTTGTTGAGTAGCGTCTCATATCTAGCGTTCAAGGTTACTATGACGGTGTAATTCCAGTCAGGAGTAACAAGAGGTTGTGTAGGTATCAATCGAATGACTGAAGTTCTTGATGTTACGTCGGCAACGCCCCGGAGACGATGTAGTGCTGGCGTCGTCTCCGGCCGAGGAGTTTCCGCTTGCAAACGGTTCACAGTCTCGGTTTGAGTCGTGCCCGGTGTGTTGTTTGACCAGGACTTCTGTGACCTGCCGGAATGGGTTTCCAGGCGATAGGCCGTCTGGCGTCTGGACGTCTGGGTATTACGTACGTCTGGGTAACCTCGCGGAAGGGGTTCCCGCGTGAGAGGTTATCGGGGACCGCATGTGTATGCGTTCCCGGCGTCGCGTGCAAGGACGCCGGAAAGGCTCCTGTTTGATCTACTGTGTTGTAGATCGTCTGGTCGAGTCCCCCAGGGATTGGGAATTTCCGGTGGTTGTCGCAACGTCCGCCCAAGTGACCGTTCTAAAACTGTGCTGCGGGGGGGGGGGGAGTGCTATGCCCCCGAGAACTCGGGTTTTTACCTCAGAGAATAAGGCGAGTGCTGTTCTACTTTCTAGGCGTGGAGATGTGGCGCTGGCGACGGTGTGTGTAACCATATCTGCCTTGATAGCCATGCGTCTTCGGGAGATATGGCTGAAGGTCTTCCGTCAAGGTTGGGGCGATGTCGGATTCCTCCGAGTTCATCTCACTATAGTCGCTATCACTCATTGTTGCACTTGAGTGTTTACTTGTAGTTGCACTTTAGATGTTTTCTTGTCGCGTTACGTGGCCCGGACTTCCGTTGCACTGGAATTTGTTTTTCCGTAGGTGCGCGGAGTTGTCTCGTTGGTTTCTACTGACTTACTAACGCCCGCGGCCAAAAATTTGCTCCTTTTATTCAATAGTGTGGCTGCTCGTAGGCTCCGCCCAATGGTCGGTGCTGATTGGCTGCACCGGGGACTAATGGGAAGCCTTTGCTTCTATGTTTGTATCAATTCTCTCCAACTTCTTTGACGGAGGCAGCATCTTCGTGCTCTTCGTCGAGAGGTTCCGCAGTTGGAGCTGGTCGTAGGTCGTTCAGGTGGACTTTGGTAGGTTTTCTATAAGGTTGGTCTTCCACCCAGTATCAGTTGGGGCCCGCTTTTGTAATGATTTTTTTGGGTTCTATCTGGCGATGTTTTGTCTCTTGCAGTTGCTGGTTTTGATCAGGTAATTGCTTGTTTGGGGCATCCCAACCTCCAGGTTTCATTAAATTATGGCCCAGTAGCAGTTTGCTGGTTGTTATTTTGGTGGCAGCATTGGTCCTGCGGTGGTTGTGGTACTCCGCGAGCGGTAGCAGTTTGTCCCAATGCATCCTTGAGTTCTCTTCCATCAAGGATCTTATGGACTTCTTCAGTTCACCATGGCGTCGCTCGACTGGGTTTGCTTGTGGATGGTAAGTAGCGGTGGTGTGCTGTCTTACTTTCCAGCGCTGCATGGTCTTCTTAAAGGTCTGGCTTTGAAACTGAGGTCTGTTGTCCGTCAATAGTATTGTTGGGTATCCTCATTTGTATATCAGGTGAGTTTCCATGGCTTGGATGGTAGATTTGTTGGTTGCTGAACGTAGCGGCACAGCTTTAACCCATTGGGATAGTGAGGGCCACTTTGTTTCCAGCTCAGTAGCTCTAAATTGTAGGAAACCACAGGTGAGATTCCAAACCCCATTAACATTAAAACTATAGAACACGTATGAACGGATACCTACAATACAACCAAAATATATTTTTATTCTAACTAGAATGCTTCTTGTTTTCTAAGTAACACCTTATAGTCCCTATATTATACGTTTCAGTTGGGATGGTAATTAGTAGTATACCAAACATTCTTGACATAATATTGTTTCCAGCTCGGATGGTGTCAAAGGGTCCTATATAGTCAATTGCCACACGTTCTCAGGGTTTTTTGGTGGGTTGTGACAAGAGCGGTGCTGTTGAGGGCCAGTTTAGTTTAGGCAACGTCGAATGTGGGCTTTTACGTCTGCTCTAACTCCAGGCCAATGATAGGACCTTAGGATTGCCTTGTGGGTTTTTACGACTGGGATGGCCTGCTGTGTCGGTATTGTGGTGGTATTGCAACACTTTTTTCCTCGTCTTTGGTGGTACTGACAATTGCTCCCATCCGGCGGAAGTGCGGAGCAGTTTGCCGTTATTCCCCAAACAATAACTCATGTCCTCTCCTCTCGGGTAATTTGGGTCCGCTGCGAGATTATGGTAACCTTGGATGATGCTTTGGGTTTGCGGACATTCCTTTTGGCACCTTCTTACCATTTCCGTTCTTTTGTGGAAAGGATGAGATCTGACAATCTGATCAGGTTGCTTAGGGTTGGCTGATCGTTGTCGTCTTCGGGCGGCAATAGTCGGTCATTGTTTTTAGGGCTGCGTCTACTAGTTCATCTCTTGAGTTCTTGGACAGAACGTCAGGGAAGATGTCGGTGTTTCCTGGAGTGTTTTTGACAGTGAACGTAAACTCCTGCAGTATTAACGACCATCAGGTCAATTTGGCCTTGGCGTCGATGGAGTTGTTCAGCCACATTAATGCTCGATTATCTGTCCTCAACTTAAACGGTTTATCTTCCAAATAAGCCTTGAACTTCTTTACCGCACACAGTATGGCCAGAAACTTCTTTTTGGGTTCAGTTAACTTGGCACTGGCGTAGGACACAATGTGTTTGTGGCCGACTTCTTTTTGGTACAACACCGCCCCAAGTCTTAGGTTACTGGCATCTATTTGTAAGACAAATGGAACACCTGGTCTAGGTCGTGCTAGTTGGAGGGGTTGTGCTAGTGCCGCTTTTACTGTCTCGAAAGCCTGTTTTTTTACTTTGGTCCAAATAAATGGTTTTTTTTGCTCTTTGCAGCGTCATGAGCGGGCTGGCTATGATGGAAAAATCCGGAACATATTCCCTAAGCCATGTACATATGCCCATAAAACGGCGAAGTTGTTTCTTGTTGGTCGGAAGTCCATATTTCTGGAGTCGCTTTAACACTCTTCTAAGGTGTCAGTGTATGCAATGTCTCGAGTAGTCGATGCTTACTTCGTGCTCTTTGAGCCATTGGTTTCCCAGTATGGCATTGTTTCCAAGACTTGGTGTGACGAGGAAGGGTATGACTTGGCACTGATCGCATATCTTGACTAGCACATTTACTTCTTTGTCTTTGGGCAGCTGCTTTGTTGTCTGATGCGCTGTAGGGTTGAGGCAAAGAAATGGTATAAATGTGATAAATTACAAAAAAAAGTAAAAATTGAGAGGGGGGGGGGGTTGCGGAAGCTGAAACAACCGCAGTGTGAAAGGGCCGTTTGATACTGTTTAAATTAATAGTAAAGAGTAAAGTTGTCACTGTTGGAAGCACGCAGATGAGCGTTGCGTAACTAGTGTAATTTGCTTAAATCATAATAAATAAATCTAATTTAATTTTTTTACAAAATTTCAGTTCCAAATCTATGAAGGTTGTCTTGTATGTAGTTAAAACTTTACTCTAATAGATACTGAACATGTATATTAACTTTTGAAAATTGGTTGGTAGTTCAACAATGTTTATTGCCAATTGTTTGGTAATTTTTTTTGTTGCTGCAACTTTACAGTATACAACACATCCATCAATCATTTTCACTCCTGTTTCAACACACTGATGATTTGCTAAAACCATTTTTAAATACTCCAATTTTATTTGATTTACTGACCATTGATACAATAGTTATTTATGGCCTAAGTAACAAACAGTTGATTTTATCATTTAATCACACGGCTTTTGAACCCTTAAATAAAATTTGTATGCCAACATGTTTGTTCTCACATTAATTAATCTCTCGAATGTGTCGTCCCCAATTTGCTCCCCCACTTTTCTCGCAATCACACCACATTTATCGTGACATTGAAACGATGTCGTGGAAAATTGTTTTATTAATTGCAAGGGATTGATTTTTCCGGAACTGTCTTCGCAGAAAACGATCGATCACGGGCAGTGCGACGTGTACAACACAAAAAGCTCGCGCGGCTGACCCCCACCTCCAGACCCATATACATGTTGATGTATTGGTTTCGAGTGGCATCGAGTCTCCCCTATTGTGTCTCATAAACGATTTTTCCACCTGGGTATTTTCCACTTATTCAATTTAGTTGTTTCACGCTTGTAACATCTTTATATCTATTTATGTAAATAGATCGAAAATATATGTCAGTAAACAACATTATTTCATTCATTCACATTATTAAAATTAAATTTTCTTAATTACCCCAACTTTTCTGTGAAGATTTAAAATTCGTAGTTAATATTTATTTAACTATTTTGTATATTTACATATTAAATATTTATTTAATAAAATGTAAACGAATTATTATAGTCTGTCTGCTAAAAATAATTATGCGCTTTAACAACATTTATAAAATTTTATTACAATCGTGATTTAATTTTATTGTAAATAAATTTTCTGTAACAATAATAAAAAATGTTCTAACCAGTTAAATGTATAAATATAGCAACAATAATAAAAAGCCGTCATGCAATTAATCGCTAATTTTGAAATGCTGGTTCAAGGATGTAGTAGTCTACAGGTGCGGAAGGAATGATTAAATTAAAATTGTCGCATAACGATTTTTTTAAATTATTTTTGAGCATGATATTTACATATATTGCAAGATATTTTAACATTATGTTATTGTTTGAATATATCACCATACTATAGCCAACCTCGTAAATTCAGGATTGTTCAAGAATCCTTATTTGAATTACAAAATAGTACATGCAGAATGTATTATGTATAATAGAAGGTTTGATATTACATAAAATGGTCATGTTTTAAAATCGAAAATTGTTGGATTTAATACAGATTTATTTTATTTTATAAAGATATGATCATTTATAAATAAAACATACTTAATTAATAAACGATTAGTTTTATGTAAATTGTCTCTTTCTCCGCTCATTAGTGTTTCAGGGTATGCACCTTTTATCGGTGTGCCTAGCATCTCACTCGTTAGAGACAATTTACATAAAATTACTGTTATACCTTTCTAGTACAGTTAAATCCACCACTAAACTTACGAACATTATATTTCCGACTACTAGCTATACATATTCAGATTGTTACAACGTATTGCATGGGCCTATTATAGATCCTTGAGGTACCGCTACAATTAAAATAGTTTGACAATACATTTTTTTTATTTATTCCCTGATATTTTTAAGATTGTGTTCTAAACTGAGTTAAATATTGATTATCAATAAACATTGCCCTACCAATTGAACAAAAGAAAATATAGCAAAAAGTTGTCACTGCTACATTGGAAAACTATCGTCTTTGTCTGCTTGAAACCTATACTTATATCTGGCTTATTCCTGTAGATAGCTAAGTAGTTTGGGTCTGGAGGAGTTGTAAAAGGTTAAAATAAAGGTGGTCTGTCATGTACGGGCTATCCAGGTGAGTTGAGAAAGCTAACTTGGTAGGCCGGTTTGTTTGATGATAGATTGATGATGTCGTATTGCTCGATGTTGGCTAGATATTTTTCTAGCGACTGTTGACACTTTATGTCCTACGTTGGGCGCCATTTGTTACCGGCTCCAGTCCCAAATAGTAATAAATGGGGCTGGGGGAATTTGTGGTTATATAGAGGATTGCGTGGTGTCACCGGCTGGGCTTTGTGATTGCAGACGGTTTATGTCCACGACTTGTGTTGGGGTAGTTTTGCAGAGCGTTGGAGACGGTAGATTGTGTTGATTGCTTTTATTTAAACGAACTAGGAGTTCCTACAAATGCATTTGCCTAGAATGCAGAGATTACTCACACAGCGTGTTCACCCACTAGAACTAGGGGAGAACAATGTTGCCGGCTGGGCTCCGTGATTGCAAACGGAGGCAGCTGATTCATGACTAGGACTTGCCATGGAGGGGTTTTCCATAGCGTCAGAGACGGTTTGTTGTAAAGGTTGCATTTTGTAAACGATTATGGTTTTGTTGGATTGACGTCAAAATGCTGTTGCAGCAACAGTGGCCGCCCTGAAACTTTGACGGGGTGTGCAAGCACAAGGTGTAGTTGTTGGCAGTTTCTTGGAGAAGCCAGTTGTTGCACTGCGGTTTTTGGGTAGTAGTCTCGGAAATGCCGGAGGGTCTACTATCTGGTGTTTGATGATACTAACGGTTTTGCGAAAGCTGCAGTGTTATTAGAAGCACTTAAGGGCATCAGTCGGAAGTAGCTAAACAGTAGTAGTTAGGTGAAGTCTTTTTCCTTGTTGCTGCGTTGTTGATGGAGCGTGGCTCCGCTCACTCATGGTAACAATTCTTCCCTCCTCTCTCTCAATCTCTTAGATTGAGTTTTTGGTTTTTCTCTGGTGGAGATGTTGCTTAGCAGGCACTATGGTTTGGAACGGGAGTAGTCTGTAAAAAGCAGAAGTGTCTTTTGGGGTTTACGCGCACTCGAATTGTCTGAACTTGCAGCACGGGCTTGTCTGAAATGTACATTGGAGTGGCACATGTTTAGTTCCTGCAACCACTTGCGCACTAGACCGTTGAATACTACAGCTTTCACTTTTTTTTTCTATCGGTGTAGGATGTTATGTGTCTTCTGGGCAGTCGGACTGTCTATCGAAGTTGCTTGCCTCGTCGTGATACACGAGAGTGACGGTGACGGTGGTGTGTGCACGGGGTGCACACGTTGCGTTCAACTGCAGGTTGGTCTTGTTTAGCCTTGTTGGTTTTCTTTGTGAGGTCGGCTTTGGAATTAGATGGAAGGCTAATCTGCATTTTTGCCGAGGCTCTTAGGTTACTTAGGGGTACGATGGTTTTCTTTTTGAAGTTTTTTTTTGGTTTATCTTGTTTGGCCCCGTCATTTATCTTGGTGACGGCTTAGAGGATAGAGCCGAAGTGTAACACTTTTTCCTGATCCTCTTTCTTGAGGCATGTTGGCTCTGGCTTCTAGGATCATTATCTGGTTTTATTCGACAAGTTCAGGTACATATTTTTGAACTTTTTTGGTCTTATTAAGGATAAAGTAAATGTTGGCGTATTTAAGTTGATATTGTTCTAGTAGCCATTTGTACCGGGTGCTTAGGCCTTGTACGGTAGCGTTTAGGTCAGCCATAGCATGTAACTTTGTTATTTTGTTGCAGATATAGTGCGAATCTAGAATTATCATGGCTATTATCTTAATTTGCCTGTGGATTTTGGTTAAAACGTTGTATCTGATGGTATCTTTGTGGCATTCGCCTTTTTTCATCAAATTTGGGATTTTCCGGTTGATGAATGATGGTGGTTTGATTGTTATCATAAGCTACGGTGCCGCCGTTTGTTTTGATATAGCAGGGGAACTGGTGGGTTTGTAGGTATTCTGGTTGGGTCTATTTAGGGCGCGCCTGCATAAGTTGGGGTTAGTCCGGAAAGTGTGGCCGGACAGTTCTTACGACTATGTTGGTTTTTGAACTGCTTGGGGACTGTGGTGTTATGGTCACCCGGATGACTGGTTGTGCTGTCATCTCTTTGTCCGAGCGTCTCTGCCGCTGGATTTTTTTCTATCAAGTTGTGATTTGAGGGATTATGAAGGAACCATGTTTTTCTTTGACCCACGTTGGGCGTCATTTGTTACCGACTGGGCTTCGTAGTTGCTAACGGAGACAGCTGGTTTATGTTTATGTGGTTATTGGGAGCGTCGGAGACACAGAACGTGTTCACACTTACAGCGTGTCTTTCTACGCACACACATAGCGTTCTGGTCTACTAAGATTATAGTTTTGTTGGATTGACGTAAAAGTGCCGTTGCAGCTATTAGTGGCCGTCCTGAAACCTTGACGGGGTGTGCAAACACAGGCTGCCGTTGTTGGCAGTTGCTTGGAGGACTCAACGGTTGCACACCTGTGTTGGAGTAGTAGTCTTGGTGTTGATGCAGTGTTGGTAGGAGCAGGTCACCTAGAGGCACCAGTCAGAAGTAGCTAAACGGTGGTAGCTGCAGTCTTCTCCTTTGTTGTTGCGTTGTTTTCTTGGACTCGAGTGAGGTGTGTGGGAATTTGTGAAATTCTGATGTTTATAGATTGTGCCCGCTCTAGTTGATGGAGCGTGGCTTTACTTACGCGCGGTAACAGTGTTTTTTCTCTAGGTAGGGGGAGACTTTCCACTTAGTGCATCGACGCTTTATTTATTGTTGGGTGTGGACACGTTTGTGTTTTGTTCTCTAGGTGGTTGTAATTGGGATAAGACATTTGGTTTACCTGATGCTACCTGCGAAATGTTGGCGCAGTTTGCTGGGGTAGACAACGCTCGGCGGATATGGACCGCAGGGGTTAGTGCGACCTGGTTAGGCATGCAGCCAGGTATGTGCTCAAATTGACCCATGGCAGAGTGCGCTATGCCCTTAATCGAGGAGGTTCTTTGAGGTTTGTCTTTGTTGTTTCATTTTTAAAAGAGTAGTTAAAGGGCTAGAATTGAAATAAATTATCTTCAGGGATCGGGACGCGAGAGCGCAAGGCTGTAGATCTACTGTAGGACGGGGTGCATGGGGGTTATTCCCGGGGCGGTCGTCAGTGTAGAGATTTTTATTATGATTTCTTGCAATCATGTAACAAGTTTATCATATTTGCTTTCTGTCACAGGGAATTTTTGAGTCTTTGGTGTCATTATTAATAACGAAAGTAAAGATTGGTCTTAGTCTGCATGCGGTTTGTGGTGTGGATTGCGGCATTCTTGAGGCATCTTGAGATTGGCAGCGCTATAAGAAAGTATATATTTAGACATACAAGTACAATAGCAAAGTAAAATTGTGAAGTGATGATGATTGTGTGGCGCTTCAGAAGGCGGCGTTGGCAGTTTGAATGGGTGTGGGTTTTTTGTAAAGTTATAGACGGGTAATTGCGCCAACAGACTCGTCTAGCAAAGTTTGCCTGGACCAGGTGCAGGGCACGTTTTGTCCAGCACACAGGATGTGGCTAGATTGGGTGAGGTTGAGAGCTGGAAAGTTGTTAACGGTAAAACAAATTGTTATAGTTTGATTCTGTTACCAGACTTTTCTGATAGGAGGGTGATGCCGATTAGAGCGGATACACTTGGTGGTGGCTACTCGCATATGTTTGGGATTTTTGTGAGAAGGTATATCTTGCTCAACATCTCTTGTGGCATGGCTTTTAATTTTTCTTTCAGTGGTTGCGGCATCTCCATCTTGATTTATGTAGGTACCCAGCAGGTTTTATTGTATCTTGCGTCGGTAATATTTTAACGCGGTGGTATTGTGCAGCGCTCAGAGACGGGAGCCAAGTTTGCTGCGTAAGTAGTCATTGGAATCTTGCGGTAGGCGTCGCTAAAGCAGCGTTGTCCGTGTTTATAGCTAGAGTTAACATAGAGTTTGGGAAGATGGACATAAATTCTTTTCATCGAACGGAAATTCCAGTTTTTTCAATTTGATGTGTAGCTTGTTATGACTGCGAGTTAACTGATCAAAATTTTTATAACGTTTTTTTTATGCAACTTGCTTGGTAATCACAACTAAGCACGCCTTGTGAAAAGATGTGTGTTTGGTTGAACAGTGCATGGTGACCGTAACAATGTCTTGCACATTGTTAATTGTTGGAGCGGGTCTTATGTTGTCTAAATATATTTTAGCTACGGTTTGGTAAGGTGAGTTCTCAATCCATTTACAGTGTCCACTTGCTACGATTAATAGCTTTTTTGGGCTTAATAATTTATTGGCAAGACCTTGGGCTCCGCTCGAAGTATCACCATATTCTTTGGTTGGTACACTATCTCTTTGTTTTTTTGGCATAGGTAACGGCTTTGTTGGTGAGAACTTTTAAGTTCTTTAGCTTGTTGCAACTTTTTTTTTTAGGTTTTTCTGATTATTAGCCCTTGCGGGTTTATTCTAGCCTTTAAGTTGTTGGAATGGTTGTCCCAAAATAATTTGCTTGAACTCTGTTTTGTGGTTACGTTTATTATTCATCTTTTCACTGTTTTTTGAGTTCTGACCTAACAAACTTTTGAGGCTTTTTTTTAAGTTTGTCGTGTTGGCGCTCTACGGGGTTTGCTTGTAGGTAATATGTGGGTGTAGGGTAGCGTGGCGCAGTAGTCTAGGCATCCGACTGCTGCACCGAATATTGTGAGATTGAATCTTACAACGGAAACTATTTCAAACGTTTATACTTTTTCCTAGTTCCCAGCTTGCTTTGTCAGCGTGGGGTTTTATGACTTAGATTCTTTTCTGGATCGGAGAAGATTAATAATTTTTATAGTGGTTTGGAATTTACTTAAAACTGTAGGTCTAGCATTACGAGAAGTGCGGCTGGTGAACTGTGGGCATTGTCCGACACTATGACCTTACGATAACCTTGGCGATGAAAGATTCTTTCTTTGAGTAAACTTGTAATTGTTTCAATTGTTGCATCAAATTTATTTTCGTTTTGTGCGATTGACATCTAGAGGATTCTTTTTGAAGGTTGACTGCTGATTTTTTTCTTTGCGTGTTTTATTTTTGTTTGAGCGCACACTATAACATCTTGTAAAATTTGCATTGGCATTGGTGGATCTAGATAGACCAGCAGTTTATTACCTGGGCGTAGTGTGTAATTGTCTATATTATGGTTATGCATTCCAACTCATTTGAGTGGAATTTTTGCTGTTTTGCTGGCGTTTGTTTAATTGTGCACAGCTATACGATATTATGTGCTGTTTGTTTTCTTTTCTTGGTATAATACGGTTGAAGGCGTTTGTTTGCACGGTTTCTTACGTCCCTAGAGGTTTATGAGTGGTTTGGTAACTACCAAAACGTTAGGTACATATTTTGGAGTCACGACTAAAAAGCTTATTAATTGTTTTTGAGATTTTGTCATTGATTAAATTCAGATTGTGTTTGAGTGTTGTTGCTTGGTGACTTAGGTATTTTATAGCGTTTTTTTTTCCAAATTTGCATTTGGGTACTCTGCATTGTAGTTCATGTTTTTTACACCGGGGGTAGTCTATAGTTAAGGGAGGCGCTACGCTACTCAATGATTTTGGCCTCCCCTAACTTAACCTAACGAAAATTGAGTAACGGCCGGAGCGGTCAGTAGTTAGATGGGTGTACCCAACGTTTTGCAGAGCGTAGCGTTTTTTTCAAATGAATTGATATGTCATATAGGCATCCAAATATACACGTATTCTCTGTGGCTTGGTGTGCCCGATATCTCGATTGAATACCTTAAAAGGGATCGGCGTGACTGGTGTACGTGGTTGTGATAAACCGCTCTTTCGGCGTGTGAATTGGTAGGTTACATTACTCTTGTTAGTCAGTTTGTTGCAAGGATTGTTATTGTGATTCTGTTTTTTTTTTAATTTATAATTGAAACTTTGCTTAGAATGTTTTCTATGGAGCATTCCGTAAATGTGACTGACTAGTTATTTGTCCGTTCCGTTTTTGCTATCTGCACTAGGCTATGCTCCTGGTCTATCTGTGTGCGCTGAAGGACAGTTGCGTTTTTGTGTGATATTTGTATCTCGACTTTACTGGGCTGCAGAGCAGATGTTGTTTGGTCCTGTTGGCGCGCTGGCTATCTTGAAGTTTGTCTGCCGGTGCGACTGATATGTGCATTGGTGCTACTTTTTTGGACCCGGATATTAGCTGCTCTTCAAGCTGGTTTGGTTAATTTCTGTTTGGTATTGTTGGTTTGCTTTGATTGCACCTACTTTTTTTGTGGTTTGGAAGGAGAATCTTCTAAAAATTGTCTAATGTGCTTTCTTCTAGACTATACTCCCGTCGGATCATACTTTGAAGTTTGAGACCGTAACGCTCATATATCTTTAGTTTGGAGTTAGGACAAAGTAAGCTATTTTAGGAAATGATGATATTTATTGGTTTCTTGTAGGAGTATTTATCTTTGTCTGGTTAGATCCGGATTGGGGTGAACCGCGAGGTTATTGAAGTACTTTTTGGTCAATGTTCAATGTGTTGGCGCAGCGAGGAGATACCGAGATTGTAACAAATTTCTTTGTTTTTTTTTTACAAATCTCGGTACTGTATGACTTTGGAAGGTCTAGAAACGATTTAAATGCGTGTTTATAGACGTTTTGCAGACTGAAGACGCAAAAGTGGTTTGCCGTTTGATGATGGTGGTGTACATCTGGAGTTTTTTCCGAAACAACAACATGCCGCTTTTTTGCCGAAGAATTGAAACAGGCTTTTTGTCAATATAGCTTTGTCTAAAATAGACTGTACGTACAATTTGTACATAAGTCTATTATTTAAGGTGATACTCAGATACTTGGCAGAATTGGATAACGGAATAGTAAGTCGTGAGTCGGAAGACGTTTTTGTTCAAAGTGGTGTATTGCCGTGAGATGAAAACGGCTTTGCTTTTCTCTTGGTTTACTTTAACTCGCCAGTTGTTTAACTAGTTTTGAAGATTACTGGTATAGCATCGGCAAAATAATGGAACTTTGAGGAACTACTGCCGTGATCTGACTTAAGGTAGAAACATGGTTTAGGAGTTTAACTGCCAGAGTTAAGTGGTTTAGTTATGAAGATATCAGTTCTATAAGACGCAGAAGAAATTTTAATCTGTGCAGTTTCAGAAGTAGACTTTTGAGCCAGACTTTTTTAACGTCAAAAAAGACCACTCTCGTGGATTTCAGTCTGAAACTTTTGACAAAGTAGTCAGTCACGCAGTTTAATTGTTTGACTACAGAGTATTTCCGTCGGAATCTATGTTAGTGGGCGGGGAGAAAATTGTTAGATTCTGTGTAGTCTTGAAGGTTATTATTGCTGTATGCAGGAAAGATTGAGATTTTAGTTTTGAGATCATTTCTCTGATTACTGAACCGTTATATGGTGTGTCGTAGTCAATGTCTTCTAAAAAGTCATTGATTTCTTTGAGGACATTTTTGACCTGCTTCAGACTAGTGTCCTTTGTCATTAAGGGAGTGCATTGGAGTTTGAGGCCGTCACTAAATGATTGCACAGACTGGTGAAAAACATCCTTTTATAGCTGCCCGGAACTGGTCCAAATTGATTGCTGACTAAAAGTGAGGAAATTATCAGCAATGTTAGGACTGTCAGATACATTGATTTGTCAAATACTTCATGGCCATTTGGGTATGAATAAAGTGAGATGGGTCCCAAAACTTCTGTCAGCAGTTTTGATTTTGCTCGATTTTTTTTGAAGCTCTGTGAGGGGGGATAAGACGAAGTTTTGGAATCTATTGTTACGGGGGATGAAACTATGGTCTTGTATCATAATCCTCTGTCCAAAAGGGAATCTATGGAATGGCGGTGTGCAGGTGAAACACCACTAAGAAAAGCGAGGTTATCATTGTCAACCAAACAGATCTTTTTTTATCATCTTGAAGATTGAATGGCAAAGCGATAGATTAAATTTTAGAAATTTTTATTTATTGCGTACCATACAGAGCCGAAATTTTGCAGGGATCATCTTCAAGTTCTGAAAAAAGTTAGTTAACACTATTAGACGTTTAGAAAATTTGTAATAGGCGTAGACACGTAAGTTGAAGTGTTCTATTTATGTATTAAGTTTTTCTTTCAAAATTTCGGTATAAAACTATAATCTTAATTAAATTAATTAAGACATAGTACTAATCATCATTAAAACCTAAATGACTACTTAATTTAAATATTATGTGATAATACAGATGTAGATGATAATTAAATTTATTTAAAAAATAACATTGACACATGTAAAGAAATCAATACTTAATAAATAAAATAAAGTATGTGGCGACAGATAATAAGTTTCACATATGAATAATTAAATTGAACATGAGAACAGTTACTGTTAATTAATATTTAATGTATGCAATTTTGTAATCAAATGTAATTGTCATTTTTTTTAATTGAAGGCAATAATGTTAGTTTTGCCTTGATTGATGTAGATTTTTTGGTGAATTTATTATTTAATTATTTATGTAAACGAGGAGAGATGTGTGTGTAATATCGGACGGGATTATAATATCGTTCAAAAACAAGGTTAAATGTACGCAATAATATTTTTATATGTGGGTGATGATGCCATGGTAAAATTTGTATTGTTATTAATTAATAAATAATAAATGATAGACGAAACGGAGCAGTCTGGAAACTTTTACTGTTAATAAATTATGCATAATGTGAGTTATATGATTAAATCAATTCAATGCATTGTTTTTCTTTATTAATTTCAAATATATTGATTAGATTGATAGACTATTTTTATGTTATATTTGTTTCATTTACTTGGTAAAATCATATTTATATTTTTAAGTTAAATATAAACAAATAAAAACTTTAAATTATTTTTTAAATTTAATAAATATATATATATATATATGTATTTTATGTAATTATTACACCACTTTTCTATGGAGACGGAAAATGCGACTTCTTAGCATTGCATTTGTGAAGAATATTACAACGTTGTGAAAATATACTCGCAAAGCCAGCGCCGTAGCTAAGGCTTCGTAGGCACCAAAGCGGGGGGGGGGGGGTGAAGGCCTCGTAGGCCCCAAGGCGGGGGGGGGGGTGAGATTTTTTGGGGGCCTCCAATTCTACAAAGGAGCGCTGAAGCGGTTTTATTGTGCTATAGACACTGTCTTACTTCTTTGTGGACCCTTTCTACGTGGTTCAAGTATAAGTCTTTGTCTATGAACGGCGTGTATTGGAGTTCAAGACTGCCAAATGCTTTGACATTGCCTTCCAAAGTGTATTCAAAGCTTTTTTGTCATGAATAAAAGGAAGCAGTCTACGCTTATTTTGAATAGCTTCAGCAATCTTCCACATCAAATGATTATCTTTATTAGAGGACTTGAGGGAGGATGTTTAGCTCTGAATTTTGGGCTTTTTGATTGCCAATTCGCCTGTCTAGTTTGGTTTGATCGATCCAGCAAAGTTTTTTGCCATTTATGTCTGGTACGAATTTGAGAACGGATAAGCTTTATGGTCTTGATTTGATTCAGTTTTTGGCAAAATCTTAGAAGTTTTTTTAATTTAGGTAGTGATTTGATGTTTTCTTCTAGGATGTGAGAAAACGCATAGAGATCTAAAACTACTAGACTGTGGTTTGAGCTGAGGTTGTTGCAATGTTTTTGAGTAAAGCGGTGTCAAGAATATTCCAAATGTTGTTAACAGTGATAAGACTGGCCCTAGTACGGTATAGCGTTTACTCAGGGCATATCTAAATAGTACTTTTTTAGCGTTTGTTAGTCTGCTGTGCAGTTGTTGGAAGCTGTCTATCTAGTATAGCAATGAGATCTGCTGTTACTAGCTGCTTAGTTGGCGACTGAAATGCTGAAATTAACTTTCTCAGGCTAGTACCATTAGTTGAAATTGAATCAATCTCTAATTCAACAGTTGGATTTGTAGGGATTTCCGAGTGGTCAGCTAATTGTTTGACTACTATACTAATTGGTTGAGGTATAATTTCTTAAATTTTTCTTTGCCTGTCATCATCAATCTTGTCAAGAGCTTTTTGCGAGTGTCTGCTGATAATTTACCAGCCTTTTTTCTACTTAAAAATTTTGGTTAAGGCCACAACTCGTTGCTTGTGCAAAGGATTTTTTTTTTGAGATGCGTGGGTTACTCTTGGCTTTTCTAATGGTTGGCGAAGAGCTGGCATTTTATGTTTGCTGTTATTATCAGTTTGAGCCAATGATTATTTGTGCATTGGGCACTTTTTGAAGTTGTGTGACCTCTTTGACATACGGCACACTTAGAAGGAATGAGTTCATCTTTACCTTTTTTTCTTGAAGTCTGTAAGATGAGACTCTGCAAATATTATACAGACGTAAGGGACGTTGCACTTAGCATTTTGGCAGTATTGCCAAGTTAGACGTATAACATGGGAAAATCTTGTTTTTTTTTTCATTTTGGTTGTAATGGACCACTTTAAAGATTTTTTTGGCTTCAGTTTGATAAGAGAAGTGATGAATTTCTTCTTAATCTAAATAAGCGATAGTTTTATGGAAATTATCTATCGAGCTTAGAATCATTTTTATTTTATGTTTTGTGTCAATTGCACGATGCATAAATATCTTATTGGCGTGGAATGGAGACGCCTTCGGATAACTATTCTTACTAGTTATATAAATTGGAGGTTTTTTTTTGTTTAGCGGGAAGATGTTAGTTGTCCATACTGGCACTGATTTTTTTAATTTTTTTTATAAGGCTTTTTTTCTGTTGTCTCCTAGATAGCTGGGTGGAGATTTTGTTATCGGAGTCATCATCCTGGTGGCTTATGTCTTGGGCATTATCAGAATGAACTGAAAGAGCACTCGCATCACGTTCTGACTGAGTTGTCATCATGCTCGAATTTTTATCAGATTGAGAGTATAGTGATGGGGCGCGTTTCTTTATCGGGATGATAGTTGAATCCATTAATTTCTGAGGAAGATTAATAATATGATTTGCTGAAGTGGTAGACGATGTGTCAATTGTCTTGCTGGTTTTATTGTGGTTTAATTGAGTGCGGAGTTTTATTCTTTGTTTTTTTTCCGTTATCGTTCTTCTGGAATCTAGAAAGAGGGAAGTCAGCAGAGGAAATAGAAAATCTTATCTGCAACACCCGAACTAAAGGAAGAATTAAGGATTAAATATCGGAGAACAAAGAACAAGTTTAAATATGCTATACTGGACGCAAAGAAAAAGGCGTGGAAAGACATATGCAGTGACGTAGACAGGGATGTTTGAGGTTTAGGCTACAGGATTGTGACCAAAAAGCTCAGATTAAACCCTACCGTAACACTAACGGACGCACAACAAAAGCAGATAGCAGAAGCACTATTCCCAAGTCACCCTATAAGTAGGTGGGACAACATGGATACACCTGAAGTAAAAAAATTTACTCTAGAAGAACTAAAAGATGCAGCAGGAAAGCTCAAACCGAACAAAGCCCCGGGTTCGGAAAACATCCTGACAATAATAGTCAAGGAAACAATCGATGAAATACCAGAGATTATCTTAGAAATAATGAAAGAGAAAATGCAAGAGAGACAATTCTCAAGTAGATGGAAAGCGGCGAAACTTGTTCTTCTGGAGAAACCAAGTAAGAATCAAAAACCAATCAGCTACAGGCCGATGTGCCTAATAAACTGTTTTGGCAAAGTATTTACACACCTTTTATCTAAGAGACTAAAGGAAGAAGTAGAGGGGAAGATCTCAGAAACCAATACCGCTTTATGAAAGGAAAGTCTACTGTTGGAGCAATAAGCAAGGTAATGGAAATAGTCAATGAAGCTACGAACAGGGCACCAAGTAATAGGAAATTCTGCCTGCTAATAACGATAGATATAAAAAATGCTTTGTCACCGTGCGCGTCCTCTGGAAAGGCATTATGGATACGTTAAAAAAAAATGAGAGTCAGTGATAAAATGCGAAGAATGATATATAGTTACCTATCGGATAGGAGAGAAGGAAAGCATGCAGCTATCCTGCGGTGTCCCACATGGTTTTATTCTGGGTCCCCTGCTATGGAACATATATTACAACGACATGCTGGAAATCGAACTAAATGAGGAGGTTTAAATGGTCTGTTTTGCTGATGATAAGGCAATAATTGTAACTTCAAAATCGGAAAAAAAGTGCTGGAAAGAATCAACTCTAAGATAGAGGAAAAAGGGCTAAAGATAGCAAATGAAAAATTCGCGGCTGTAATCCTATACGGAGGAAGAAGAATTAAGGAAATGAATATTGAGTTTGGTAAAACTGAAATTAAAACTAAAGACGCAAAAAAATATCTGGGGATCTGGTATGACCAAAACTAAGAAATGAAAGAACACGTAAGAAAAACTACTGAGAAAGCTGAAAAGTGATAAGTGCACTAGGAAAGATTATGCCAAACATAAATGGATCGTCATATAAGAAGAGGATGCTGCTATGCTCAGTGGCCCACTCTGTCATCCTATATGGCGCACAGATATCGGAAAGAGCGGTCAAATATGAGAAATATAAGAAAATGATAATAACAACAAAGAAGAGTAGCGTTAAAAATCTCCAGTGGATATAGGACTGTTTCTACTGAAGCAATTCTGGTAATCTCGACGGTAATATTAATAGATCTCATGGTAGAGCTCAGAAGAAGAAGCCAGCACAAGGATAGTAAGGCGAGAAACAAGATTCAGGAAGAACTAACAGTAAAATGGCAGAGTAAATGGACAAAGGACACGGGAAAAGCCAGGTGGGCAAAAATCCTAATACCGGATATCAAAAACTGGATAAATGGCTTGGTGGACCACCACCTAACCCAGTTCTTAAGTGGGCATGGCTGCTTCAAAGCCTATCTAGCAAGGTTTAAAATAAAAGAAAACGGCAACATGTAATATTCGAGTGCACAAGATGGCACGTAAAAAGATCAAATATAGAAATAGAAATAGACACAAAAATCACAAAGGAAAATATAATTGACATAATGTTAGTAGATGAAAGAAAATGGAACAGCATACGCAAATACATCAAGAAGATCATACAAGATACAGAAAATGAAGGAATACGGGCCCAGATCTAAGCATAACTACAACAGTGACTCTAGATCTCCTTGTGCGCAGAATGTGCGTCCGGGCGCATCTATTCTGAAGAAAGGCTGTGGCTAATACTTGAATAGGGTACGAAACGCCAAGTGGAAACTAAAATTTTAGTGGGTGTGAGCCCCACACACAGGCTGGTAGAGCTTTCCTTAAACCACATGAAAAGAAAAAAAAGTATTTTGCAAAAACTTCTTTGTTGAGATTAAAATATATTCACTTGAACTTTATGGAATATTAGCCACAACTGCTACTTAAAAAAAAACAAAATTGTTAGCAAATCATGCTTGCATTCTTCTTCTTCTGAAAGGACGTTATAGGTTTATAACGTTTGTATGAGTTTTTTGAAGAAGTGGGATTTTTTTTTAAATATAAAGTTTTTTGTTGATTTTCAAAACAGTTTCTGTTGTGCATCAGAGATTTTTGAAAAACTTCTAAGGCAAAATAAGGAAAGAGGACAAATTTTTTTTTGCTTTTATTTTAAATATTAACAGAAAACGAATTTACGCAGTTTTTAACAGGTTCTAGTAGATCAGAAATTTTTGAAAATGTTGTGTTGACATTTTAGAAAATTTTTGTTAATTTTTTTTTTTTTTGGATGCAACTCTAACATAAGTAATAGTTTTACAAAAATTTATTTTTTGGTTTACTTTGAGAAAATTGAAAGGACGTCAATATTTTTGTAACTCTTTACAGATTTTGAAGATTGACTAAAACTTAAGTTTATCAAGAAAAATTCAATTATTTTATTTATTCAAAAAGACTTAGGAGTTTATTGTAGTTTTTAGAAGTTTGACTGTCTGCGTTCATTAAAGAACGCTTTAGATTTTTGAAGTTCTTTATAGACTTTGAAAAACAGTTTAAAATTAATTAATTTTTTTATAGATTTTAAGGATTATTATTAATTTACATCGGAAGGGAGTGAGACTCAGTTCACAACAAACAATTCTATTATTAAACGTTAATTTTGGAAAAAGTATTTGAAAAAAAAAGTAGTTATTTCCCAAATGTTTTGAAGGATTTCAGAAGTAAGTGTGAAACTTTTTATGTATTTTAGTGACATTATAGATAAACTTTTTAATGGCTATAACAATTCTTTAGATTTTTGGTGGAAACTTATATTACAGTATTCAAAAGAAACTTGCAAGCACTATAAATTTATGAAAACAACTCAATAATACTGTAAAGAAAGCAAATAAGTTTTTAATATAGGTTAATGTTGTTGTTTAAGATTTTTGTTCTTAAAAGTAATTTGCTAATTTTTAAAACAGTGGTTTTCAAATTTATTATGTACGAGGTAAACGCTAACGGCCCTTTACGCAATTTATGAGTAGGCTGCTTTTTTAGCTTATCTTTTCTAAATTAGACTTTCTTTTTGAACTATATTCTTTTGATGCTTCTGTACACTTTTTGAAGTCTATTGTCATAAACATCAACATTTTGTTTCACACTTTTTGTTAACTTTACAAATATTTTATTATAAAACAGTCAATAAGTCTGCTTATTTATTGTTTCCATTTTGTTTAATTTAAATTTACTTGTCTTCTAGTAATTATCTTTATCTTTTTGCGTCCAAAGATTTTCAAAATTATTTTACCAAAAAATCTGAAACTGAATACAAAAGATTTGGACTGGTTTTGTATTTTGTCCAAAATTTACTATTCTAAGCTGTTACGTGTCTTTTCTTTACTCCTTACCCTATTTCATTTTTGGTTTACGATCTGGTTTCCGAAGATGTTATCTAATAATATTTACGAGCCTTCATAGTTTATAGTTTTTTTTTAGCACCAACTGTTTTGTTATCTACTTAACTACGAAGAAAAGAGTTACAGTCAAACAAATTTTTTTTTTTAACATATGAACTATTAACACTAAAAAACTTAATCCAACGTAAAAAAAGAGTTGGTAATTCTGCAAAATTCGACTTCTCAGTATTTTCCAAGTTATCATTCACTAAAAAGGTACGTTTGGTCAAGTGTTATTTGTGTTTTGGAAAAAGATAATAGTCACGGAAGGCGAGGTCGGGACTGTTAGGAGAATGTAGTAACTTCTTAAAGCACAGTTTTTGCTTTATGCACTCTGTATATTGTGGAGTCTCAGCGTCCTAGAAGAGAAAGTTATAGCCACAAACTTTTTAAGCCAAAATTGTGTTTTTGTTTTTTTTTTACTATGGAAAGGCATTATGAATTCATTGATTGATTGTATGGACTCTGTTTTATGAGAGGATCTCAGTGGTGTATCCAGGTAGAAGAATCTTAGGATAAGGCAGTCAAATTGTTTTCAGAAAATTATTGTCTAATCAGTTTTGTTTGAGACTGAACAGGTTATCAAATTTTTATACAAAATCTAAAAATTGCTCTAGCAATAACTGAAGCTTTTACTTGAGCGCCAATCAACACCAAATCTTTAGCTTTGTTTTTATGATCTAAGATTTAAGCTACAGCTTCTTTTCAATAAAAATTTTATGACGGTTTTGTGTTTAAGTTGCAAATAACTTATTTTTGTCTATTTAAATTGGTATTTTTCTTTTTATGGTTTTTCTCTAAGTAGTGAAGATTGGATAGCATCAATGCTCATTTTATTCTATTTTTGGACATCCTAAATAGCTTGCTAGCGCGAGATATTCCTGTCTATTCTCTTATATTTTGTAACCATGATTTTTTACGTCTTCCTACTGCTCTGTTACCTTCAATATTTTCTATCATGATCTTTTGCAGTAGCTCGTACCGGTTATGTCGCATTATATGACCTAAGTATTGCAGTTTTTTTTTCTTTAATTAAATTTATTATTTTTGGTTCCATTCCCGCGTTAGTTATTTTGTTAAACCAAGATATTTTTAACATTCCCCTATATAACTACATTTTGAAGGCTTCGAGTCTCTGTTTGGTGATCTCTTTGATAGTTTAGGCTTCTCATCCATATATAACAATAGGCCAAATATAATATTTTGACAGTCTTGCTCTTAGTTTGATGTTAATGTTATTATTTCATAAAAGGTGCTTAATTTCCTGAAAACTTGCTCTTGCATTTTTTCCTGCGTCAACGCAATCAAAACGGTATCTGCATCTCGAAGGTTGTTTATTACTTTTTCATTGACTTTTATATTTGTTTCTCTTTTGTACAGTGCTTCCGTTATTATAGCCTTAGAATATAGATTGAATAAAGTCGGGGATAGAATACAACCTTGCTGTACTCCTCTCTTAATTTCTACATAGTCTGTGGTGTCGTTGCCTATTTTCAATGCCGATTTTTGGTTCTAGTAGAGATTTGTGATTATTCGTAGGTTTATATTCTGCAATATTTTGATTAGTTTATTGTGTTTTACTTTTTCGAATGTTTTTTTGTAGTCTATAAAGCACAAAATCATATCTTGATGCGTTTCTCTAAATTTCTGTATCGAAACTTGTACCCACCCCTACCCGGAAGCCAAATTGATTGTCGCTTAAATTCTTCTCACACTGTATTTTTATTCGGTCTTGTATAATCTTTAAAAATACCTTTAAGCATTGGTTCATAATGCTGAATCTTTTGGCATTTTGATTTTTTGGTTATGTAATAAACGTTGATTTCAGCCAATCCTCAGGTATTTTACCTGTATTGTAAATGCGATTGAATAATGAAACTAGTACATCTATGTTTTTTTTTGTCTATGGCTTTTAAAATTTTTATGTTAACTTCATCTGGACCTAATGCCTTCCCGTCTTTGGAGTTTCTTAACGCTTTGTACTCTGCTGCTATAATCGGAGGACCATTGTTATCAGTGTTCCATGTTTCTCTCTGATTTTGTCTGGGGGCTTTTTGTGGTCTGTCATCAGCAAATAGTTTTTGTATGTACGTCACCAAGGTGTTCTTTTTTTCTTTGCTATCTGCAATAATTTTATTATTGTTGTTCATTAAACGGAATGCGTTTTCTTCTTGTTCTTTCTTATCATAACTTTGATTTCTTTGTGTAGATTAAATGAATTGTGCTTTTTTTGTAGCTCTTCAATTCTTTTGCATTGTTCTTTGGGCCATTCGTTCTTTGCATACCGTCCTTTTCTTTATATTTCCGTATTTAATCTTTTGTTTTTACCAATTCTTCTTTTGTTCATGAGATCTAGTATTTTGTCATTCATTCTTCTCCTTGATCTTCACGTTTTGGTCCTAAAATGTCTTGCCCTATTTCAATTGTTGACTTCTTAATATTTCCCAACATCGTTTCTATGTCTGTGTTTCTGTCTGTAAGTTCTCGAGTTTTTCTGGCTTAAAGGTCTAGTTTTTTTGTGAGTTGATGTTTGCTCCTTGATATGTATTTGCACTTTTTATGCAATTGCGAAATTGTATATTCATTAATACGTAGTCAATTTGGTTCTTTATGATGTTGTCTTTTGTGTTCTTTGGAGCTGTCCACATATATAATCTGCGGGGAGGAAGCTTAAAGTACCTTCGCGTCGAAGTCCCTCATTATTATATTTATTTTATGGCTTTTTGTGGATTTTAGAACTTTTTGTAAATCTTCATAGAACTTATCTATGGGATTGTTTGCCGTGGGAGCATATACTTGAATGACGTTGATATTCACTGGTTCTGATTTTATCAGTAGCATCATCACTTGTTCGGATAGTGGCACAAAATTTGTTACTGATTTTGCTATAATCATATCTACTATTATTGCTACTCTATGGTGTCCATTTGCAGTTTTATTACCAGAGTAATATATTACTTTTTTGTCTGCTGTTCTTAATTTTTCTGTTCCTTGCTATTTAATTTTACTTAGGCATAATATCTTTAGTCCTAGACGTTGCATTTCTCTGGTAACATTTTCCAATTTTCCGTCTTTCTTTAGATTTTTGTTACTTCTGTGTTCTTTTTTTGTTTTGCTTGCGGTGTTCTTCGCACCCCTGTCCCATTTAAAGAACAAATGCGCTCGGGGTCATTGTTTAATTTTGTATTTATTGATAATATTTTACTAGGGAAAAATAATGACGGTGGTTTCCAGTTGCCTTCCGTCATACGCAGTAGTCTAGCCTTTACGTTGTCTTCAACTTTGCCTGCCTCTGTCTGCATTTAGGAGCCCTTGCACCGTCATTCGGTTTTGGCCTCATACCAGTACTGATAGTGCTGCTGTCCACTATCAGGGGAAGGCTTTTCTGGCAGCCTTTACTCGCCATATCGCAGAGTCGTCTTAAGATATTGCACCATTTTTTTTAAGAGAACGTTTCCTTAGCAATCTCTACTACATCCTGATAACTATGCCGTTGTTTGGTCGGGAGCTGCTTATTCAGTATATTCGCAGTTAACCTTGATATCCGAAGGCCGTTCCACTATCCGCCGTCTGTGAACCCCGCTGATAGCTCAGCCTCAGCAAAACTGGTATAAAAATTAAAAAAGCGATTGGAACCAAACTTGGAGATGACACCATAAAATGTTGAAAAACTTGAACAAGAAAAATTTTGAGATAGCGTACCGTATTTACTTTCTTTGTTTGGAAGTTATTTTCTATAATAAACTTTTACGATATAAACGTTTCTTTGAATTGAGATAGCTTAGTACTTAGCACGTTCGCTAATCGAAATTCGATTTAAAAACTTTTTTATTTACCGGGGTGATTCGGAAATCACCTAATAAGCCGTTAATCCTATCAACCCTCTTGAAAACAAGTCGTAAAACTTGTAGGGAGGGTCGATGTAAAAGATAAATGTAAAACGCACAATAAATAAAAGAAATGCAACTTAAAACAACATAAACTGGCTCCGGACGATACTTGGAGAAACAACTGTGCATTTTTATTATAAAAAATGAAATTTCCGATTTTTATACTCTATCGACCTCACCAACCTGATTCTGAAATGAGGCGAAATGATTATTGTTTGTAAATTTGTTTGTCGCTGAAACTATGAATGCAGAAGCGGTTAAAGCGGTGAAATTTTATTATATTTTTTTAATAGTCTTTTATTTTAAAATTTACTCAAAATGGAAAATCATACCAACATGAAAAAGGCTATTGATCAAAGTTTTTTAATATGATTTAATAACAGATCAAAATAATCAGGTTTAATTTATTCCTGCAATACATTCATTAATTCATTTCCTCATCAAAGGGTGGTTGATGGTGATTCGATTCGATTGACGTATTCATTCTCGACTGAAATTGGCATCTTTTATTTTTAGCCCGTCATTTTAATCAGCCAGCACGGTTCTACTTTCCACGTAATATAGGCTTGCTTTAACGACAGACATGGGGATCCAATATAATCAAAAGGGATATCAAAGACGTCGCGATAAAGTGACCCACCCTGTTCTTTTCATTAATTCGCAAGTGACATAAAAAGAAAAACTATAGCGCTAGTTGTGGAGGTGGAGGAAAGGGTATCGCTTGTGAATTATAGGACAGACCTACTTTAAATCTGCTCTTTAATCAATACTAGAAATAAGAAAATCAGGACTGTACTAGTATTTGTAAATATAAAGGTCTTAAGAGCAAATAACTGACTATTATTATTAAAAATATAATAACATGATTTTTATCACTCCTTAATAATGATATGTTTAACACGCTGGTTTGCATTTAATTATTGGGTAATTAGTTGTAGTCATCCATACTTTGTTTCTTACAATTCATTATTATTATTGTTATTATTACTTCCATGAGTGTGTTTAGTATATTTTCGTCATGGTCATGCAATTTGTGTGTAGTTTTTTGAGCCCTACGTCGCCGCGCCCGTTAACTGATTTTTATCGCGTGCACTTTTCCACCCCGTTACGTGTGAGAAATGTTTCCCAATCCTGTATGAAATTATTTAAACGAAACAACCTTCGGGTGCAATTATTTAGATATAAATATGAATGAAAATACGCAACAGATATTGTTTGGTAAATAACAAAATATTAGAGATGTTAAGGAAAATTTTATGATAAAAATCTTATTTCTTTTAGATCAAGATAAGAACTTTTACTGGCATTCACAAAAAAATATATTGTACAATTATAATTAATCAATAAATATAAAGCTTAACATTATGATTAAAAGCTACAAAAATATTCCAATGCATGCACAACGCAGGTCTTAATTTTGTTGTACTCTTTTATTATACCGGTAAGTTTCTTTTTTTATTTTTAGTTTTGACCTTTTTCATAAAGAGCTATTATAAAATAAAAAGTTTCTTAAATTATCAATATTTATGATTTTGATATGTTGTAGATAGTGATAATTGTGAAATTATTTTATTTTGACTACTTTTTATACCAGTAAGTTGATTGAATTTACTTGAAAATTGAAGTAGGACAAAATAAACTCAAAATGGATACTAATGAAAGTTATTGTTGATAACTTCACAAATTTGTCAGTCCGTTTTAATAAATTTACTATATGTAAATTGGTCCTTCGAATCGGATTACGAACATAAATGCTAAAAATGTGTTAATGAGTCTGAAACATGACTCATACCCCAGAAGAAAGAAGCGTCAGGGCTGTGCACATGTTGCACTAATGTAAAGACAATGTTTACGTTATTTTAAACAGTTTTAAACAAACCTGAATGCATCAATAAAGATTTGTTTGTACGATTGGGTCTATATTGAATTCAATCAAATTTACAGCTATATAAATTAATTGATGAGAAACAAAGCAAAGATTTTGAAAAAACCTACTAACTACTCTACTATAGCAAAGGCACATTCCATGATTAAGAATACATATTCTATGCAAATCAACGAACCACCTGCTACCGCATTTGCAACAGAAGCAACAATTTGCTTACAACCAATAAATATTTTAATGTTTTCTGAAAACTATGAAAAATAGCTGCACTTTTATGACACTTAAAGTTTTTTAATCAACGACAATGGATTTTTGTCAGACATTCTGTGGTTTTACTTTGTTTGCACTATTCTAACTGTTGATGCCATACGCGTGTTGAACTGAATTGGAAACGTCAGCCGCAAACTACAATTGCTTAGGATTTTCTGCGCTCCAGATTTGAAAATAAGAGACTGTTAGTTACTTATCACATATGAGCAATCTTTGAACAATTGACAATTCATAAAGAAGCGAATTATTTGTTACGATTACTTATTTGTGTTGTCACGACAAAGCATCTATCTAGCCGGTAAAAAGTAGAGAATTTAGCTGTAAAATGCAAATTTGGCATCAAAAGTAATAAATCCGGCATTAAAAGTAAAGAATACTGCTTTAAAAGTAATTCAAATGTTCAAAATTTGTTCTTTTAAAATAACCTATTCGGTTTAAATTATTAATTACCATTTCTTTTTAAAAACTAAAAATAAAGTTGTTTTTAATATATCTAATCCGGTCATTAAATTATAAATGTAGCCTAAAATCTGAGTAATTTGGCTTTTAAAACATATAAATCTATTTTCAAAAATATAGAATTCTGCTTTAAATGTAAGAAATCTAATTAAAATAATAAACCAATTATTAAAATGTCATATCCGGCTTATAAAACATAATTTCGGCTGTAAAACTATAAAATTGGACTTTTGAAATAAGACATTCAACCATAAAATTATAAAAGTAACCACAAAACTAAGAAATCCGACTTACAAAGTGTAAAATTCTGTTTTTAAAGTAAAAATTTGGCTTTTGAGATAAAATTACTACTGAAAAAATAAAATTTTAACTTTAAAGAATAAAAATCCGGCCTCTAAAGTACAAAATCCGGATTCAAATTTTTTTTGGTAAATACAAAACTAATCTTAAAATTAAAAAAATTGGTCTCTAAAATGCAAAATCTGGCTTATAATACAAAATTTTTGCTAAAAACTACAAAAACCTTTTTTGAAATTTGAACATTTTAACATTTAAAGAAAATTAATGTATCCTTAAACATTTAAATTATAAAAATTAGGTTTTGGATGAAACAAATTACGTTTTAGAATTACGTTGCAGTCTCTATTATTAAACTTGTGGATCTTTTTGCATTAAAGACCTGTTCACAGATAATACATCATTCAACAGTAATAATTTAATTAATTTGATTATTTAGTTCTTGAGGCTTGAGAGCTTCCCGGGCTTCTCATTCTGCATGACCTGTGGGGTTTTAGCTACTACTTGTCGGTATTTTTCTAAGATTTGTTTAAAGTTTGGGACATTATTTTTACGGGATAGTATTTTTGGGGCTCACTGCAAAATATTGAAAAGGACCCACTCAAGAGATGATTTTGGAAAAAAGATCTTCTTTTTGAAAAATACGTCTGGAGGTTGGGCTGTGCTAGTAGGCCCTTCCGCATTGCAGATTCTTGTTTATATGTAGGTCTGTTCTTGCCAGGAATCTTATGGAGGCTATACACTTTAGTAGAGTACAATAGATTTAAAAAGTAATTTTATAGAAAACATAATTAAGTAAATTCAAAAGTTCATATATTATGCTTTCTCTCTTCTCATCTTGCCTTGTCAGCGTGGGGTTTTATGACTAAAATGCATCTCTGGTTGGGAGTAAATTAATAGTCTTTCTAGTAATGTAAGTTGCCAGTATTACGGGCAGAGAACATATTAATGCGCCCGAAAAGAAAATACATTCTTTGGATTGCAAGAGCGAAAAAGAGTAATTAAAGAGCGAGGTTAATTCTTGGTACCCTGTAGGATTCCGCTAAGATACCAGATTGTGACAATTTGCCGATACATTTAATGTCGCCTCAAGCAATTAAACTCGCAAACGGGATATTTTGTTTTCTGCGATAAGCTCTGCATAAGATGCATCCGCCACATTGCACCGATCAACTATCTTATTTAACTTCTTCTATGAGGCCTGCTTGCATCGACTACGTTCTGACTCTCATCCGTCTACGGTCTAGTACCTCTAACCGTAGGACAACTTCCGAGACCCGGAGAGTATTAATATCATCTTTTAAAACGACTTTTGTTTGGACCATTGCTTATGCTAAATGGAACCTGACTCTGATACCGACGCACCCACCGGTAGCAACGTTTATGCTCTCGAACGACACGCGGTTTGTAGCATTGCACCTTCCGCCACAGCAGGGACAACGCTAGGAGGTTACCGAGTTAAGCGCCGCTTTGGAGCGCAATACCGTAGCTGATATATCCTTCAGGTGTAGAGAAGCTTAGGGGCTGTTGTGGTAGCTCCTTGTTTCAAGGACTTTCAGATGCAGCCTGGGGTTGGTGAATTGGTGTTGAAACGACCAAGTGGCCGCTTAAATTACAACTTTAAGGGCGGCGTCTGCAAAGCGCGTGTGGTCTACGTGGTGGTGGTAATACGTTTATTTGGGGCGTTTGTTGATGTGCAAGTAGTTTTCATTTTTTGTTGTTAGCCAGCTTAAGGGCCGTTGTTGTGATTCTGTTTGGTTGCTGTGTTGCGGACTTAATCCATTGCTTTACAATTCAGTCTTAATTTTCAATTGGAACTTTACTAAGAATTTTTTCTACGGAGCTGCTTCTGTGATTGTGACTGTGTTGTTGTTATCTAGATTGGTGGTCTGCTTTGACTGAACCAATTTTGTTTTGTCGTTTGGGAAGAGAATCTTTTAAAGACTGGCTGATTTACTCTCTGACGGAGCTTATAGACTAAACTTTTCTCGGACTATACCTAGAAGTTTGATACCGTAATTTTGTTTGAAAATTGTATTTTAGAAAAAGGATGGTTAGTAAGCCTTATAGGCTGCAGGGTAGGATTGCAGGATTAACCACTTTAGCAAGTAATGGTATTGATTGGTTTTTTATAGAAGTATTCATATTTGTCTGGTTCAGCAAGTACCACAATGTTAGCAAAGTACTTTTTGGCCAACGTTATGATGTGTTGGCGCAGCTAGGGAATACCGAGCTTGTTACAATTTTTTTTTAACATACAATGGGGGTCCAACGAGCCACCGAAACGTAAGATAAGTTCCAGGCACGATTGAGGTGCGTGTTTGCAGCTGTTATCTAGATTAAACACTTAAAAGTGATTTTTGGTCTGGTCTGATGATGATGTTTCAAAAGAGACATGCCGCTGTAGGTTTGGAACCTTGTTGCGTAGAGTGATTGCCAGCATTGCTAGTTTCATATTTTTTTGTGTTACTAGTTTTGGTATTGTCAGTGGCTTATTATACTCGATGCACCTTTTGTATTTGCGATTTTAATGTTTGGAGATGGTTGTTGGTGCCGTACCCTGATCTGAAAGCAGCTTGCTACTGGCTGATATAGGTCAAATTTTGTATTATTAGTATTATTTGTAAAGAGTTTATACAGATATGGTTTTCAAGTACCGTTGTATCTCCTTCTTGTGTAACAAGATGGTTATTGAGTTGTTGCAACCATTTTGTAGACATGCATTGAATAGTGATCTCATTATTTCTAACAAAAGTTTTTCCATCCAGTCCTATCTTGACTACTTTTATGACTAAGTTATCTTTTCTTGGTGTTTTGTTGTTTTTAATTTACTTTAATGCGTGTTTAGTTTTGTCTAAGGTTATATTCTTTTTCCATGTTAATTTGAACTCTATGAAAAGCAACTGGAAGGAGCAACATCATTTATCGATCAATTACACCTAAAAATACAACGGATCAAAATAGCATTAACGACAGTAGACTGTTGGTAAACCTGCTACAAACCGAGGCGGAAATGGAACTGTATTCATCAAGCACTTTGTCTATTAACTAGACAGCAGACAAAAGTGCACTACTAGACACAATCAACCACGCGGAAGAAAATTGAAAAGAACTGCTTCTAGGCTATAATAACGCGACAATGAGCGAAGAATTACGGAACAAAACACGTCCAGTACTACACGTACCAAAGCCGTAGGAGTCAGTATATTGTCCGCAGATGAACACCAAAAAAGGACGTGTTTATACCTTCAACGGTACTACGAATCATGCGCCTACGAACTTTATTTGTACTTTGATATAGACACTGTTGGCTTGAGACTGAATACTATCGATGGCGTACATTCGAAGAAGAATCTATTGTATCATACCGGCGGGACACCATGGGTTGCTACATTAGAAAAGTAGTTTGGGAAACGGGGGTTGTAAAAATAGCAATGTAACGTTATTGGTCACACGATTTCATTAGTACTATTGACTATTGGCAACAACACGTAGAAGTGTCGTGTTAGATACCGGAGCAAACACAAACTTTATTTAGGCTGATCTAGTCCTACGTTAGGCGCCATATGTTAACGGGGTGAATTGTCCATAAAAGGTTAGGCACAAACTCAAAATCACATACACAATACGCAGGTAAAAGTATCTAGTGTTTAGAATCTGTAAAACAGTATTTTATTGACTGTGGTGAGATACACATTGAAACTTGGGGAAGCAAAAATGACAGTACAAAAATTGCACAGTGACAGTAACAACTAATGATTAATCAACACTTGACAATGACCAGTTTGAATACAGTTAAACAAAACGGGCTTTATTTTATCGTTGCTGTAGTTTATGAAATGCTTTCATTTTATTCAGGGTGACAATGAGCATTTATTAGTTGGGTTAGAACTTGGTGGAGATGTAACTGGAAGATGGCCAATTGTAATCGTTTGTACTATGTATTTTTGGATAGTTTAAAGTTTTTTTGAGCTAATCGTATTGCTTAATAAATATTAACAGTTTCATAAAGTACATTGTAGCTTTGCTTGCAGTACAACATTAACAGCATATGATAGCCATTACTAAGAACAGAAGAGCTAAATAGTAATAGGTAGGACAAGTGACTACAAAACATTCAAATCAATAGAACCATAAAATTAGCTGCTGGAGACCCCGGGAAACTCAAAGAAGTATTGAAAGACTTCAAATGAGATTGACAACATTAGAATCATATGTAGCGGTAAATCAGTGACAAAAACGCAAGCCTATATTCAACAATTGAAATATGTAGGCTAGAAAGAAGAAGAAGAAGGTAGCGCTTTTGTGCATTTTTGTGTAGCAGTCAAAGTAGTTCGAATTAGGGATGATATCCAATAAATTTACATTTTTATTAGTAACGCGTGATGATGGAAACTTGGATTAAAACGTTAACAGAAAGTGCAATAAAATTAAAGAAAGTTAATGACATCTACACAAGAACAAAGTAATATAAACATTGCAGAGTGGTGCAGTTTAAACAAGTTTAACAATTTAACTATCTAGGCGTTCCAATAAAAGAAAAAGGCAATCAAAAATGAAAATTTACGGAAGAATAGATAAAACTTTATTATACAATGAACAACAGATTTCTAAGAAATAAAGAAGTGACACCTAATACAAAAATGATTGTGTACAAAGCAGTATTTAGACCGGGTAGAACATTTATATGCAAAGTTAAGATACAAGTACAAAATAATAAAGATAGACTATAAGAAACGTAGGATAATATAATAGTTAAAAGCTTGGAAAGAAAAGGAAAGACGACCTGAACTGAGGCCAAACTAAATGGCGAAAATTTGTACACAAATAACCTCTTAAAAATACAACCACAGGGATTTATGAATAATGATGGTTATATTACTGTTAAACTGTTTGTTCACGTTTTGATCTTAGATTAAATCATGGGCACTTACATATAAAAAGAAAAAAAAAATTACATATTCTTGTCTGCATTTCTATGATGATTTTGTCATGTTTTAGATGTCCTGACATTTTATGACTACCACTAGCTTGTCGTATGTATCAAGTTATTATTTTTGTGATTGAGGTGTAGTTTTTAAAAAAACTTAATGAGTCAAAAGTATGGAAGCGTCTACCGACTTACACTCTCTTCCCTTTTTTATTGTGTACACCAGGAAATACACGTTTTTAAATAAAATCTTTTTATTTGACTGTGTTTTATAAGTGACGCTTTTGAAAGACCATTAGTAGTGCGCAATTTTGTAGGCTATAATTTTGTGTGAGCCACTTTTATCTTTATACACTAACCATATTAATTGGTTTCTTGTATTTAGGAATCTGATTGACTTGTTTGGTGAGACGAGATAACTTAGGATCTAAATGATTAGTGCTTTAGTCATTTTTTGCTAAAGCTAAGACTTGTATTAGATTTTAATTTTTACTTTGAAATGATTTTATCCTGTTGAGATCGGAAGAAGCAACTATACTCCAAGCTGATTATACGTATGTCAATATTGGGCAAGTGATTATTGTACGTTTGCAACTTGTTGATCGTACTTGTATTGATGTTCTTGTGCAGCAGCCGAGTCAAAAAAATGCTTGCCGTCTTGGCCTTACACATAACGGTTATAGTGTTAGGTTGAGTTAGGTTATTCTAAAAGTTAAATTTTTTATTTATTTAATTTGATTCATAGGTACCGAGCTATTCTTTTTAGGTGTTAGCGAATTATTACTGAAGCCTTGCTGTTCTCAGAGTTGATTTTTTCTCACTTTTTAGTATCTAAGCCAAATTTTGACTGTTTTTTTTTTTTTTTTTTTAAAGGACGTAGAGGTGTTTGTCTCAACAAGTGGCCCTTGAGAATAACTAACGCATGGCAATACCTTTCGGTTTTCTTCTCTGCCTAAGTCCTGCTGTCAATTTGTCCTAGTCATTGTCTCTAATGTGGAACTAGTTTGAGGTGAGCTGGTTTTGGCCTCGCGGAATTCAACAACATGCTGTCCCCGACCCATCTCTTCCTATATCTTTATTTTTCTGTCCTATTTTCTACACTGGCATTCTCTTCTCTTTTCTCCCATTTTTGTGTTATTCAGCCTAGATATTTGCATTGTCATTAGGTATCTTCTTAGTTTTTCTTTATTTTCATTAACTTCTTCCTAGTTGTATCTTCTTTCTTTCATAAATGTTTTGTGCAGTTCCATTAAATGCATTGGTAGTCCTACATTTGCCAGTTTAACTTCTAGTGAGATTCTTGAATCTCCATTTGGGATTAGTTTTTTGTTTCCCCTAGTTGCCAGATAAACTCTGACTATTTCAAAAGTTGCATTTTCTGTCAACTTTGAGATGGCGTATCTTACGTTTGGAAATTGTTTAGTCAATTCTGTTAATTTATTTTCCTTGAGCAGTTCTCTCCTTTTTCTCCTTATTTCTGCAATTTCTGTTGGTACTAGGGTTTCAGTATATGTTCTTCTTTTGTCTTTCTGTTTATCTTCCATTGCTTGGCAGGCATAGTTGTTTTGACCTTCTTTGTTTCTTTCCTCTTTATTGCTTTTTTCTATATTCTTTTGCTTTTATTTAGTTTTTTGCTCCTTCTTTTTTTGTCTTCTGTGGCTTTTAATTTGAGTGTTTTTTTTTCCATTTTGGTTTACTTAAATCTTTTTTGTCAGTACTATCGTTGCATAGTTTCTTAGTACTCTCCATTTGTTTTCGTCTTTCAGGCATATTTTAATAATTGTAGATTTGTCTACTTTGTTTTCTAATATCTTTTCTAGCGTTTTCCTATCTTCTTCCTACGCTTCGCACTCTACTAGCGTATGTTCTGCGTGTCTTCTAGACAAAATATACATTTTTCCTTTTTCTCCATCTTATTTATGTAAGTACTTTCCAAACGCTTCATGTCCGGTAAGTAGTTGTGTTGTATAGTAACACGTCTCCGGTTTTTTCTCTACCCATTTTTTTATTTCTGGTATTAGTTCCCTTGTCCATTCTCCCTTTTCTCCTTCTTTTTACTGTTTTTGCCATCTTTCCATCATATATCTCTTGCTTGTCTCTTTGCTTCTTGCTAACTAGTTTTTTTCATTTACCATTTTCTTTATACCTAATCTTTCTTCCACCATCAAATCTGCAGGTAGTATCGCCGCAATTACTTCTAGTGCTTCTTGCGACACCGTTCTGTAAGCCCTGCAGATCCTTAACGAACTTGCTCTAATAACTCCTCTAACTTCTTTTTTGTTTTTTTTTGTCTTCAAAGCTTCTTCCTATGTTTCTGCGGCATATAATAGTTTACTTCTAGCCGCAGTTGCTATTAGCCTTCTTGCCCTTTCTCCTGGTCCTCCCTTGTTTGGCATAAGCTTACTAAGCATTCTTTCCCAAATTTTGACTGTTGGGTGCCTTGAAGTGTACAATAGTACCGTAACATCAGCATATTGAGCGATTTTGATACCAGACGTGACGCATGGTATATCTGATACATACAAGTTGAAGAGCATTGGAGATAGTACTGAGCTTTGAGAAAACCCCTGAATTGATTGTGCGGGGTAGACAAATGTTCAAACAACTTTACTGCCAATGATTAATCTACCAAATAGAAAGCAATAAGTTTTATCCATTTTGGATTGAATCTGAAACGTTGGAGTTTTATGAGTAGGTCTTAGTGCCAGTCTTTGTTGAAGAATGATATGACACCAGTGGCTTGTTATATACAAAACTTAGTTTTGATTTGATCAGTTTGAAGTTATGTTGAGGATTTGGCAACAGGTTTTTACCCGCCGAGTGATCCCGGATTCAATTCAAAATAACAGTTTTTGCCATCTTACTTAAGATTGACATAAAGATTAATTGAGCGGTAATATTATGGAAAATCTGTTTTAGAAAGACAAAAATGCGACGTCTTTAATATTGCAATCGTAATGTTTGTGAGGAACAGAACAATACAGCCTTGTGAAGAAATACTCACAAAGTTTTGTTTGGAATCCAATGTCTGGTACCGATTTGGCTTATTTTTTTGTGGGCCCTTTCTAGGTAGTCTAAGTTTTTGTTGTTAGAATTAAAGGCTTTAGGCAAATGCTTTGGCTTTGCTTTTCAAAGCATATTCAAGGCTTCTATTGCTATGAATAAAAGGAATTTTTATCTTTGTTTGAGTCCTCTAGGCACTGATTTTTCTGCTTTTTTTTAATTTTACTATTGTGCCGATTTAACTTGGTTTGGTCAGTTTGGTCATGAGACTACTGCCTGTTTTTTGCTCGATTTTGAGGTCGGATGAGGTCTGGCTTTTCTGTTGAGACCTAATTGATTTGATCAGCCGTTCGAATATCAGGTAGTGATCTGATGCTCTCTTCTTGGTCTTCAGAAAACAAGGACCAGTTGGGTTTGTAGACCGACTTGATTCTCTCCTCTCTCTTTCCATAGAGATTGACTACTGGGCTGTGGTCTGAACTAAGGTCGTTAATGACTGAAGCATAACTTTGAGCCGAGTTCTTGAGTAAAACAATGTTATGAACATATTTAGGAAAGCTCTGGTAGAGTAACAAACTGGTATATCTGGCCTAAGTACGGTATAGCCTCTACCCTGGGCGTATCCGAAAAGTTGGCTTTAGCATTTGTTAATTTGCTGTGCCAAGTTGGATGCTGTGAGTTGCTGACTTAAATTTCTTAAACTTGGGTGAGGTCGATTTTTGCAGAGAATTCTTTCAGGTGCTATAGAGAGAATGGTGCAAATTTTGCAAACTATATTGCTACTTTTTAGTTTTTTAGAAGACAGTGATTAAAAGTTATTTACAGTTGAAAGTTACCATCTTTGTTTAATATATGGTCCATTGTCTGCAAGAATTACTCGTGGGTAACCAAAGAGGAAATACGGTTTTTATGAGCTTTTTGTTATTTTCAAATTAATTAAAGTTTTTAATTTATTTTTTTATTGGGTGCGGTATTGTTGTTGAGAGATCTGATAAAATGTTGCAAACTATTAAAAACAGAACAAAAAATTTTTTTAGTTACTACAGCTTCGCTAATTTTTATATTCACTGATGATAAATTACCGATAATCAAAAAGTTTGGGTTGATTAAGAAAGCGAGCGTCTGACCTATTGGAGTATTAGCCTAACCGCTCTCGGCGCTGTTTGCGGTTTTACTATTTTTTTGTTGTAATAATCCGATGACGTACTCTATGACCTGAGTATAAAGCGAGAGAACAAACGCAATTTAATCTGACTAATTTTTACTAGCGATTCTTAGTTAGGGCCAGATGTTTTCTCAGCATATGCTCTACTCATTTTGTTATGGTATGCCAAATCCCAAGTTGGAATTAGTTTTTTCCACACACCAATGTTTTTCATCTCTGTTTAATCTAAGCCTCGGATATTCATTTATTAGCAACTTGTAAGTGTGCAAAAATTAAACAATGAACGTCTAATCTTATCTAATAACTATTTAAGGATTTAATTCAAAATTAAATTAAATCATTTTTTTTAATTTTTTCTTTAGCTCTCTATATCAGCTATCTTTTATCTATTGTTTATTTTATATAAAAATTTTAAACTAATTTTTAAAGTTCTTAATTTTTTTGGCTGGGTTGATTACACCCACAATGCGCTATGCATTGTGGGTGTAATTTAATTTTAATTTCTTGAAGTTTGAAGTGACATATCGAGCTCGTTGCACAATCAATATATTAATAATAATATTAGTTCTGTACTTATAAAATTACATTGTTCAATTCACGATATTAATAAAAGTAGATTTGATCGATTAGTGAAGTTTTACTCATCACAACATATCTAGAATTAAATTATAGCTGATAACTTAATCATTTGTAATTTGTAGTAATTTTATTATGCAATGATAAATAATTTTGAAATTAAGGTGATGTACTAAAGAAATTTTAATTTTTGTAAATTTGGTGATTTTGTTGGATTAGAAACTTTCAAAACCAATCTAAAATTTAAATTACCTTTATTATCTTAAAATTTTAATGGATGGAATAATTCTGAAATTAAAAAACAATTTGGGGATGTAACTAAATTTAAACTCAAAACCAAGTAATTAATTATATATTATTGTAATTACTTACAACTATGTAAATTATTGTTACTGTACTTGTTTCTAAAGGTGAAACCGTCAATAAATTTTATTATTATTATAAAGATTCCAAATTTTTAAACCTATTATCACATAATATTTTAATAGTTGGAACGAATGATAAACTTACTTTTATAGTAAACTAACAATGACATAATGGGAATTTTGATGATACTTCACTGATACGTTGTTATCATTTGAAAGAAATCTCTAAAGATTACTAATCATTTGTACTCAAACAACACGTTCTGCGTCGTCGTGGCACGCCGCCGCCTTCTTTATGTCTCATCCACCGTCCCGACGTCAGTAACAAAACTCGGTTGCCGGAACGCGGACGCGATATCAGACAGAAAAACACGCGCCGCTCACACAAAAAAATATTGACAATACTCGTGTGTGTGTAATGTGTTATTGAATTGTTACTAAAATAAAAATAAAATTAATAATAAAAGAGACGAAACGAATAGTTGCAGGAATGTTATAGGTACGTAACATTGTTTATATTTGATCTTGCTGCATCACAGTTTTATGTTTTTATCATAATAAACTCGTTTCATTTTTTATGAAAATTAAAGGTGACGCGTTGGGATTTGTCGATGGTAAACAGCTCGCATTGAACCAAAATATCGAATAATATTTTTTAAACCTTGGAATAGTTTTATATAAATCCATACAGCCAATTAGAATTAGATTGAGTTAGGTCTAAAAGTATAATCCAAAGTTTTTTTCATAAATTTAATTTAATTAATTATCAATTGTATAAACTTGCTTATTTAACTAGTATTAATAATGGAATGTTTCTGCCTTTTTCGATTTAAAATTGTTATAAAAATCGTTTATTACCTAATTCAATAAATATATTGTATTTACACTGATAAAACTGATGAGCTTTGAGTCGCGATAAGTACCTTGATAATGCCATCATAATGTCAACATTTGTTCACCTTTCCTATATAGATTTATGGCCAACATTACATATTTTAAAGTACATTGCAAAAAAATGATATTTATTTTATGATGAGGATTTGTTTTAAGATAAATTTGCAATGTGAGCATAAATTGTGTCAATATTTACGTTATAAGATATTATGAGGTTTTATCCATTGATCATAATAAATTTAACGATTTGTCGCTGCTGACGGTTTTAACATCTCTACTCAAGTATGCAGAGCTTTATAATACTTATATATTTTTACAACCAATATTTGTAAAGTTCATTGAGACATCTAAAGTTTTTAGAGCTTCAATAATTGGGTTGGTTTTTTGTATGCTTCACGTTTAGAAAGCATTAATCAATCTTGAATACTGAAAATGGTCAAACTACTAAGCGATGAAAAGCTTTGCGAGTTTTATAGTCATTTTAAGTTCTGATAGAAGTTTCTAGATTGTTGACTTGCGCATTACCGCTGAGAAGTTTTAACAGTTTTTTTGCGGTTTTAAACCTTTTATTTGCTTGGCATACTTTTAGTCAATACTGTAGATAAACCTCTACACTTTCTGGTTTTGGTTGATATTTTTTGAATTACCGTTAAATGAGATATTTACAACACAATAAAACCTAACTGATCTTTTAGTTTTTATTATTGCTATAATTTTAATAGACCCTTCTTTAGTGATACCACGTGAAACTGTAGTCTTTGTATCTTTTTTGTAGAACTATTAGCGCATACCACAAGCAGGATTGATAGATGAATATTTGTTAAGTTAAAGTCTATTTTGATTTTTTTTTAATTCTAAATAGATTTGTTAGGAACTAGAAGATTTTTATAGGGTTTTGTATGGATCTTGGAAGACTTTAAGAGAGGAGCTAAAAAAATTTTAAGTGTTTTTAGAAGATTATGGATCTCTTAAGAAAATGGTTTTTAAATTTATTAGAAAGAAAAATGAGATTTGGTGTGATGGTTGAAATGTGCAGCATTTATTTTACAAAATTGAATTTTATTTTGAATTGAATTGCTTACGTAGCTTTCTGCATCTGTAGAAGACTTTTATCTTTTATAACGCTTTAATCCTAATATGTTCACTCTAGCATTTGCGAGAAAAGTGACAAAACTTCTAATTTTAAAAATTAGAAAAATTAGCAAGTTATTTTTCTTTTTTTTAGGGTGCCTATTCTTTTTGGATGTTGGCATAATGTTTGTCATTATCACTTTGTTGGCTGCAATTTTTGAATAGTTATGTGGTGGTCATTGAAAATTAGGTTTTTAGGTTTTTGAGTCAGAATATGCGCCGTCTTCTTGCGCTTCTTATCCCTTGCACTTTTCCTTGTAGTATGTTTTGTAATAATTGGTATCTGCTTTCGTTTCTCATGATGTGCTCAAGGTATTTGAGTTTGCGTGTTTTTATGGTAGTTACACTTATTTTTCTTTATTCATTCTTTATTTGTTGTGTGTTCTGTTCCAACATTTTTTGATAGAGCCACATCTCAGATGCTTCTAGGTTTTTGGTTGTTGCTTTGGTGCGTTAGCGCATAAATCATACTTTTGTGTCTAGTGTGAGGTTGTGATTTTTGAATATTTTGTTGAATGCTGTTTTGGTTATTAGTTGTTGATGTTATCGCCCAGGTATGTGTATTTGCTTGCTTGTTCAATAGACTGATGGTTGTTTTGGCTATGGAAATTTGGTGTGTTGGATTTGCTTATAATCATAAACTTGGTTTTGCTCGTCTTGATGTTGAGGCCGTATTTTTGGCTACTTTCTGTTATTTTGTCTATGAGTTTTTGTAATCTTTCTATAGTGTCGTTTATTATGTTGTTTAGATTATCTTCATTTATCAGGATTGATTTTTTCGAGGGCTCTTTAGAAGATTTGTTTTGCGTATAGGTTGAAGAGTACGCACTTTTGTCTTACGTCTCGGATCTTGGTCTTGTCTGTATTTTGTCCCTGTAATCTGGCAGAGGCGGTCTGATTCTAGTATAGCTTTGTGATTAATCTTAGGTCTTTGTCATCTAAATCTGCTTCTTTTAAGATATCTATTGTTCTGTGGTGTTGAATTTTTTCAAATGCTTTTTGGTAGTCGATAATGCAAGAGTATATGTTGACGAGTATGTCCCTGCATCTCTGGATGAGTCAATTGCGTTTTTGAACCCAAATTGAGTTGGTGATAGGGTTCTTTGCTTAGTTTATATATTTTTTTGTGGATAATTTTGAGGAATATGTTTTAGAAGGTGGTCCATTAAGCTTATGCTTTATGTTCTTTGCATGTTTTTGCGCCGGGCTTTTTTGGTAGCGTTATGAATTTTGCTGTGAGCGGTGTTAACACTAATCAATTGATTCACGCATTGACGAAATGCATAACAGTTTTTTTTTTAGCTATGGATTTTTGTGAATGAAGATTTCTAAAAAATGAATCTTTTTTTTTGGCTGGTTTATTCAGAATTGTAAACGTTTGTAGAATTTTTTGTTTTGTTTTTTGTAAATTAATAATTATTGCTTCTTCTTTGTCTTCGATATTTTTTACGCTTAGATTAGATAGTTCTTCTTAACGGCAAACCCTAGCAGTCTCAATTATTATCACTACCTAAAAATAATTGCTTTTAGATAACTTAAATTAAATTAACATGTTAGTTTCATTAACAAATATACCTTCTCACCAGGGCCTTTAAAAAAAATTTGTTTGTTAATTGGTACGTTTTTTTTCTTTAACCACTGTTGGAAAGTTTTATAGTTTCATATCGTATCTTTAATTTTGTTGGAAAAAGCTTCCTTGATGTCCATATCGTATTTGTCACACTCACTCATTGTAGCTATTATTACTCTTCTTTTTTCAATTTAATTAATATTTGCCAATTTTAATTAATTTGATGTTTGAATTATTTGCGTTTTGTTACTTAGACAACGGATGCTACAAAATTTATGCAGCGAATTAATCATTTTGAACAAACTATGTAAAAACGATTGTGCAAAAATAGTATGCAATACTTGAATCACTAAATGCTTCTTGACAAATTGAGAAATTGTTATAAAAACAAGTTTTCCAAATTTTGAAAATAAGCACTTACCGACCTTTACTTACTTACCGACCGGTACTTTAAGAAACGCTGATTTATTTGACATTGAATATTTTGACAAAACTCAGATGTTTTTGGGTATTTATCCTTAGGTATTTGATTACAAAATTGCAGCATTTTTATTTATAGGTTTTTTGTGTATTATGATTGATTATTATTGTTTGCGGTTCTAGGATGGAAAAAATGTTTGAAGTCTCCGTTTTTTATCATCTTACTTTACGGGAAGCAAATTAAAAATATTGTGCGGATACATATTGGCGTACTGCAAACAATGTTTTCCTGCCTTTGATAATAATAGTAATAATCATCATCTTTATTTTGCAAAGTTACAAAAAACTTATTATGCTATTTGTAATATTGTAATGGTATGTGAGCAGTAATTTTGCATGTAAAGGGCCAACGGAGTTTCCAAATTTTAGAGGCTTTTTTTTAATTTTATTATGTCCCGTTTGCCCATACGAGTGTTAGTTATCAAGGAATTGGTTTAATCCGTTTTTTTTCAACTTCAAGTACGCCGCCCGCCCACCTTAGTGTTGGTTATTAAGGAATTGTTTTAGTCTGTTTTCTTTCAACTGTTTGACGTCTGTCAGCTATTTTTTTCAAGTTTGTGAGCTGCTGGAACGCGGCAGGACCGAGTAATATCTAATTTCTTGGTAACTTAAGAAAACAAATGACAGATGTCATTAAATTAAAAAAAAGCGGATTAAACCAATTCCTTTATAACCAACACTCTGGTGGACGAGTAGCGCACTTAGGATATCAAATGCAGGCGGATGGCTTAGAAATATGTTAACGCCAACCCGCCTGCATTTGATATCCTAAGTGCGCTACTCGTCCACCAGAGTTTTGGTTATAAATTGGTTTAATCTGCTTTTTTTTTTAATTTAATGACATCTGTCATTTGTTTTCTTGAGTTTGTGAGGTGCAGGAGCGAGCAACTTCTAATTTCTTGATAAACACTTGGGCGGGTGGACGGAAACAGTTTTCTAAACCACTCGTTCTCATTTAATAAATTAAGTGTCTCGCTCAAGTGTTGATTATTAAGGAATTTGTTTAGTCCGATTTCTTTTTTTAACTTGAAGACATCTGCCAGCAGTGTCGTACTTAGCTATAAGGGATTTAAATAATTTATTTTTTTTTATTTGAATTTGTTAGATTATCTTGATAGTGGTAGGTATTTGGATTTTTAAGTATGTGCTATCCAGAAAAAGCCTATTAGTTTTTAAAACACTTTAAGTTATTTTGGAAAATTTCAGGTTTTGAATTTTTTTCCACATTGTAGAATGTGATTTACTAGTATATTTCCGTTTTTTGATTCACTTTCACTTGTACAGCGAATTTTTTAATTTTTATTTTTTTAGTTATTTGGAATTTTTTTGTCTTACTCATTTTGATGTTAAGCATAGGAAGTTCAAGTACCGAATATGTCAAAAGGTTTTTTTTTTGTTTAATTTTGTGTTCTAATTGCGTCTTCAATGTGTTTTTCTTAAATCTGATTACATGTTTTTTTTTCTGGTCCACAAGAATGTTTTGTTTGTTGAGCCGGAAGATTTTTTATAGTTTCTTAAGTTTACGTTCAGCTTGCCTGTGGGTGTTTTGTGGTTTTATTTGAGCCGAAAGGTTTTTTGTAGCTTTTTATGTCTACATTCAGCTTGCCAGTGGGTGTTACGTGGCTACGGGGTGGTTCTATTTTTGTTTGGATTTGTTTTTTTTTTTTTTTTGAGGTTGTCTTTGTGCCAAATACAACTATTGTTGTGTATAAAAATACTTTGTTTATTAACAAGCAAGATTTTTTGTTGCTTCTTATATCTACCTTCAGCTTGCCTGTGGGTGTTACATGGCTATAGAGTGGTCTTATTTGGTCTTTGCTTGGATTTGATTGTTTTTTTTTGGAGGTTGTATCAGATGCCAATTACAACTATAGTTGTGAACAAGAATGGTTTGTTTATTTAGCTTGAAGATTTTTTTAGATTTTTATGTCTACAGTCTGTTTATGCGTGGCTACGGAATGGTTTTATTTGAGTTCTTGGTTCTTTGCTTGGTTTTTGATTACCTGTTTTGGAGGTTGTATTAGGTGCCAAATACAATTATTGTTGTATATAGAGCTGGAAGTTTTTTATCTTTCTATGTCTACATAGAATCTGCCTGTGGGTGTTACGTAGTTACGCTTTTAAGTTATTTTGAGTTCTATGTGTGGAACACTAATAGATTGATATATCACTTTATATTTATCTTGACAGTTTTTTTTTTTGGGTTTGGAAACTACTTTTGAGTCACTCTTGACGATTTAATGGTGTTTCCGTGGTTTTGTCTTATCTATCTATCTGGATCTTGTTTTTAGTTTTGAACTACATTTTTTTGAATGTATATTAGTGAGTATACTCCTGCGGTTAGTTTTATCTTCAGTATAGTTCAATTATTGTTCTTTCAATTGCAATTTATTTTTTGCATATTTATTTTACTGAACGTTTTGAGAAAAGTTCTGCATTGCTAAGCTACTTCCTTGTCATTACAATTTGTCTTTATTTTTTTGACAAATGTTGCACAAGTGCCGAATGGTTGCTTGCTTTTGGTGGAGGTTGGTTAAGTTTGATTAAATTTTTTACTGTTTTTGCTATAATTTTGTTTGTTATGGAATTAATATATTGTCATAACTGATAGAATACAGATTATTCTAATCCTTTTGCGTTTTTTTTTTTGTAAAAACACCCAACAATCTAATTGTTTGTTTAGCTTTAACTTTTTATAATATTCTAGTGGCAACGATGTTGCCTAAAACGTTATCTTGCTGATACTCAAAATGCATATTTTATTTTATATATCTATTGAAATCTTTAACTATGTTATATTACTTTTGTAATTAATTTAAAAACAAAAACGGATTATTGAATAGAATAAAACCCGTTGAGTTTAGAGATTTTTCTTTCTCAACCAGGGTGTTCTACTACATTGTAGAAAAATTCACAATCGGGCACTTTGGTTTGGTACCTCATGCGAAGGCTTTGAAGGTAGGTTCCTGGCATGAAAGGCGCTATTGCGCAAAACATTTTATGGCAATCTTTTTTAATGTTTTTGCGTACAGAACAGTTTTTAGACAAAACTCAAAACACGGTAGTAAATCAGCGCGGCGTATTCGAATTTGGCATTAAAACCATAGATTCTTTAATTTAGCGAACGTGTAATAGTGTTTTGACGTGTTTTTCATAAATGTTACGGTCTAAATCTAAAAATATTGTTTTAAAAAGGAAGGGGTAGTCTTGTCGAATCGTCGAAATGGTCAAAAAATGTTTATCACACAAAGTTTGTTGCAAAAAATTAATCATGTTTGTGTATTCTAAGTTTTAAGCAATAATATTGGTCTCCTTCAATACGCTTAAGTCTCGACTACATCTTTGTTAAATCCGAACCTTCAAAATTATTTTTTGACAAGAAAATTTTTTTTGACATTGTTGAGTTTCTTGTGATTTCAACCGTTTTGACGAACAGTCGCGGATTTAACTAAGGATATAACAAAAAATCAAAAGAAGGATGTGAAGTGCAGATACAAGAAGGTTTTTTTGTTACGAAGTGTTTTATTTAAAATTGTGACGCGAATTTTTTACTTTTTATTGAAAATTTCAAAAAATTATTATGTAAATGGACTGCAAATTTTAATGGTCATCAAATGAAGCCTAAAACTCCGAAAATCCGATCAATTTATTTTATTAAAAAAATTCAAGTTTTGGCACGCAGTGGAAGTCAATTGCAGCAAATCCTGAGAGAAGTTATGTTTTTTTAACCAAATTAAAAATGTTGGCAAACCGTACGAGAAGTTCTGTGTTTTTTTTTTATGTCCTTGATATTTTAATATCATATTAAGCTCCACATGAGAGTAATTTTAGGCAAGTGTCTTTTTAAAGTAAAAAGTAGCTAAAGTTTTTTATAGCTTTTTTTACACTCTAGAAGCATTTGCTTAGTTTACTCTAATATGCCGGTAGTTTTATAACATTCACTCTTAGAATTACAACAAAAAAGACAAATTGGTGTTTGGAAATAAAGAAAATTAACAAAGCGCAGTTAATGACGGTGTTAATAATCATAACTCATCTTTCTAACTGAACTATGTCTTATGAGTTTTACTGTAAAATGTTTGTGTTTCTTTTATTGTAATATTTTTAGACTACTGGTTTGCTGTTGGTTACTAGTTTTAGTATTAGATAAGGTACTGACAAAGATTTGACCAAGCTTAAATGCAACATAGCAATTGGTCGAATCTTGCCAGAAACTGCAACATGGATCTTAGCAACCTTAGCTCACAATAGACAATCAGGTTTCTGAAAAGGATCACAGTTTGACTATTAGAGATTGCTTTTTCAATGTATAGTGTAATAGATATGAAGTGGCGCATTAAAATAATGAAGAATTGGTTTAGTAACTAATGACTTTGCCAACACAGTAGACGATCTTGTGTGTAGTGCACGTATTACCGTCCTTGAGATCTAGACATGCTCTGTTTAGGACGAAACACCCCGTAAATAGTGCGGTTAATTTAACTTACTTTGGCTACGGTATGCAGAGATTTCTTGGCTTTTTTGTATTTTTGATTGGGTGGGTATATCCACCGGTTTGTGGGCAACTCACTGGATATGTTGTCTAGGTTCAGTTTTTTTCCAGGAAAGCACCGGTTTTGGTTGATGGTGACTAACTGGTTGAGTTTCTCTCTGATTAAGGACTCCCATGCAATCTGGAGTTACTGTGTGGATTGGCGTTGAGATGGCGTTAGGTCCGTACAAGTTATCAGGGCGGCTGGTGCAACATCCTTGAGCGCGTGTTAGGATTGTGAACCGACTTAAAATAACGAGGTGTTTGGCTTTTTAATACGTTTTGTCGGTTTTTTAGGTTTCACTTCCTTACTCTTATGTGGTTGTTTAATCTGATTAGCTAAGATTGCATGGATCGGATGGTATCTTCAAATCCTTGAAGTCTTGGCGTGACGACTTCCATAGTCGAGGCAGTGAGAGCATCCAACATGCTTTTGGGGGAAAATCCCTCAATCACTTTGTTGATTTGCTTGTATTACGTGTTGTTAGCGCCATCTACAGTCTGTAACAACGCATTAATGCTGATGATCCATCAGTAGTAGTCTATTGTTTTTAAAGTGTGGACAACTTTTATCAAAGTTTGGTATGTTGTTACAGCCATAAAATTGAGTCTAGTTTAAGTTGATTTTGAGAGAAAGGAAAAATTAAATCTAAAAAGTTATGAATGATTTTTTTTTAAGTCCGAGTTGTTTGGATGTTAGTAGGATTTTTTTCTGTTTTATGGAGCGGAAGTGAAGGGCGTTATTGATACAATCAATTTTAGAATGACGGCATCGGCAAATAATCCGTAGCCTCAAGGTTGTCTTAGAAGTATAAGGACACACGTTTTTGTTGAAAGGGTGAGACAAGCAGTAATTCAAAGTCCAGGCGCTCTGTCCCAACATTGAATGCGTAGTAAAACATTTTACAGAATTTTACGTTAAGACCTTAACATTCACTCCTCTGTCCACCAAATGAAACCATCAGGTTCGATATTGTCTAAGTGGAGTTTGGTTCGAGCTTGGTGAGTGTGATCTTTTACTTAGTAACAGTTGTGGCTGGGAGTAATAATAACTGACTTGGGATTTATCTACTTGTTGGCAAAACTTTTAGTTATTTTGGGCACTATGACTTGGTTGCCTGATGCGTACGTTTGGACGTTGGCATATCTCGGGTGTTGTTTGTTTTGATAGGTAGCCTACTTGTGTTGAAGTGTCTGGTCTGGGTTGGGTAATTTATTGATTTGGGCATCTTAAATTGTGACCAAGGAGAAGTTTACTCAGGGTTCTTACTTACTACATGCAGGCACTTGTTTAATTTTTTTATTTTGCGTGACATTTTTTTAAATCAAATTGCAGATTCTTATTGGACAGGAGTGATTTTTGATATCATTATTGATGTATTAGAAATAAAGACTAGTTATTATTAGTTATTATTATTAGGTGGTTTTTTTAGGGCCTGGACAGCTTTACTGGTTGCGGATGGACAGAGCACGTGTTTTACCCAACGCATGCACATGTTCAGGTTAGGGTCATTTTATTTCCGCTCCAGGTGGTGTCGAAAAGTCCAAACAAATCTATTGCCACTTATTTTTATGGTTTGCTCGAAATCTACAACTGGAGTGGGCTTACCATTGTGCGGAAGCATGTTAGACAGCGTCTGATATGGGCCTTCACGTTTTCTTAAACTCCTGGTCATCGGTAAGAGAGTTTTGTTGGTGTTATGATAATAGGCGAGCACTTTTGTCAAGTACTTGGGGCATGAATAGTTGTTCTTAATCGGCTGAAGTGCGCAGCAGAGATAGTTTGGGTTTTTTACTTGTTTTGAATACCCCTGAATGATTGCTTGTGTTTGAGACTTTATCTTTGGCATCGGCGTACCATTTTGGCTCATTTTTTTTACCGATTTATTCGAAGCTACTATATGTGATGGGTAGGAGCTGAAGCATTGACGGGTGAGGTAGCTGAACGTTGGTTTTTTGGTTTTTTTCTTTTCTTTTCTGGCCAATTGTTGATTTCAATAGAAAATCCAATTATTTCATCTCCTGCGTTTCTGTATGTAAGTTTTTGAAGGTGTAGGACTACTGGGTCAGTTTGGCTTTGGCATCAACTGAGTTGTTTAACCAGACTAGGGCTCTATTGTTAGTTTTCAATTTAAATGGTTTGTTTTCTAGATAAGCGGGGAGAGATCAGGCTAGTGCTGTCTTTACGGCTTTGAATGTCAGTTTTTTTGGTTTCAGTCTACAGGAATGCTTTTTTTGGACCTTGTAGCGTTATAAGGGGGCTGGATAGCGTAGAGAATTTTGGAACGTATTTTCTGAGCTAGGTGTAAATGCCCATGAAACAGTGAAATTGTTTATTTGTTGTTAGATTTTGGATAGTTTTGTATAGCGGCTAGATAATGCGGTAGGTTTTTTGCGTTTACTTGATGTATAGGTTTGAAACTTATTTATATTTTTTATTTATTAGCCATTACAAAACAAACTTAGAAAATTTATAAATTAATTAAACATAAAACAACTAATACCAAAAATATAATATAACTTTATTGGCATGCCATATTATACGTTGTACGGTATATGAAATAAATACTCATTGCGTAAAACTTGAGCATGAATACCAATTGAGCTGAGCAAGTCAGGACAGTCAATAATCCTACGAAATACTTTAAAAACTAGTGTTAGGTCAAAATTAATTTGTCTTTTTTTAAGACTGGTCATGTTTTATGTAGAGAGTTGTTCTGTGTAGTTGTCATATTACATTTATACGCCAAAAAACGAACCAATTTTTGCTGGATTTGGGTTTATTTTTTTCTTTACTGTCAGTGTATGGAGATCACACATTTGAGCAAAATTTGAGATGGAGGCTTATTGGATAATTGTAAAGGATAATTACAGTACGAGGGTCACAAAACTCTTTAGAGTTACGCTTGACAAATCCTAAAAACTGACTTGGACATTTTGCGTTTTGGTCCTCACTCTTACAGCCTTCCAGAACTTGGTGGATGTGGTCTTTATCATTAGAAGTAAGTAAACCATAATCTTTTTCAAGTAGAGTATGATGCCCTTGAGTTTGTCCAATATTCTGGAAAAAAATTTGGAAACTGGCTGGACCGTTTTTAGTCCAAACGCCAACACTATGAAACGGCAAGTGTCCGCAAAGGCGGTGTAAGGCTGTTTTCTATTTACCAATATCCGGTGGTAAGGTCAAGTTTGGTGAACACTTCCAAAGTCTTCTGAATGTTTGGGAGCGGAGCGTATGTAATGTTGCACAATAATTCTCAATGAAAAAGTTTAGAACTTTTTTCTGCAAATTTTTAGTCTGACTGACTATTTTCCTAAAAAAAAATTTGTTTTCATTTCTATTATATGATTAGCCAATAGTACTATTACGCGAACTGCTTACAAAACATCAATTTATTGTAATCTTACGGTGGAGGCTTGGTTTTTTATAAGGTTTTAAGAATCGATTCAAGTTTTTTTTTTGCTATTTGATGCAGTTTAGATCTACAGTTTCTGTGATTGTTTTTTTTTTTTTAATTTATCTTTGTACGATTTTATTGTGCTCCAAGGCACTCTCAACGTTTGCATTAGGTTATCACACGGATAAACCAACTTGTTTTTATTTGTTATTACTAATTACAATATTATTGTGCTATTCCGGTAATCAAAAGATTATTGCAAAGATAATAATATCTACGCAATTCCACCTTTATTATTACTTAGAATGAGACAATAGAGTTATCTGAAATAAAGTAAATAAATCATTACTTTATTCAAATTAATGCTGAATTTTTTAATGTAAAAAATATATAATTCCATAGTCATAATGGGGTTGCTTAAATAAATATAATTCATCCCTTAATTCATTTACCAACAACTAATGTAGTTGCGCCCAACATGGTTCTAATTACATAAATAGTCATTAAGGTCGTGATTTGTTTTTTTTTCCTCTCTACGCGGAATTAAATAAATTCAGAACGTAATAATATAAAACAGCAAATGACGAAAGGAGTGATTAGTGAGTGGGGCCACGCATAAAATAACAATCAAATGCGACTGCCATAGTTTTGTATGTATGTGTAAATGTGTGATCTTGATTTTTTGAACTCACGCGCGCACGCCTGAATAATTAAAGTCGCACATGTTATTATTATGTCCATTCGTTAAATTACATATCCATAAGTGTTAAACGCGTTAGTTGCAGTAATAACGGTGACGATTGTTCTTGAACCTGACTTAAATTGTCAATTGAGAGTATTTGTTTCATGACGAAATATTTTAAAATGATTTTATTATAGAATATATTTTATATAAGTAAACCAAATTATGCTTTTTAAAATTAAAAGAAAATTAATTAAGACAGAATTTTTGACACTTAATTTGGATGATAATTTATTTTTGACATCTTGGATTTGACATATTATTCCAAATTGTTTGACAGATGACATAATATTTGTTTGACACTTTTTACATAAAGATTTTTGGTGTATTGCAAATTTTACATTGTCAGATTGAGTTATTATTTTGAAACTTTAGTATGAACTGCGCTAATGGAGTAATATTTGATCAAATTTAAATACATATTTTATAACAATTATTTCCGATAAAAAAAAGGCAATTTGCTTGATTGGCAATGTCAAGATTGTATTTGATACATCATGATATTATATAATTTCTGTCTGTTTCAAATTTATTATTTAAAAAAAATCAAATTTGATAAAATACTTGCTTATAAAAATTGTTAACATACAAATAAATATATTTGTAAAACTTAATTCTTAAATGAGCACACTGCCAATATTGATATTGATTCGACCACTGTTTATGTGGATATATTTATTTTATATGGAACAATATCGATTGTCTATTTTGCCCCCCACATTACCAGTCGAACCACTCACTACACTAACCATCCTGACGTGTTACATACCCAATTTGTATGTTTTTTGTAAATATAAAAATAATGAATAACTTATTAGAAATGTGTTAACAAACTGATTCTTTAATTACATGAATAATACATCAAAAAGATACAACCACATCAAATAAGATATCTAAAAATATCGATTTAAAACGTTTCAAGAGATTAATTCCAGGGAAAATGAGCAGCCGTTCACTAAATAATTCAAGCGTAGGATAATATTATCACCTGCGAAAATTCACTTGGTTATATGTAAGCCAGTAAGCCAAGGTCATGGCATTCATAATTTCAGGAAGAAATCATTTTTTATATATATATTTATATATATATCTCATGACTTATGACATAAATAGAATTGTTATCAATTTCCTGTGATTGACTCATAGTTTTACACGAGAACGAAATTTTTGAGTTGTTACGGAAGCACGTGTTTGCTTGCTATTTGCAAAAACCTGATTCTCGCGCGTTATATTTTTATGTGCGAGTTGTTTGTTCGACTGCGGTTGGCATTGAGTGAATGAAATTCACTTCTGTTTACTACTATAAGCGATTTATGTTATGCTATGGGATCCTTTCTAATTTTAATATGAACTTGAAATTGTTTTACTTTTTTGCAATCGATTGGTTCAGTTTAACCGCAGGTTGAATTTTTTAAATTTATTTCACGACGAATTATGAATGACATTTGGAAATTGTCCAAAATATTACGCTTCAATTAATATTTTAGATTTTGCACTTTCTTAAATTTTCAATTTTTTTAAGTTTTGTTAATTATTAAGTAATGGACGCGGTCCAGTATTCATAATTGATACATAAATTAAAAAAAAAATATTTTTGGGGTGTTATATAGTATTCCTATACAACCACAATCATTAAGTAGCAACATTAGAGACCGCAACTCAATAATCACAGCGGTTCTCAAGCTAGCACAATTTAATTCAATTTTTATCGAAATTAACAAATTTTGTGTATGCCTAATGTTAGCGATAATGTAAACTATTTTATTATTTATATACAACAGTGGCGTAGCTAGGATTTATTACCCCAAAATAATGAAAAAGGTTTTCTCAGAAACGGTTTTGAAAAAAAGTTAGCAAATCTGTACCAAAAATCACTCAGAACTGTATACCAAACTATCAAAAAACTTACTATATTTATTAAAAAGTTACTAAAACTGTCAAAACAAATTACAGTCATAATTTATGTTAGCAGAAGTATAGCAGATTTGTCAAAAAGTATGCTAAACTTTCAACAACAAAATATTGTAACTCGATAATAGTTTACAATAGATTGTAAACACGTCAAATGTACTACAACTGTTAAAAGCTGTTTTTATACTGTCAAAAAATGTAATGTAGTACATGTTAGAAAGTTACTAAATTGCCAAAAATATTATTACAATCCAATGCGATAAATTAGCATAAATTTGCAACATCTGTCAAATTGTTTTTTAAACTGTCAAAAATAATACTACATTTGTCAACAAGTGACAAAAATTGTCATACTATTACAGCAATGTAATAAAATGCATTCTATCTGCTTGATATGTTAAATTGTATTCTAAATTGTCAAATATGTCACTACATCAGTGAAAAGTAACTAAAAAGTTTAAAAAAACTGTCAAGCAATTTATAGTAATAATTTATGTAAACAGAAGTGTAATAAATGGTGTTTTAAACTGTCAAAAATATTATCAAAAGTAATTACATTTGTCAAAAATTACTAGAACTGTCAAATAGCGTTTAGCAATGTAATAAATTGGCATAATTTTGCCTAATCTGTCAAATAGAATTTTAAATTATTCAAAATGTTACTACAGCGGTAAAAAAGAATATTTTAAAAAGTTGCTAAAACTGTCAAACAATGTACAGCAATGTAATAAAACGCATACAATCTGCCAGATATGTCAAATTGTATTTCAATTCTTCAAAGTCAACAATCTTAAAAGCTGATTGCGTTTGTTTATCATGGTAGTGTGCTATTTTAGGTTTGTATAGTATCATCGTTAATAGTTTTTTTAGGCTAACATGTCAAAAATGTAAACTAACTAGCTTGGTTTAATAATAGTTAGACTTTTTTGCTGGTTTCTTGTTTAATATTAAGAGCCGTAGTCGAAAATTGGGAGCACATATGGCTAAGGTTGGTTAGGTTAGGTTAGGTAGGGTAACATTGGGAGCACATTTGCTCAAAGTTGGTTAGGTAATGTGGCCACGGCTCAGTTTTCAAGGGTTGCAAATGCAATTAGTTACATTTAGATAACGTTGGTAACACTGCAACTGTTGTTACTGCTCTTGTTGTACACATCTTACTCGATACTGTGATTAGTAGTTACTCTTTTTAGATTCATTGGCATATGCAATCTTTGAATGTAGCAGTTGATTTTAGTCTTTGATTGACATCATATCTTCTATAGTTTGGTTATGTAGCCGCATTATGTTAGCTGAAGACAATATTGCGCTAAGGTTGATTTGTTATTTGTTGCGTTCTGGTACGTTTAAGCTAACATTCTTTGATTTGTTTGATGATTGTGTTAGGAATAGGATTTAAAATGGCGCAATCAGTAGGTGAAATGTTTTGTCTTTTTAGTTTGTTAAAGCCAATATTTCTTTTGAATTGTTTAAAAATCTTGTCCGGCATAGGAATCGGTAGGTAAAATATTTTGTCTTTGATTGATATCATGTTTGATGCAATTTGGTCAGATACCATATTAATGTTGACTGGAACCAGTATTTTTCTTGGTATGTTTGGTCTATACACTGAAATGGCGCAGTTGGTAGATAGAAAGTTTTCTTTTGGCTTTTGTTTTAGTTAACAAGGAGTATTCAGCCCGAAGTCGGTTTACGGCGGTTGTTTGCAGTAATATTGGCATGTTGACGTGGTTTTTTGATGTCAACGGCAAGAAGTTTTATTCATCATTGTAATATTTGATTAAACGTATAGACTTGTTATGGTAGATTGTGCAAGAACACTTTTACTTAGTTATCAAACCTATTTTATATTGGACAGATTGTCTTGTAAGACACAAAATTGGCGCAGTCGGTAGGTGCTGTTCATATTTTCCACAGTTTTTTGCTATTGGCGTTCCTGTAACTTGAGGTTAGGGGCGTATGATACACACAATTTTCACATACTTAGCTACAATGAACGGTATCATTTAGCATCCATGGGTAGTGTACAATATTGTGTAATGGTTCAGTACGTACATCAGATTTTGGATTAATGTTTCTTTCCCGTGCTTTATCGTAGAATTTCGAAATTTTGAGAGTTTGGTAGCAGGACAAAATCTTTCTTTTTCTTGGACATTGCTTTGGGTTATATTTTTACAAAAGGTGGCTGTTTAGTAGATGTTTCTATAAGTTGCAGTTTTTTCTGGTGATGAGCTAGCGTCTGTTGATAAAGGCATTTGTTTGTCTGTGATGAGTCTGGCACTGATGGCATGTTATTGTTACTTATGCCATTTTGTTGCGGCTATCTGTAGTAGGGTATTCACTCTGCTACTTGGCAACGAAATTTGTTGCTGGTTTTTCTTTTATGGCCATTTTGTGGTTTGATAGTTTTTACTATTAATAAGAAGGAATTATTTCAAGATAAACAACTTTGGACAAGCTAAGCCAATTGGAGCTTTGGTTTTACTTCCTTGGAGACTTTTTTGCAGAAAAGCGGTTATTGCTCTTGTTTTTAGGACTATTGTGGTGGTCCATTGTTGCAGGTTTTTTGTTAGCTTTTGGATTTGTACTAAACATTTGAAGTACTATCTGTTAAGGTTTTCAGTTGTCTTTAGTTTTTCTTGATATAAATCCGTTACTAAAAGCCGTTTGTTGATCAAAGTTGTAGATAAATACTATGATTGGCCACTGCTTGAGTTTAGGTATGTCGGGTGTCAGTTATTGTTAGACATATTTTGTTGGCACTGTGGATACAGTAATTAACTATTGCGAAGTTTAAATTTTTCCAAGGGACTCATCCGTTGATGGGCAGTTTCTCGATTTTTTGTTCCTACCTTACAAGCTGCTTTTGAATATATAACTGTAAATTAATTACATAATTTATACTACCGAATCCGTTAATTGAGAGAATGGAGGCTCTTTAAATACTGACGAGACTTAGTACTTGGTTCACCCACATTCTCATATTAAATGTAATTATGGTTACATGGACACAAACTATGCATTAGACTAATGTCCTGAATTAATAAATGCCATAATTTCTTAAAAATATTTTGCCTGAGATAAGGGTTTGAACTTGCGACAATTTATGCGCCGGGGTTTGAGTTTTTATTGGATGTTTTAGCCGATACTGGCACAACGTTGCATCCTAGTATTTTTAAGCACATGTTTAAGGAAATATTTGGCAAATTCTTGCAAAACTTCAAATTAGCAAAGTCGATCAATGATTTTGTTCAACTTGGTGGTTAACGCAGTTTAGACACATCTGTCGGTAGACAGTCTCTTGTTTACCGTTGTTTTCATGTCATTTTTGTAATTAAATAATTAAATAAGAGTTAAAGACAGTTGTATTAACCGATATTCTATTCATTATCGGAGACTTTTATCCGTTGGTAGGGACATACAGCGCTGGTGTATCTGCATACACGGAAAGATCTCTAACCTTTGTTAATATAGATCTTACACATTTTTACAAATAATTGTGGACTAGACATTAAGTACTCTTACTTGTTATTGTAACATATGTTGAAAGGAGTTTTGGTTTGCTCTGGTAGGTCATTATTCATTTTTTTTTTTGGTCGATAAATAATTTTGATCGGAGTTTCCTAAAATTATGTTACAATTTCATTTCTTCACTCTTTACACTTTTTTTTGAGTTTTATTCAACATTATTGAAACTGGAGATATTTGAGACTATCTTGTTAGTTTTTGTGATGGTTTTACTTGTGAGAAATTAACAAGCCATACGTTACCGCAGCAAAGTATTAAAACAATCAAATTATGTTCTGAACATGTAAAAATATGTCAAAAGTCTCAAAGCTGTTAAAAGTTGCCAAAACTATCAGATTGTTTATTTAAACTGAATTAAGAAAAGTTGCTAAAATGTTGGAAATAATCGAAGTTTGTCCAAGTCAAAAAAGTTACACTAAAATTGCCAAAAAGCAATTTGCATTTAGATAAAGTCAAGTGTTGTGGTGGAGGTAATCGTGGTTATGTCACTAAACCTTTGTTGTTTGACTACCGTGCATCTAGGTCCTGGCGAAGTGTCTTCTGCTAGTTTCAGTAATTTTTAAGCGGTGGTTATTTTGTTCTGGGGTTTGGGGTAGCCAGATTTTTTTAGGGTCTTATTGGCGCTCTAAGATGCATAGTGTAGTGTCTCGTCTGATTGCAGTTTGTGTGAAATTTTTTGAAGAAGTTTTTTAGGTAAAATATAGTTGAAGTAACTTCAAGCTGAATTAATAGACCTGATGTCAAGCTCCGTGGAAGTGCTGAGTATTATTTGCAGTGGCGTAAATAGGATTTTTGGGTCTTAGCGCAAAATATTGTAAAAGGCTTTTTCAGAGACGATTTTGGATAAAAGTGTAAAATTTTTTAATTTTTTTTTAACTTTATTTTTTTAGAACATTGGAGGTCTCTGTGTTTGTACTCTTTTTTTGTATTGCTTACAGATAGCTCCGCCACTAAACTGCAACCCTTGAGTCAATCTATCTCAATCTATTTCAATGCGAAATTGATAAAAATCAACAAAACTATAATTAAATTATTTTTTCTAAAATTTATAATTATTTTTAAAGCCGATCTACAATGTATCCGTATAACTACAACCTTTGAGTAGTAATATCTCAAACTGTAACTTAATATTTAAAGAGGTTCTTAATCTAATTCAATTCAAAATTGTAGAAACTGTGAAACTCAAACTATAATTAAATTATTGTTGCAAGAATTTTTAATTATTTTTAACTCGTACTATATTTCCGTATAACTAAAACTTTTGAGTAGCAATATCTCAAATCGCAACTTAATATTTCCAGCAATTCTCAATCTATTACAATCTAACTCAATGCAAAATTGCTGAAAATTAACTTTTTTTGTGAGAGGGAAAATGCATTACGCACATTGTTAGTGACTTGCTCGTACTCTTCTTTCTTTTATGTTGCTATTATTTTTCTTAAACTTAAAGTTGCTTGCACTTTCTCCCATAAGTGAAGTCAGATTGCTGACGGTTATTTTCTTAACGACTTTATTCTGCACATCTATTCTGAGTTTCACCACAGTAGGCATGTACCTCAAGACACATTTTTTTTTAGGTATATTTCAAAGCATCCACGTCCTGTAAGGATTTGTGTAAGATGATAGTTTATGTTTTCTGTTTACCTACGGTGTCGTCAAGGGTCTATTTGGCGACATCTCCTTTGATTTGTCATTCTTCTCTCATTTTTTTATTGTCTATTCTATTTGCTGTTTTTGTTATTTCAGTTATTTTTCTATGTTGTCGGCTTGCTCTTGGACAAAGAGGTGTATGAGGATTGTTCTTGTTATTGCTTGTATAGTCTTAGTTGAGATTGTTCTGTATGTACTTGTTATTCTGATTTAGAATTATTTTGTACTTTTATGAAATAGCTTTGTTTTTATATAAGCGCAGCCTATACAACAGTATTGAGTTTATCGTCGTCTCTTTTACTCTACGTTTCTCCGCTCTCGGGTCTCCCATCACTAGTTTTTCTGCTTTTCGTTTGACCTCTGTTATGTGGTGTCCCATGTTTCAGTTTTTACCTATTGTCATCCCTAAGTATTTAATGCTATATTGGAATTTGATTGTAGTATTTTTTAGATTGACCTTGACTATGATATTTTTTCTTCTGCTCACTAGAACTATATCTTTTGTTTTTTGTGTTGCAAGCTCTAAACCCATCTTCTTGGTCCACCTTCTAATCATATAGGACGAACATGTTGCGCTATTTTCTATTTCTATGTTATTACTTTTTTGATTTTGTCTGATTTGGTAGGTTTTGCGATTAGTACTAGTTTTACTTTTATCAAGTCCATGGGAAAGATGCATTATTCAGTAAGTTTGTTGTATACCGTCACACAGAGCTGCGGTCTTTGATTTTCTCCTTCGGGATCACGTCAATGCTGTGGGCTTTTTTCTTATTAATTTTGACACTTGTCATCTGTACTTTTTTTGTACATTTTGGTATCATAACCACGTCTACTCTTAGCTTTTTCAAGTTTGTTTTGTCTTGGTTTGAAATTGGTTTTATTGCTTTGGTCATTACTGCATATCCTGTCAGCGGGGATGTTTGGCTTATTTTATTAGTGACAATTTTGTACCCTTTGCTTTACATGTCCGAGTTTAGTTCTTTGCATAGTTTCTTCTATACCATCCTTTTGGAATCCATTATTGCCTTTTTTTGTTGCATATGCTTCTTGTGTCTGTTAGGTTGATGTTTTTTGTTTTTTGCAGTGTATTTTTGGAACAGTTTTTCTTTTTTTATACAGCACTTTCTCTTTCCTGCGATATCTTTACTTTACCAAAACTTTTTCTTTTTGATTGTTTAGTGTGCTTGCAGCCTTGATGTCTAGCTAAACAAGCTGTGGATTAACTTTTCTAACTTTCCCTTAGCAGCTTCTTCATGAGTCTGTAAATCTATCTAGTTTTTCAATGTAGCCGGGTCAACAATTTGCTTCTCAAGCACCTTAGATTCAGATTTTTTTTTCTTGTTCTTTACTTGCGCTCTAGCAGTTTTTGTCTTTATAGTCCTTCTGACCCTCTGGTGCTTTTACCTTTCTTACCTTGGGAAGAGATTTTGCCGTGGTCTCTGGTTTTCTTTTAAATACTATTGCTTGGTTATTGTATGATTTTTTTCTGGATGTCAGATTGTTGCTCTTTGCAGAATGCATGGAGCAGACTATCTTAGTAGTAGAGGATTGTTCATTTTTGATACCTACCTGGTGTGTATTACTTTTATTTTCTGACAATTTTATATTTCTAAATTGCAAATCCGTTTATTTTATATCTTTTAGCAGGTTTGTTATTGTTATTGTATGTGCAATTGGGGACGTCTGTTTCTTCTGGGAATGCCGCAACGCGGAGGTTTTTGGAGACTGTGAAGTTTTGGCGGAGGTTGTCATTGATTAGGTGTGTGTTAGCGTTTTGCGGCGGCCGAGGCAGCTATTGAAGTATTTTTCCTGGTACACCAGTTGTTGCGTGGTCGGAGTTTTATGCATACTGATGTCATGCTTACAATGGACTCCAGGCCAGTGACAATCCACTCTATTTTTGCGATTCTTTTTCCGCTTCTATCTTCCAGGCTATATATAGGGTCGTGCGCCCTTCTGGTACACACTAATATTTTTGTATTTTTATTTTGACGAATATAAATTTAATAATAAAGTCAATACCTTCCTGGAAATTTAGGGTAGGATCACGTGGTTGTGAGCGCAGTTTACATATATTATTGTCTTGTTGGAAAGTAATTATCAGGAAAGTCACATCTGGGTTTTGGTCAATAAAGTTTGTAGACTGGTTACTTGTCACTGGCTTTAGAGGCTAGCGGGCATAGGGCTTGCGTAGCGCATTTAAATCCAGCTTCTTATTGCTGGGGTTGTAGTTGGCTACTTTTTTCGGTTTGGGTACTGAGTTTTTTTTTTGGGCACTTGAGTTTTGGAGAGACTGAGGTCACCCTGGTGTCGCTCTAGGGGTTTCAGGTCTGCGTTCATAAGGGAAAGAACCGGTGGTGGTGTTTGGCTTGTGCTGGGTCTTGGTTCTGTTTTTGGGTGCTTGTTTGGGTTAATCAGATCGAACGCGATGAGATTTTTTGGAAAACAGTAGTTAGTACTAGCTTGATAGTGTCCGTCGACGTCTGTCAAGTCATTCTCGTTAGATTTGTTTTTGTTTGAGACGGTTTTGCTAGAGTCTCGGCCTGACATCACATAAGCACTGTTGATTTATTTGGTGCACGACGGGTGAAGTGCACAGAGTGCCTAGTCGGTCCTCAGGGTTTTCTTTCGAGTTTGGTTCTGATTTTCGGGGCTTAAGAGGTTTCCAGACGAGAAAGTTTTTTTAGGGTTTCTTGCTCGGGAAATCTTGACCGATCTTGTTTGCTAATTCATCGTCTGAATTCCAGTTGAACGGGCAATATCTTCAATTTGTTATTCAATCTGTCACAATCTACGTCAATAAAAGTTATGAAATTTACAAAATTTTAATAAAAATATAATCTTTAAGTATAGGCTTTTGTATTTTATAATATGAATTGTATAATTGTAACTCTGAAGTAGCTCTATCTTATCTCACAACATAATATTCTCACACTATCTCAATCTAACTCAATTGAAATTTGTTAAAAATTAATCAAATTACCGCAACTCAATATTTTTTAGAAGTTCTTGAATCTTAATTATAATCTCAATTGAAATCAAAACTGTAATTAAATAATTTGCACGTATTTTTAATGATTTTTAAGAATGGTTTGTAGTATTTTTAAATATTTTTATTTTATTTTGCAATACTTTGAACAGCAATTCAATGTTTCCTTCAATCTATCCAATTCCACTACACAAAATTGATCAAAATTCAATTAATAATTTTTGTAAAGATTAGAACTATATTTCTACGATTTTCTTTTGTATGTGCTTTTAATTAACAATAAATCTGATTACACGATTAAAAAATGAGTACCAAACTTTTTCTGTATATATTTTTTTTTTGTAAATAAAAGCTATAAAAATCTAATGCAAATTTACATTGTAAATTTTTTTATTTATTTGATAAAAATTTCATGGCAGTGAAAGTATCGATTCTTAGATTTTATAGGAATAAATGGGGTTGGTGGGCGGGGTAGAAATTTATTATTAAGTAAAAATTGTGAAGGCGGCAATAGTCATCATTAACGATTCTTGAAATTAGATGAGTTTTTCTATTGAATAGCTACTTAATTTTTTTATTTCAAATTAGTGCTAATCTATTCTAATGCAACTCTTTATATCTTATTTGTTACTTAATTATTTAATTACTGTTATCACATTGATATGAGTAATTGACAATTGAGTGTTTTTGATAAAAATCTAATTAGCATTTTTTTGTACATCAGTTAAGAATCAAAGCAATTGTAAACAATGCATTGAATGAAATGCAAAGTTATAACGTAATTTGTATATTTAGAGACGATTTTTGTAATGCAAATGATTTTTTTTATTACCAATTATTAATGTTATGGTATGTTTATGGAGTATTATATAATATTTTTGAATAAGACAACTAATTTTATATAAAATTGTCTATAATATAATTATAATTTTAAAATGTTATGAAAAAATAGTATAATTCAACTAAAACGTTCGACAATAATGCTAACTATGTAACTAGAAAACTAACTAAAATTAATATACACAGACTTATACAAGGTTAGTCAAAATTACTGTAACACATAAATAATTCTTCAACCGTAAAAAAGTTTAAATATATTTTTAATACACAGGGTGTTTATTTTATTGTGAAAATTTGGTACATTTTTTTTTTTAATTAGAACTTACCTTTTTATTCTAAGATCAATTAATTCAAACTCTTGAACTTCAAATAAAGAATATTTTCCTACAAACATACACATTCATTTTAACCAAACAGATAAAAATAACAAAACAATCATTAGATCATTAAAAATGTAAAAATATACAGGGTGTTTTATTTAAAAAAATTAAAAAATCTAAATTTTTATTATAAAATTAACATCTTCTATATTTTTACATTTTTTAACTCTTAGATATGTAAAACGCAAACAGAATATTTAACAAAAAGGTTTTTTTTAACAGTGTAATAAATGTCAAACAAAATAAATTGTTTTAAAAGTTTAAAAAATGTTAAATACAATTTTAGAAATGTCAATCAAATTTTTAATAACTCCAATTGAATATAAAAGTACATTTAAAGTGAGTGACAAAGTGCAAACAAAATGTCTAAAAGTTTTAAACAGTTATAATATTTTGCTTTTAAGTCTCATTTGTATTTCTAAATAATTGCTTATTGTTTAAATTATAATTGACAAAGTGCGTTTTTAAGATAACCTTCCAAGTAGTGATGCTGAGGCTACAATTTTTAAAATAACAACTTAAAATTTTTACTTAAACATGGTTTACGAAATAATTAAAAAGTAAATTAACTCAAAATTTATAAAATTAATAATGTTGTTTATGAATTTATTTTAATTAATTGTGACATTCTCTATTTTTTTTTTTTTGTTGTTGCTAGGAGGAGAATCTTCCTAAAGATTCGCAAAGTGTCGGATTCACCCTCACGGGCGCCTACCGACTAAACTCCCCCCTACTTTGACTGCTGGAAGTTCGTCCTTTTAGGACATTGCCTTCCTGAATGGTATATATTTACATAATGCACATGTGTGCCAACCATATAGGTGTGCCTAGAATGAGTGGGATCTAGTTCCACTTCTAGGTCTGAGTTTCAGACTGACGGGCCGGGTCTGAAATTATTAGTCGTCTAGTCGTCTAATAGAACTTTAGAAGCTTTTAGTAGCTTGACAAAGTCATCATTACTTGCTTGCGATAAGCGAAGTAACAACTGATCCTTAGCTGATAGAAGAGAGGCGCTTGGCGCCGATCCCGCAGCTTGTGTAAAGGATATCTCCCCGCTTGGTGGAGCACGAGACTGCTTACGGGGAGCAGGTGTCTTACCGGTGGCCTGGCTGTTGCAGCTAGTTTCTGGTAAACCAGGCAGCCCTTATAACTTGCCGTGTGGTCCCCACCATACGCGACGCATTTTGCTAAATGGCCGCTCTCTTTGGTAAGAGTGCAACCGGCGCTCGGATGAGCTCTGGCCCACTTGACGCACCGATATGGTGCGTTGCACCGGGATGCCCCGTGGCCGTAACGTTGGCAACGGTGACATTGTGCGATTTTGGGGCCTTTGCGTTTGACCTCTGTGGTCACGCTAAACCCGAGCAACTTAGTTTTCCCGTTCCTTCCCATTTGTGTAGTCGATTTTGGAGTGTACCCCTGAGCGATGAGCTCAGCCTGCACTATTTCAACCTTAATGCAGGTGGGCACACCCCGAATAACATATTTTAAGGTCTTTTCGGACCCTAGTTGGTAGGTGTGGTGAAAGATGTCATGCTCTGTGCAATAATCAATCACCGTCCTGAAGTCATCCTGCGTTAGGGGGTGCAGGCCAATGCCATCGACCACGTTTACTGCGCGATCAATGGTAATATTTAACGACTCGAAGGTTGCCTTTAGCCCTAGGTACACATCCTTATCATGGATGGTAATAGGAGGAAGGCGTGCACCGGCTCCCTCTGTGGGCGCCGGCTGTGTTGACTGGCCTAAGGTGCTAGTTGCCCGACTAGAGTTGGTCGGCTTTGCCTTAGGGGCGGGCCGGGTTGAAGACCCTTTGGCCTTGGTGGCTGATGGCCTTGATGGTGCTGAAGGCACCTGACGTGTGGGGCCGGCTGAAGGCCTATTAGAGCAAGAAGGTTGAGAGGGTTCACCTAGTTCCTTCCTCATCTTCTTCGACTTTGCTTTCTTCCCTTCGACCAAGATAAATTTGTCCTTTTCGGACTTGGTGGAGGTCGACCTCGCTTTGGGCGGTTTCCATTTCTTCCTCCTCGGAGGAGATGGAGTCGGGCGGTCCGGCGACAGGTCTCTTGAGGGAGGCCTGGGCCTGGGGGGCCGCTGTCGCGCTAGGAACCTGGTTGCAGGTATCCATTGGGGCCTCTTTGGTTGACATTCTCTAAGATAGCTTACTTAGCATTTATAGTTGTAGCTTTCTAAAACCGCAATTTTATTGACTTCCAAAAGAAGATCTACAGACACTACAACTACCTTCTTCTTCTACTTTGTCAGCCATTCATACTGCTGGCGTCTTAGCCTCTTCTCTGCTTGTAATGCTGGCAACTTACATTACAAGGGACCTACCACTGGAGATAATTTATCACTTCATCAGAGAAGGTTTTAGCCGTAAAACCCCACGCTGACAAGGCGGGTTGGGGAGTGGGAGAGCGTATAGAAAGTGAAAAGTATATCACGGTATATGGGAATCGAATCCACGATCTTCGGTACAGCGGCCGGATGCCTAGACCACTGCGCCACGCTCTTTCCTGAAACAAAACTACCTGTCTCAGCTATATCTCAGGCTTGAGAAAGGAGCTGAGTTGTTCTGGCCACCAGGTGGCATTGCAGGACTACATTACAAAATTGAGACACTTCCAGTAGGCGGGACTTACTGAAAATATAAAGTAAAAGTTTGGTAATCTGTTTCTACAGACGACTTCTCATTCCAGCCATTTATGTCAAAAATTGGCAGTATTCTATTGAGGGAAAAGTCGAGGCATTACTCTACCTTTGAAACGACGGATACGGAGCACGTCGAAAGGGTCGAACAAGTGATTGAGGACTTCTTGGAGGACTCTGACGACGACGAGCCGCTGGAAAGCGTACGACCTCAAATCATCAAAAGGTTTAAATCTTGCACGGTTCCTGGCCCTGATAATATTTTTAAGAAGGTTCTCAAAACGTTTTTGCATCATGGCGCTCACTAACATTGCTAATGCGATTTTTTGAATGAGGCACTTTTTATTGAAAGGGTGGTGAACAGAACTCAGGATCTCACTGATTTGGACTACATTTTCTCCCTCGGCAACATGGGTTTAGATGAGGACATTCAACTGTTCATCAATTAAATCGCGTAACGGACCTCATTGTCGAAGGTTTTAGAGTAAAAAAAAATATGGTCTTTTTTGACGTTGAAAAAGTCTTCGACAAGGTTTGGCACGAGGTTTTTTTTTTCAAATTATACAAAACTAACTTTTCTCTGCGTCTGGTGAGGCTGAGCCTCATATCTAAACAGCAGAACGCTAGCGGCAAAGCTCAAAAAGCACATATCTTTCACTCGTAAGATAACGGCAGGGGTTCCTTAAAGCTCCATTCTTTCTACTTTCCTGACATGTCTTAGGGAGCGAAGCACGGGGTCAGAATGGCACAATTTTCTAATGATACAGCTCTTCTATACTCTTTTAGTTTGCCTGAGATGGTCACTTTGAGGCTTCAAAATGCTCCCACGACCTCGAAGAATGGTTAGAGAAGTGGCAAGTCACAACTAACCTAGAAAAAAGCAAATCTGTACTCTTCACACCTGATGCGAACGTCTTTCTGAACGAAGTTTCCATACTGTGGTCTAATTTTTGCTTAGTATCTGGGGGTTATTTTTCCACGTGCAGTCTATTCTCGATATAACCAAAATGGCAAAAAATCCGATGTTGCGTCGGAATAGTGGCTTGTCGATCCGGAACAAAACCTGGCTCTACACTGCTATCATCAGACCTATGCTCACTTACGCGTCTCCAATCTGTGAAATTGCAGCTAGCTGTCATCTTAACAGGCTAGAGGTTTTTCAAAACAACACTTTGAGGATTTTTAAAAGGTTTTAGAGTGAAAAAGATCAAAAGGTTTTTTTTTGACGTCGAAAAAGCCTTTGGCAAGGTTTGGCACGAGGGTTTTCTTTTCAAATTATACAAAGCTAACTTTTCTTCGCGTCTAGTGAGGCTGATAGCCTCATATCTAAACAGCAGAACGCTAGCGGTAAAGCTTGAAAAGCACATATCTTTCACTTGGAAGATAACGGCAGGGGTCCCTTAAAGCTCCATTCTTTCTCCACTGTTATTCAACCTCTACTTTGCTGACATGTCTTCGGGAGCGAAGCACGGAGTCAGAATGGCATAATTTGCTGATGATGTAGCACTTTTATACTCTTCTAGGTTGCCTGAGGTGGTCACTTTGAGGCTTCAAAATGCCACCGATGACCTCGAAGAATCGTTAAAGAAGTGGTAAGTCACAATTAATCCAGAAAAAAGCAAAGCTGTACTCTTCACACGGCGACGAATCACACATTATGTGAAAGTCTTTCTGAACAAAGTTCCCATACCGTGGTTTAATTCTGCTAAGTATTTGGGGTTTATTTTTGACAAGGGACTAAATGGCATAAAATTTTCTTGTTCCGATGTTGCGTCGGAATAGTGGCTTGTCAATCTGGAACAAAACTTGGCTCTACACTGCTATCATTAGACCTACGCTTACTTACTCGTCTCCAATTGGGGGAATTGCAGCTAGAGGTTTTTTAAAACAACATTCTGAGGATTTTCAGAAGGTTTTAGAGTGAAAAAGATCAAAAGCCTTTGACAAGGTTTGGCACAAGGGTCTTTTTTTTCAAATTGTACAAAGCTAACTTTTTTCCGCGTCTAGTGAGGTTAAAAGCCTCATATCTAAACAGCAGAACGCTAGCGGTAAAGCTTTAAAAGCACATATCTTCCACTCGGGAGATAACCTTAAAGTTCTATTTTTTCTCCTCTGTTATTCAATCTCTACTTTGCTGACATGCTTTTGGGAGGGAAGCACGGGGTTATAATGGCACAATTTGCTGATGATATAGCTCTTTTATACTCTTCTAGGTTGCCTGAGATGGTCACTTTGAGGCTTCAAAATGCCACCGACGACTTCCAATAATCGTTAGAAAAGTGGTAAGTTACAATTAATCCAGAAAAAAGCAAAGCTGTACTCTTTACATGCCGGCGAATTACACCTGATGAGAACGTCTTTTTGAACGAAGTTCCCATACCGTGGTGTAAATCTGCTAATAATCTGGGGGTTATTTTTGACAAGGGACTTACGTACAAACACCACGTGCAGTCCATTCTCAATAAAACCAAAATTTAACTTTAAAGAATCGCTTATATAAAACTGATACAAGCATAAGCTCTAAAACATCTGCTCTTGAATGGAAAACAAGAGACATCAATTTTGATTTTGCAGCAATGAAACCAATGAAACAAAAAACTGTATATTATATGATACGTTCGAGTTTTTAGTTAATTAGTTTGACTGTGCTGTAGCCGCTGTATTTTTTTAATGTAACCACTTGGACTCACGACATAGCACACTCTGTCATGGGTCAATTTCTAAACTTTACGGAACTACTACAATCAGCGGCAAGATGGGGCATGCACACACCTGACCAGTTTGCACAACCCCTGCGGTCTATAGAAAAACTATCCATAAAAACCGAGATTTTCTCTACCTTCGGAGAACCGCACTAACATATTGCAGGTAGCAGCAGGTAAACCAGAAGTTTTATCTTAATTACGACCACCTAGAAGACGGAACACACATTTCTGCATGCAACAAGGAACAAAGCATTGATGCGCCAAGTGGAAGATTTCCTACTACCAAGGAAGGAGCCACGAGATTCTTAACACAACCACCTACTCTCTCCTCCTGCTGTTAATGAGCAGATGCCTTACTGTGGCTTTGGCTGTTGCGGCTTGCTCAGGGTTTGTGATGAAATGGGAAGCTTTTGTAATTAGCGGTGTGCGGCCCACCGCTCACGGCTCATGTAGCTACATGCATGGATTTTTTTTTGAAAGAACAAGTGGAACTTGGATGTGCTTTGGCGCATTTAACGCACGCATAAGGAGCTTTGCACCGGGATTACGTGTGGCCATAGCATTGGTAACGGTGGCATTGTGCAGCTTTTACGGTTTTTTGCTTGTACTCTACAGTAACGCCAAGCCCGCATAGCTCAGTGAGAGACATGATCTTTCTCCTTTTTGCTTGCGGTAGCTAAGCATACAGCTTTGGATAGATTTTCTCGTCTTTTTTCATGCGTGTAGTTGAGGTACGATTGTACCCTGAGCGATAAGCTCAGCTTGCACTACCTCACACACTTTACACACTTTTGGGTTTTTTCAACCCCAACTTGGAAAGTGTAATGAAATGCATAGATCGATTTAAAGAGTGTCAGTCAATTTGATAGGTGACAGCTGATTTTGGTTCAGTTTGTTTTGCTTTTTCATTATGAATAGACTTACGTCAGAACAATGCTTGCAAATTGTGCAAATTTACTTCGAAAGTCGTGGAAAGGATTGTACCCTGAGCGATAAGCTCAGCTTGCACTACCTCAGCTTAAATGCAGTCAGGCACATTTTTAAAGTATGTTACTTGAGGGTTTTTTAAAGCCCAACTTGGAAAGTGTAATGAAATGCATAGATAGATTTAAAGATTTTTTTTAAACCTGACAACACTGTTTTAGGGGCAGTCAATTTGATACGCCAAATTGTGCAAATTTACTTCGAAAGTCGTGGTTCAGTTTGCGAAAGTTACCGTGCATTACGTCTATTTCACGGTCGACATAATTGTCCATCCGAGCAAGTTATTCGGAAAACCATGGATCTTTTTTGCACTACGCATAGTCTGATTGATAATGTGCATCCGTAGAGACGTTGTACAGTGCGCACCGAGGAAGGTGTTGCAGCTGTGGAGCGTAGTGTTGAGGAGGACCAGAATGAGTTGATTTGCCATTGTGCACAGCAATTGGAGCTGTGTTTATCCACTTTATGGAAGATTTTGCAAAAAGATCTTGGTTTACGAGCTTACAAGATACAGCTTGTGCAAGAGCTGAAGCTGCGTAACCATTATATGCGTCGTACGTTTGGAGAATGGGCCGAAAACAAGATTGATCTTGCTTGATCTTCATTTTTATCAAAAAATTTTGTTCAGCGATGAGGCTAATTTTTGGCTCAATGGAGAAAAATCCATAAGCTATTATTGAGACGCCGTTACATCCACAAAAAACACACTGTTTGGTGTGCTTTATGGGCTGGTGGAATTATTGGCTTATATTTCTTTAAAGATGATGCCTGCCAACACGTGACAGTCAATGGAGAGCGCTATCGATCTATGATTACTGACTTTTTTGTTCTTCAGTTGAATGGCGTTAATGTGATACAATTAATTTATTATTATTTTAAACCTGTGAATTGGCCTCCACGGTCGTGTGATATTACACTTATGGATTATTTTCTTTGGGGATATGTGAAGACACTAGTGTATGCCAATAAACCAACGACGTTGGATCAGCTGGAAGCCAACATTCGCCTCGTTATTGCCGATATACGGCCCCGATTGCACTTTATTCGAACCAGCCGCGGCGCCCATATGCTCCAAATCATATTTAAGCAGTAATGGCATAAAATTATTTTTTCAATAAAGCCAATATTATGGCATTAACATGATTTTTATGAGTTTCATTTCAGTTCAAAGGTCTATACTTCTAAAAAAAAAACACTTTTTACAATGTGCAATTAGGTTGCATGCGGATACTATTGACCTCGTTTACTGCGCTGTCAATGGCTACGTTTGAGTTGAGTATTTTTTGGTCTTAGTGGCTGATGGTCTAGATGGCGCTGAAGGCACCTGACAGACTGATGGCCCGTTTTTTCTTTAATGTCTTGGACTTTTTTCTCGTTCTTGTGGAGGTCCATTTTTTCTTTCTTGGAGTATGCGGCGTCAGTGGACCGGCGGCATTTTCTATTGAGGGACGCTTTGACTAGGGTTTCCGCTGGCTTGCTTGATTGGTTGGGAGAAGGTTTGGTTTTGGGGCTTCTTCATGCTGGATTCAATATTGCAGAAGGCTTCTTTCTGGTCGCGCCTCATCTGCTTTACTTGATCTTTGTGGACGTTGATTCTTTCAGATATACGCTTCTAGGGCTTTGGTTTTGATGGCTTGTTTTTTGTTATTCTCGAGTTGGTGGAGCATCATTTCCAGGATTGCGGATTCCGTCAAGTTTCCATCGGGATCTAAAACTTGAATTAATTAATTAAGTTAATAATTACTTAATTTAAATTGGATTAATTGCATAAAGACATCGGTGTGAAGGCCTACAAAGTTTAATTATTCCAGGAAATTAAGCCTCATGATCATTTGATGCGTTTTCAGTTTGTGCAATGGGCTAAAGATCATTTGGAAGAAGCATTTTTATCGAAAAATTGTGGATAAATCTCATATTTATTTCGAATGCTATGTCAATAAGCTAAATTGTCGCATTTGGGGATCAGAGAACCACACATGACTATTGAACAGCCTATGCATCCACAACGAGTAACCGTTTGGTGTGGTTTTTGGTCCGGTGGCATAATTGGGCCATTTTTCTTCGAAAATGAGCAAGGAGCCGCCGTTACCGTCAATAGCGAACGTTACTGTGCCATGCTAAACGAGTTTTTGTTTCCAAAAATTAAAATGAATTGAAATGGATGACATTTGGTTTTAACAGGACCATACAGCCAACGTAACCATCGATTTTTTCCGCACTGTTTTTGGAAATCGAATAAACAGCCAAAATGCTAATATCAATTGGCTGCATAGGAGCTGTGATTTGACTCCGTTGGATTTTTTTTGTTGGGAGACCTTAAGGATAACTGTTACGCTAACCATCCAGAGACGATTGATGCCATGAAACACAAAATCGAAGTAGACATTCATGCAATTGGAGCCTAAACAATCGAAAATTTACTAAAAAATTGGGTTAATCGGATGGGTTACTGTCAAGCCAGCCGTAGCAGTCATTTGAATGATGTTGTGTTTCATTCTTAAATGAAAATATCCAATCAAACTCATACTTTTGAAAAAATAAATATTAGTTTTTTGTTTATAGCCGATTCAAATTCTAAAAGTTAGATGAAAAAATTGAGATTTAAGTTTTTTTAAGTCTAGTTAAGGACATTGGTAGGTTTGGGAATGTCCGTATCCACATCTGTCTCTGTACCACCAGTTTGCAGGTTTTTAATGTGGTTATGTTACAGGCATTTTAAGCCTTAATAATTATTTATAAAAAAACATTAATAATTTTTAAAATTTTGTAAATTACTTATTTATTTAATATATTTTAAGCAATGTAAAAATATTAAATGTTTTTTTAAATTTCTAAGAAAAATTGTATTTTAGAATATTATTAATAAAGTAAATTCTGTTATCATTATATTGATATAGATTTGTAGCGATAAGGTATATTTGGGCAATACTGAACATTGAATGATATAATAGTTATTACATATTTTGTTACATTTAATCTGGAAAGCAGTGCCGTGCTGCTAAATTAATTGGCGAGCGTCTATTTTCTAATTAATTGAATAGGTTAACACATATTTGACCTCTACATTCATAAATGATTTAATTGATTTTAATTTGTAAGGAGACACTAAATCGACACAATTGGAATTATTGAACAGATTTGACAAATTTATAAAATAGTTATTTAGCAAAATATTAAAACATTTTGAGTGGTTAACGTTTGACTATAAATGTTTCTTGGGAAATTTTAAAGCACACAAAATCTTTTCTTTTTTGCGAAGCCGTTAATGAATGACATGAATTATCCATATTCGTAATCTATAAAATCCATCGATCCTAACATTTCCTAATTAACTTCCCCACTCCATAGCATAGCATTAAAATGTAATGTCATAATGATTGCTTCTGTTCTCATTCTCGCATTTGCCACATCTTTCTTCTCGCCAACAGATGCAACATTCTCACCCATCATATATTCATAGACTCCAAACTGAAAATGGCGATGTTAATTAAATACGTGATATATTCTGGAAAGAAACAATTTTTACGTCAATTAATTATACAAGCAAAAAAATTATCAGACTTTGGCTATAAAGTTTGCGAGATGGTCTTTGGACTTAACTTTTAAACTGGACTTGAATTAGTAATTAATCTATTCTGTTGATAAATTTTATTATGAACTAATAAAATGTTTTTCTTTTTCAGATTGGTCCATGGCTGGACCGTCCGTAGTGGCAGGCACTCATGCTGCTAGCCTCCTTTACCTCCCAGTCGCCCGTCGCCGAGAGCGTCGACCACCACCCTTCACGGGGTGCTGCTATCATTCCCCCGACTGCCCCATAACAACATCCCCGCCGCCATAACTTCCCAATTCTACTCTATCACAATCAAAACCCTTCATCATTTTTTTGGATAGATTTTATACTTTTTACACGAACAAAACAACAAAGTGGCCTTATTACTGTAGAAATTAATTTTAAGACAAAACAATTAAATCAAGTGACCTTACTAATGATTGACTGCGGGTTCAAAACTTAGCTGAACAGAGGAAAACCGATGCCGAACATGGATAGGGCTTCTTTTATGAGCAGAAGAAGAACTCTAATCCCAGGTAAATTTTCATTACAGTAATATTAGTACATCCATAATACTGACTGATGAATAGTTGATTAATTTTATATGCAATCGTACGAAATGAAATAAAAATTAATTGTATAATACTTTTTTTAGACAGAATTATAAAAATTGTATTGCGGTGTATTGTGTTAAAAATCACTCATAGAAATCTCAAGAAATTATTGCATAATAGTTATTTAGCGCTTAAAAATTTAGGTACTGTTGCTGCCTATCCTTGCATTAATTTGGGTGTTGGGGCTGGTGTGTTGCTCCAGAAGATGGTTTTTGTGAGCCCTGGGCAGTGTGTTTAGGTATATTTGGTTTCCACTCCAAGTCAATATAAGTGTATTGACTGGCTGCAGGGGCAGATAATTTTCTTGGAAATGGTCTTTGTTTGGTTTGGATGTTGTATATGTAAATATCTCCCTTTCCCGGGAGGTTCTATCCCTATCTATTTGACCGAAGACTTTCTTTCTTCCACGTATCATGACTTGGTTGCCGGGTCGATAGTCGATGGCGACGTTGCTCTGCTTTGGGTATCGTCGTTGGCGGTACGTGGCTTCTTGCTGTCTGGCTCCAATCTTGCATCTGCTTTGTTTTGGATTTCTGCTTATGGTGGTTTTAAGCTCCGGGCGATATTTGCATTAGTAAAGCTTTACTAGGGCGAGGTTGGTGGCCTCGTTAGTTTGGCGGAACAAAGTTGGAAGGTGGCTAAGGGTAGCAGCTTGTCGCAGGGGGTTTTTGGGTGGCTGCCTAGTAAGCACCGCAACGATTTCTTTAACTCCGGGTGGCGTTATTCTAGGGAATTGCCTGAGGGTAATACGTGTTTGTGGTGTGATGGTGGCATTTTTACTTTGTGGTAGCTTTTCTAAATTTGTAGTTTACATATTGCCTTTGATGGTAACTTTGATGGTGGTGTGCTGTGCGGCAATTGCTTCCATGTCTATGACGGCTAGTATAAACTGAAGTCTTGCAGGGGTAGTGTTTGAGGGAAATACGTAGTCGATTGCAACACATTTTCAAGGGCGGCTTTTTGGTCGAGACTATAAGACGTCGGCCTCTCAGGAGGCACTAGTCTTTATCTGTGTGCAGGTGATGTACGTTTCAAAGTTTTTTCTGACTCTTGGCCCTTAGTAGTTTACGGCCAATCTTTGGCATAACCCGTTAAGAGTATTTTGCACTTGAGGGCTTTTACGTTGAGTTTGCCAGTCTCAACCTGTAAGGGGTGTAGTGCATGACTGTTCTGGTTCTTTTGCGTTAGTTAATGGTAGAGGCTTATGAGACGGGCAGGTCGAGAAGTTGCAAATCTGTTTAGTTTGAAGGCTTTGCTGCTTTGCGGCAGATGGTTTTTGGCTTCTAGGGTAAACTAGATGAACGTAAGTTTGGCAAGAAGCAAGGACCACCGTATGAACTTAGACCTAGTGTTTTGGGTGCTGGACAGCCACACCAATGATTGATTATTGGTTTTTAGAAGGACACAACAATCTTCCAGATTGGCCCGGAACTTTTCAATGGTGTAACATTTCTGTTTGTTACTATGATACCGTTGTTTGGTGGGGGGTGAACTATAAGCTGGCGTAACTGATGATGCTTTTCCGGTTTCCTTCCTCCAGTTACAGTACCGCTCCCATGCCCACTTTGCACGCGTCGGTTTGCAAAACAAACTGCAGATCAGGAGGTGGATTGAGTCTTAACAGTCACGACAGCTTGTTTGTAACGTGGGTTGCGGTTTTTCTATAATTATTTACAAATCTCCGGAGCCACGTGCAAGTACCTATAAAGGCGCGTAGTTGCTGGCGGATTTTGGGCCGAGAGTGAAGTCGCACTTTTCTTGATTACAGCGTAGCCCATGTTCTTGTAACCTTTCTATTACTTGTTTTTTTGCCTCATGTGGTTGTGGTCGTTGGTTGGGTATAAAAATTTGTTTATACAACCTGCTAGAACTTTGGCCATCAACTTTTGGAAGTTGATACGTTTTTAAGGCCAAATGGTAGGTGGCTCTGTCTGGTCTGGCAAAGATGGTCAGGTGTTGGCTATGTGGCTGCACGGTCCAGTATACGGTGGTAACTTGGAGAAGACGCAGCCGTTTCATTTTGGCTGACGGCGTTGAAGGCATGGAAGTCAACTCAAAAGCGTAGCTTGTTGCCTTATTTTTTAATGAAGACTACTTGATGACGCTCTGATGAGCATCTTGCTTACTTATTTATAAATAAGGTAGTTTTTTTGGCGTTGTACACATACGGTCGGATACGTTTGGTCATAGTGTCTACCAGTTTAATGCGGTATATCACAGCGTCTGTAATGGATCGACAAAGAGACTGATAAATTCTTGCACCAGTTTGTGATATCCGTTTTTGCTTATACTTAGTTTAACGTTATTCTTTACGTATGCAGTAATAATTATTGTTAATTATAATTTTTTTTTAATCTGAATAATATGTACAAAATCATTATAAAAGTTTGGAGTTACGTAACCATTTAATGTACGTTTGTGCCACGTAAATAAAACTGCCTATCTTAGGATTCAATAACAACATTAAATTTATGATCCGGAATTGAATAGAGCTATTCTTCATTATTAAACCGCCCATTTCTAAAGTAGGATTCAATAATATAAATATTCTTTTCATCTGTATACATCATTATAACCTTGCTTGACAGTTGAACAAAGTAAATAGTTTGGTGCACAATTTTAAAAATGGGCCATATTTAAAGTGATTACATAATCCCAGACATTTATAAAGACGCTGTATGTGGCATATAATTATCAGATTATAAATTTATTTAAATTAATAATTAGTATTAAATTATGTTAGATTAAGTAGTAGTAAACAGAAACGGAACAAATGCAACGAAACAGCACGCATTGCAACAACAAGCTGGGGATGGGCGCGATGTGTACAAGAACCTTACATGTACCCAGGGCGCGTGTCGCACTCAAAATGAAATAAGTGTCGAACATAGTTGAACGTGACCTGATTTTGTGTGAGCCACGGGTGACCTAAAATAACTTTTATGCCAAGTTCTGGCGGTTGATAATGGTTGCTTCCTTAGTTACGGCAACTTTATTTTGGGGGTTGGTGGACGGCATAGTCTGTAGGTAGTTTTGGCCGAATAAAGTCTATCTATCAGAGCGAGTGTGGTCCGCGATATGTGATGGGAATCTTTGTCAGGTGATGGTAGTCGCCCACTACTTCTAGTTAAGCAAGGATCAATGGTTGCGTCGTGCTCACTTTTAATTGATCTGTTGCTCAATTCCTGACGGGGAGGAAATTGCAAGGGTACCTTTGTTGTGGGGCTGCGTCCAGCGTTTGTTGGTACGCTTGGTCTTGAACCGTGCCAGCTTAGCCTTGATTTTGGTGGCTGTCTTACCGAGGTCTTTAAACTCTATAAACCATTTGTTGGATTTGCTGGTCGACCAGGTTTATCAGCCGATTGGCTATTTTTAGACGGATCCAGTTCTCTACACTTGAAGCTCTTCTCCAAGGAGTTGCTCAAGATCCGGTACCCATCTACAAATAGTTCCAAATGGTTAGTGGCTCTATCTGGTGGAGCAAAGACGGTCAGGTGTTGGCTGTTTGGGTGCACGGGTCAGTATTTGGTGGTTAGGTCTAACTTGGAGAAGACAGCAGCTCCCCGAAATCTTTCAAGGTCTCTTGAATTTTGAGTATTGTCGCCGCTTTATCTCGACTGGAGGTGTTGAGGGCGCGGAAGACTACTTGGGCGCAGCAGTTGCTGGTGGAGGGCTGAATGACGTTCTTAGCGAGCATCTTGCTCACTTATTTATAAATCAGGTTTTTTTTTTTGTGGCGTTGTACGCATACGGTCGGATCCGTTTGGGCGTAGTGTCTACCAATTTGTAATGGAATGTCAAATAGGCTGGTAAATTTTTGCACCAGTTTGTGATATTTTTTGTACACTCCGCACTCGCCCGCAGCTTGTTATTGCTATGCGTGTTCTTTTGTTACGTTTGTTTTGTTTTTATTTATACTTAGTTTAACGTTATTGTTGACGTATGCAATAATAGTTATTGTTAATTATAATAACTGTGTGTGTACGAGAACCTTACACAACATACATACGGGGCGTGTGTCGCACTCAAAATGAATGAAGTGTCAAACATAATTGAACGTAACCTGATTTTGTGTGAGCCACGGGCGACCTAAAATAACTTTTTTGCCACGGTCTGGCGCTACCACGGAGTTGACCGTTTGTTGTTGAGTGCCGACCAGGCTGATAATAGTTGCTTTTTCGGTTACGGCAACTTTATTATGGGGGTTGGCCTTGTGGACGACATAGTCTGTCTCGTGCAATGGTTAGCCGGGTAAAGTCCTGGCTAGCCTCGCTGTATATTGGAGGGAGTGTGGTCCGCGATATGTGATGGGAATTTTTGGCAGGTGATGGTAGTCGCCGACTACTTCTACTTAAGCAGGGATTGATGGTTGCGTTATGCTTACGTTTAATTGATCCTCGGCTTAATTTTTGCGGAGAGGGGCTGCGTCCGGATTTTGTTGGTACGCTTGGCCTTGAACCGTGCCAGCTTAGTCTTGATTTTGCTAGCTGTCTTACGGAGGGCTTTAAACTCTATAAACCATTTGTTGGATTTGCTGGTCAACCAGGATAATCAGTCGATAAGCCATTTCTGGACGGATCTAGTCGCCGTTTCACAACGCAACTTTGGGTTGCAGCTGAGAGTTCTTGATCTAAGTGAAACTTAGACATTTCTAAGGGTTCTCTACACTTTGAACTTTTCTACAAGTAGTTGCCCAAGATCTGGTACCTATCTACAAATAATTTTAGTGCGAGTATCTATCGGTTGGGGTTGGTGTAAAAATTGCATAATCTTTCGGGAGTTTCCTTTTCTATGGATTGCATTCAGGTCTAGAAAACGGTAACAGAGCTGTGTTTTTTTATCCAGATGTTGCGGGTAAATGTTCAAATCTTGTACAATTTGAATATATTGATGGAAGTGAAGATCAACGGTATTGGTAAGCATGCAGGTGTTAGACGAATGAAAGTGTGGAGGACTTTTCATAAATTTGGTTTATACCCATATTATCTTTAACGAGTTTTATATAGTTTATGCCGGTATGGTATGGTATGCCGTTGCTATCGGCGATTTTAAGAATTGCTTGAGTCGAAGTCCTTTAAAATGTCTACAATATGAGTTTTTTCTGCTTTGAGGTTGCCTTTTTTACGGCAGCTTTTAGGATGCAAAGTTTTTTCGCTAATTCATCAACTTGGACATCAAACAATTCACTCTCTAGCTTATCTATAAAGTTTTTGGAACTTTATCAATGAGGAGAAAGATGTGTAACAAACAGCAAACGGCTTTTGAAATTTAGAAGCAATTTTTGCTTTGGCTAGGGAGTTTTTGATTGTATTGACTGTAATCTGCGTTGTATTTTTGAATCACTGGACACACCGAACGACTTTGAAAATTTTCTTTCAGTATTGTTTAAATTCTTTTCTCAGAGTTTGAGCTGTTGTGTCGATTTCTGCGTTGGTTGTTTGATTTACTAATCATGAACAAGTACATCTGTCTACATTTTACACTTTTTCCTGGTGTTATTTTTATACTACTACGGGTTGAGCATCTTTTTGGGCCCAAACTTTGCTTTGAGACGGGAATCTATGAATTCTTGTCTTTAAAGAACCCTTTTGAGTAATTTTTAACTTTCAGATAAGAAGCTTGTTTACGCTTACCTTTTATTGATTTGGTCCGTTTTTACTTTTTAATAAATTTGTTTTGCTAAATAAGTTAACATTTTATAAACACGTATAAACATGTATGGGAACTCTTGCATGCGCAAAGTACGAGGGTAGTCCTAGAAGTACCCGACTTGATGTATAGGTGGCGGTTGTTGTTTGAAAAGAATGACTATGGTAGTACCAACCTTATAAAGCTTAAATTTGAAGTTTGACGATGCTACGTTGACGACACGACCTTGCTATCGTCGCCGTCTTTGGAGGCGATTTTTCCTTTTCAGTCTATTGTTTTGACTGTTCCTCATGTGTGAAGTAATGGACTCATGTTTTATCTATGGTTATGAATCGACGAGCTAACATTTCAAGTCTTTAATCATGGGATCTTGGTTTTTAAAATCCGATCTCTGAACTAATCGTATTGGTACGAATTAAATGGGAACGGCGCTGGACTTTTGGTTGCGGCGGTCACACCTGTTAAATCGTCCACTATGAGTAGTACACACATTGCACTTTTATTGCACACTAAAGTGAGATAGCTGTATAATGGACAAGCACTGTTGAGACTTTTTGAACTTTTTTTGCCTGCCTTTACCGAAACCATCTGTTTTGACGTGATGCTGCCAAGGGGCGGAGCATCATGAACCAATCAGGACGCAGCACGCGAGTATAAAGCAAATGCTTTCACGCGGCGGCGCCTCCACCATCTGCTGGTGCCTGGCTGGTAACAATTGGAGCCCAACGTGGGGCGTATACTAGGGAACAGCGTCTTAGTCTATCTTGACGATATCCGATATTCGAACGACTATACTGAGCACATATGACATCTGCGACGAGTCCTGGAAAGACTTCAAGAATACGGCTTGAATTGCCATATTAAGAAGTGCTCGTTTGGAGTACAATTCGTGGAATACCTGGGGCACGTTATTAGCGCAGACGGTAACCGTCCACGGACTTACCACCTGGATGGAATACAAGAACAGACATCTCCCCGTAACAAAAAACAGTTGAGAAAGTTTTTGGGGTTGTGCACGTGGGTACGAGAATTCGTGCCGGAGTATACAAAAATAGCTGCACCCCTGATGACACTACAGGGAAACAAGAAACCCTTTGTATGGACCAAAGTCGAAGAAAAGGCGTTTGAAGCAATTAAGGCAGCCATGGCAAAACCACTAAAGCTAGCCAGACCACAACTAGGAGTGCCGTTCGTGTTACAGACGGAGGCATGCAACGTTGGAGTTGGGGCGGTTTTGTACCAAGAAATAGATAACCAACGCCACATTATATCGTTTACAAGCTCAAAACTAAAGCCGTGCCAAACACGCTTTCACTCCAACGAGCTCGAGTGTATGGCAATAATGTGGGTAATCGATAGGTACAGGCCGTATCTGTAAGATGAACCGTTCATTTTCAGAACGGATAATAAGGCTCTTGTTTGGCTGGAGAATTTGACTTATGCGAAGGCAAAATTCACTCGCTGGTCGCTTATTCTACAAGAACTGGACTTCACCATAGAACATACGCCTGGAGAGATGAACCTGTTACCAGATGCGCTTAGCAGATAACCTGGCTCAGAAGAAATGACGGACGTGGCAGAAGAAACAGAGAGGTTGTTGCCACCAGAAAGCCCGGGGAACAACAGGCACCTACGTTAAATCATCTTTACACGCGCCTGGGCAGAAGTTACAGATCGGACAGGAGAAACATTAGCCGCAATGGTTCAACGCGCACAAACCGAAAGTCAGAAAATTGGCGAGAAAGGAGAACTCTTACGGACAAGTGATGGATCCAACCAATTGGTAGTGCCGGTACAAGCGCAGCAAGATGTGATTAAGCACCACCACACAACGACTACCGCTGGACACCCAGGCCGGGACGAAACAACTACGGCCATCCTGAGAGCCTATCACTGGCCAGGAATCCGAAGAGACGTATGAACATTTATCAGGAGATGCCTGACATGTTGAAAGGTAAAGGCCGGAGCGACGCCACTCAAAGCTCCGCTGAAATCGCAGCCGCCGGGAAAACCCTGGGACGAGTGGCTGTAGACTTTGTAGGCCCACTCGACATCACCAAGGCAGGGAACAGGTACATTCTTACCATGATGGACACCTGCACAAGATGGCTGGAAGCTACTGCCGTAACGGCCGCTACAAACGAAAACACCACCAAAGTATTGGAACGGAATCTGTTCCAAAAATGGGGATACCCAAAGACAATACTGTCGGACAATGGATCTCACTCACCAGCTAACACTTTCAACGGGCTATTAAAAGCCGTGCACCACACGACGGCCACCTACCACCTGCAGGCTTGTGGAACGCCGCCATGCGGAACTTAAGAAAAGCTTGCGAGCCTTACATGAAGAGAAACCGAGGATGGAATGGGACGAACACCTGCCCATGACAGTGTACCACTGCAACCGCCGAACAAACGCGGCCACAGGGTGTACGCCAAGCGAGTTGATGCTGGGATACAACCTGGCGGAGCCCTGAAGCTGGGATGAGCCAGAAAGGCAGAAAGAAGATCAGGACGCTAGACTGCAACAAGCCAAACAACGGCAAGCCGCATATAAGGCACGCAGATATCCTAAACATGCAAATCTGCGAGAATATGAATCCAGAGAAATGGTTATGGTACGAGGACGGGCCAAGGGTCTTTGCAACAAATGGCTAGGCCCCAAGAAGGTCATCATGACAGCCGGGTCCCACTGCTATTGGGTGGAGGACAATCCGCACAGGCCCCCGGTGAAACTACACCTGGACGACCTGCGACCAGCGCCTTCAGCAGAAGCAGCACCTCCAAAACCGGACGACGCAGTCGCAGTGCAGGAAGTTGGAGGGGATTGATGCCGCTAAGGGGCGGAGCATCACGAACCAATCAGGACGCAGCACACGAGTATAAAGCAAAAGCTTTCACGCGAAAACAGCAGTTAAACTTGAGACTAGAAGCAACGAATAAGCAACTTCCATTCCACGCTCCGCCGAGATGAATCAACACTACTACGACCACCTCAACCTGATGACAACCGCTACGACCACGGACTACTCTACGATGACGACCTCTACACCGACGACTGCACCTAGGAGATTACTACCTGCTCCCCGGTTCCGATACTCCGGATGGCATTGCACTTTTTGCCACTGGGTATCCATCACTCTGCGGCATTGCACACCCCGCCGCAGTGACTTATAAGAAAACAACAACGACCCACGCTACAACCACCGATTGCTTCCTGGACTACACAACAACGCCTACGCACCAGCCGGGTATGCATCACGAATACCCGCACCACCAAGCAGTCGGTAGCATAGCACACACCGCTACCGACCCGCGCCCGAACCCTGGGGCTAGCTACGACTCTTGCAGTCCGCTACAGGAGGTGGTCATAAACACACCACCACCTCCACCACCAAAGAGAGAGGCCCCTATACCTGGGTACTTGCAGGGCATGAGTACCACACCATGCACCAGGTGGCTCCGACTCCTGGGGGACCACAGGTGGGTTATTAAACCCCACCTACACAAATGCAGAACCAACCGTACTTACCAGGCGGGTATCAATACACGCTACCCACCGAACCGGCGCCTCCACAATATGCAGGTACCTGGCCGGTAACAGCCGAAACGAAGATTTAGATTTAGAGGCCCTTGGGCTTAAAAAACTTTTGCGACATTTGATTAGCTGTAAATTAAACTTTTAAAGTTTTTGAAATGTTTTTATTTGGGGCAGGCGAAAAAATATTGAGTGTAACTTTTGCCAAAATGCTTTAGCAGCCTTTAGCCCTTAGACTAACATCCTAAATTTATAAACAAAATTTGTTTAATTTTTGAGCTGGGGCTCAAAATTGCGTCGAAATTTGAGTTAGGCTGTTCACAAAACTGAGCCACTCTCCGGTTGTGGCGGTGTGATGACTGCAAGAACTAGTTTATGGTATTTATTGAATAATAATCGCTTCATTATTATTTAGGAAATAGATTAACTGCTTGAAATATTGTTGAAACCCTTTTTGTCGCATAAAACTGACTAATCCTGCATAGAAAACGAATTTATTGTACTATACATCATTATTTATTTAGATAAACGCGAGGATAAACGTATAAAAAATGCAATTGTTTAAATTGTGCAAAGCACATATTGACTGCACTTAATTCTTTGTCGTGTAATAATAAATCTATACCCAATAAATTGCGCTCTCAATCATACCAATGAACCTCATTGCATATTACAATAAATTAAAATATAATTCATAGATGACTGACATTCAATTTGTTATAATTTAAGTTATCTGCCATTGGTTTCAATTTGGAAATTCCAATGAGAATTATATTTAGTTATGGAAATTTTGCTTCATAAATTATTGTGGTTTCTTGTTTGCAAATAATATATACATTCTGTAAATGATTCAAATGATTATTGGAACAGACTGTTTTCCTGGGGATGGGTTTTGAGCGCACCCACTTTTCCACAGTTCCTTTCGGGGTAAAAGCATCCGGTCGGTAGACAGGATATCTCTGATGGAATTACGACTTTACTAACCGAAACTCTGCTGGGTATCCACGCTTAGATGAATTGATACTAAGTTAACCTTAAACCTATCACGCGAAATATAATAGCTATATTTATTTGTGTTAAGTGAAGACATATTCATCATCAATTTTCTGAAATTATTTTGTTACTAATATTTATATTACATATTTGACCCTAATTCAAATCGGTATAAATTATTCAAGTAATTCATTACACATTTACAAATTATGTATCAATCTTCGGCTTTATTTTATATCGGAATGTTGAATTATTAAGTTAGCTTTATGAAAAATTAAATTATTACTAAGTCAATTAGATAATCGATGATGAGAGAGGGACGATTGAAATATTTAAAATTACTATGCTTTAAATCGAATAAATATAAACGACTGTAATGGCGTGATCATGTTGTAACGCTGCAATGCAAACATTTGCTTATAATGAAAATTGATTGATTCATTAATAGACTGCTTATATTTTTGAATTATATTGAGTTTGTTGTTCTCGATCATTTTTTAAATTAAATTAAAATTTCAAAACCTAAACCCAAAATTGCTTACGTTATGAAAATAGTTTTAGAAAACAGTTCAGGTGTTAAGCTAGATTACTTAATTAATTAATATGATGTGAACAATTGCAAACTTGTAAATTATCTCCCCGGATGAAAACACTTCCTCAACATAAAACCGCAATTTCCTTTTCTAGCAATTTAGAACGTGGAAAAACTTGATGATTCATTTAGACTAATTTAATTTCAAACAAGCAACATTGTAGGTACATTAAAAGCCACGCACTACGAATAATTGTTTCTCTTAATCAAAATTCATTCCACTGTGATCATTTAAAATATTTATTTTCTTGTCTTTTTCTACAATGACGTCATAAGGGTCAATAATAATGTCCTGACATACAATATGACTCAACACTACATGTGGTATTGATTGCAAAATTTACAAACGCGCGCGAAATAATAAAATTAACTGCAATTAGAATTATTGTTCACTCAATCGATTGACAAATATGTATAGCTAGGAATAGAATGTTGACATTGAACCAATGACAATGAAACTATCGCATGCAATTTTTGACAGTCGTTGTTTGTTGTGATTATAGTATGAATGAGTGGTATCGAAGTGTGGGAAGGCAGGCGTCGCGTGTAATTGCCACGTTTTCCATTTGGGTTAATTCTACGCGATATCATCCATCATGTTCGAAGAACAATTTTATTTTGTTTGCGGAATTGGATAAAAAAACATCGACTTCTGTTTTAGTTGGTTATCACTTGATAGTTCTAACTTCCATTTATCAATCAAATTGTCTATTGCAGTGCGTGTATTTATTTTTGTTCTTAAAATTATTTTTGAAGCATTTATATTATAATTGACTTATTTTTAAAAACCTCGTTGATTTTTTAGTACATCTTTATGACGTTCCAGCCAAACTATTTCTTGAAGTTTTTCACCCACTAGTTTCTTCTTCTTTCTATGGATCTCTTTCCTTTCATTTTTTCCCTGCATAATAACTTCCACTTCCAGTGTCAATATTGTTAATCAGAACCATATTGGTATATATCAGGTTATTTATTGAATTGCTGTTAATTTTGATGTCTTTGGTTTGATCATCAAGTATTGATTATGTTTTCTGAGTACAGATTTCTTTAAATATTGTGCTTTCTGTTCGCACTGTTGTTTTTTGGCCGTAGTAAAGGTTTGATATTATATCACTATTAGTGTTAAGCGGTTTCCTCCTTGCATGATATTGTACGGGTCCACGTAGTCTTATGATCTGTCTATCGGTTGGGAGTGTGTCTGTGCTTTCTCTTGCTTTCTGCTTTCTTTCACCAAGTTAGCCATTTTTGGATGAATTTCTTTTTGTTTTTGGTGACGTTTGTCAAGTGGTACGCCTTGCGCATGATTTGGATGGCCTCATTGCATCCGGGGTGTCCAGCGTTTTTTTTTGTGGTAGTAATGAATGACGGTTTTTTGTATTTTTGGTGGCATGACTAACTGGTCTCGTTCTTCCCGCATCCTGATTAGGGCTTTGTCTTTATCTACTCGATATCCGCTGTCCAGGTTGGCCGAGTATTCATCTTTGTTTTACAACTCTTTGAATTGGTCGGGGATTTTTTTGGTAAATTGGCAGTTCTTTTGGACGCGTCATACCTTAACCGCAAGGGTATACTTCCGTTGCTTGGCTTGTGTTGATTACTTCTGGCCAGTATGGCGTTGGAGTAACGCTCGGTCCACGTCCTTGTCGGTTTTTTCTATTGGTTTGCCGTCTTTTAGTCGGGAAAGGGCGTCGGGTAAGTGGTCTCTGGGTTGTTTTCTACCTGGAAGTTAATCTCAGTTAGTAGGATAGCCTACTTGGTGATCTTGTGTGTTTTGTAGTCGGATGAAGAGTTCAACCAAATCAGGGCTCGGTTGTCTGTTTACAAGATGCACGGCTCGTTCTCCAGGTATGCTTGGTACTCCAGTTTGTTGCTGTGGAAACGCTGTTGTTGCTTGTTAATCTGGTAGCTGGCGTAGAAGACTATCGATCTTCCTTCATTTTCTTAGTAGAGGACTGCTTTTAGGCCCAGCTGGCTGGAGTCCCTTTGTAGCACAAATTTCAGGTTTGGCCTAGGTCGGTGTAGGTGCAGTGGTCTAGGGCCGCTTTTATTTTTTTGAAGGTTTGGCCGGTTCTTTTGTCTTTTAGGAATGGCCGATTTTTTCTTTGTATGTTGGTCAGCGGGCAGCAATGTCTGCAAACTTTGGGACGTATTTTTGCAGCCAGGTGCATGTGCCTAGGAAACTAGTTTAGGGTAGTTTTGGATGAGGGTCTGGTGCGTGTTAAGAGGTTTTTTACCTCCTGAGTTGACTTGATGACTCAGGTACTTTATATTGGATCGTTCAAACTTTCACTTGGATAGTTAGTCCGTAACCCTGAAGTCTCTCCAGTACCTTTTTAGGTGGGTCAAGTGTTTTTCATGGTTCTTGGAAATCACAACGATATAGTCAAGGTATACAATAGCGATCTTACCTAGTAAGCATGCCAAGACTATGACTATCAGTTTCTAGAAGGTGGTTGAGGCACTTATCAGTTTAAAATGGCATCACCCGGAACTTGTACGTGGTATCGTCGAGAGTGACAAACGCTGCCTGTACTCCTCTCTTATGGAAACTTGCCAGAATCCGATTTTTAGATCTATCTTAGTGAAGTCGCTTGCTCTTCCGAAGTTGTACAGAGTTTTGGCAATCTTGTCTCTTTTTTTTACGTCTGGCCTTTAGAACCTAGCAAACTATCCTTCTTTTTAACAAGCACTACCGGCGCGCAGTACTTGCTTGAGCTGGATTTGATGATTTTGTCCGCTAGAAGTTGTTTCACTTCTCTGTAGATGAGCTTCTTCTTGGCCGGGGTGTATGAGTACGGGCTGACTATGATGTGGGTAAGGTTCTTAAGTTGAATATGGTCTAGTGCAAGTTTGGTGGTGCTTGGTAACGGCGAGTCGGCATACGACGGGTTGGGGCTTGGTTTGGTATTGTTTATTTGGTAAGGATGTGTTCTGGTTCAGTAGACGTCGTTCCTGTTTTTTTTTTTTTTTTATTGTGGTGGCATTGCCAGCCGTAGTCTAGGTTTGCTTCTATCTCCAATAGCCAGGCATGTTCCAGAATCACTTCTTCTTTTAAATGGGGAACGGGGAAGGAAGCGGTAGATCAGATGTTTTTAACTTAACTTCTGCTTTGCTTACTCTGGTTATGGCGACTTGGGACTAGCTGGCTTGGGTCAGTGGCGTCTTGTTTGGGCAAAAGTTGGGCAGGGTTAGCTCTGCTGTCGATAAGTACAATCCGTGGTTGGCTGTTGGTGGTGATCTGTATTTGGTGATGTTTGGACTACTGGTCTCCGGTCATTCGGGAGTTTTTTGACTGGTTAGTTGCCTGTTATGGCTTGTACTGATGGCGGTTGTCGATGCTGGCTTTGATTCTTATAGCTAGTGCTATCAGGTTGTCAAATGACGAGAGCAAGATGGTGTCCAGGGCCGTTGCAATCTTTGGTTCCAACTATGGATGCACCCTTTTATACAGCTTCATCTTCTTTTTAGTAAGAAAACTTTTACTGATTTTTCGGCTCTTTGGTGGCTCATGCACAGTTGGTCACTGTACTTGCGGACCGATTTGTTTGTTTTTGATGTTTTTATAGGAGATTTCCAAACATTCCTTGTATGTTGTCAGCAAGCAGCATGCATTTCCTTGAGTTGCTTCCAGGAGTTGGTGTGGGTGGGCCAGCGCTGGAACCTGAAATTCTTTAAAGTGTTGTTTGAGTTTTTCATAGAAGATCTCTAAATCTTTGTGGAAGTACTTATTGCATGTCGGCAGATACTTCTATGGTTAGATAGGTATCCTCAGTTTTTTACTGTTTTGGTTTTTATTTTTTGTGCGGGCCGTTACCCCTTGTATCCAGACCTGGAGTTCCAGCTCTCTTACCTTCATAGCTTGTGTGGCTGCAGAGGTAGTTAGTGTGGCGGTGGCGGCTGTAGGTGCGGCGGCGGCAGCGTTTGTTGAGTTTGAATGCTTTTTCTGAAGATCTGTAATTAGAAAAAAAGTTGAAAATTATTTTATTAGTTTTTTGGACGTTTTGTACAAAAGTACAGCCTGGCGGCTACCCAAAGAAGTCTTATTAAGAGGACGTTAAACGACGCCCAGGGCTGCCGAACAATTGGTTTCTACGAACTGAGTAGGGGCAAATCCTATCATGTCTTCTCTCAAGGCTTTCGACGTCTTAGGCGCTTGAGGCGGATTAGCGAGGATTGGCGGCGTTTTGGTTGACTATGTCGAGCGTTGACGGTTTGATTGTTTGGGTGGCAAATCCAGCTGGCGTGGAGTCTGCTTTGGAACTGGTTGTCGATTATTTTTTTCTTGTTGAGTTAGTCCAGACCAGAGGCCTTGGATGGTGGAGGAATTTTGGGGGCCATATTTTAGCCGCTTTTGGATTATTCGCCTTCACGACAGTAACAAGCAGAATGTGAAGCTGGTCTTTTTTTATTATTTTTTTAATTTTTTTGTTGGCAGTTGGTCAGGCTCAAGCGGTTTTTCAGTCTTAAGCGTATTTATCATATCATATCATATATCACTTTGTCTTTAATTATGTCAGGGCATTTTTCTGTATTTTTAAGGTTGGCTTTTTGCATCTTCAAAAAATTGTTTGTTTATGCTTTATTTCTGACTATTACACTAATTTCCTGTTAATGTCGTACATTTTATTAAGTTGCTAATGGTTTCTGGTGCCTGCTACTTTGCGTTTATTAAGACATAGTCTGTTTGGTTTGTTTTCTTATCATTGTCCTGTGGAGACTTTTGTGTACATAGTTTTTGATTTGGAAGCTTTTAGAAAGTGTTTGATATTATCATTTTTTTCTCTTGGCAAAACTTTAATAATTTGTCGTTTCTTTAATTTCTTGTTCATGGTTCATATTCACCTATATATTAGTTGCATTTTTTGCGTTAAAGAGTTTTATTGTGATTTCAGTGTTTGTTTGTAGATTAATTTGAGTTTTTCTTTGAGTTTGTATGCCGTAGGAGCATATGCTTGTATTATATTTAGTTTTCTTGAGTTGGTCTGTAGTTGCAAGAGCATGACTCGGTCCGAGATAGGAACAAAGTTCTTGACGGATGTCATAACATCTTTTGAGACAACATTACGACATCGTGCGTGTGATGATTATTTTTATTCCCCGTGAAATATACTAAATTTCTCTCTGTTGGTATCTGATTATGACTTGGCTATATTGTTTCACTAATGCCTAAGAAGTTGAAGATTTTTGGGTGCGATGAACAAAACTATAAAAACAAACAAGATAAAAATGGGCGTATGTATGGATCTGGAAAGGTACATAATGTTATACATGAAATGCAAAGTTTCAGTCTTTGTTCATTGTTGTTCTCCTGGATGCACTTATTAGGGCACGCTGGCCGGCTTTTGACACTCAGATTTGTATCTTGTTAAATACTTTTACATACAAGTCTTACACTTTGTTTTATCTGTAGCGTTGCTAAGCTCAGTTTGGCTACATAAGAGTTAATGGGTGCAGTTAGGGAATAGATACATTCCCTAATTGCACCCGTTGACTGTTTAATGTTTTCTAATCGCATGCTACGTTAGATTTTGCTTTCACGTAATAACGTATTACGCAACAAAGTAGCAGCAAAATTGGAGGTGGCGTCGTTGCAAAGTTGTCCGTGATATTATCATGGGCATTAAACATCTAGCTTGTTGCGGTGAAGTCAAGCGTATTTCTGGTTTGATCTAAGAAAAAACTTGAAGAGTCCTTATGGTTTTCTTAGAGAATGTCATTGGAGACGCTATCACAAATACCGAACACGCTAAGCGTAAGATTGTCACTGTAAACACCCTCAAGAAGCAAGGATACACCCTTTACGTTACGGATTTGGAGGTTAATGAAACTACTTTGCCAACAACAGCCACGTGTGTGGTATCGACAATTTCCTTTTTCTTAGATGCCGCGGTTGGGTGACGATTTAAAGCTTTTTTTTCTCTTTACGGAGAGAAATATGACTTGGATATTTGGCAGTTCATTGCCTTGTGTGAGTGTAACTTTAGAGAGAAGTTTATTTAATTCTTTGTCGTTGCGGATGTCTGATCAAGTACTTCATGGCGGCGGTCAGGTAGAGGGCTTTGGAACCGACGCGCTTGCAGGAGTTGCCTTTGCGGAGTGGCCTGTGAATATGATCAATCGGAAACTGAAGTCTTGTGCGGCTGCAACGGGATTTTATCTTTTTCTTAACTTTACCTGATATGTTAATACGAGATTAATTCAGAACTTGTGGTTATCAAATGAATGGTAGTGGTGTGGTCAACAAACTGAACTGTGTTATTCAGGTTTTTACTATTCTTTTGGCTTTGTAAGCTTTATCACAAACTGCAAAGTCGTACTTATATAGCAGCACTTGCAGAATGACTTTTTTCGCATGTATCAAAATTATGCGACATATTTGCGCCATCTTTTTACTCACATTTATTAACAGGTTTTTTGTTTTACAGCTATTTTACATTGCCAGAAACCTTACAACATGTTTGAAGGTGGTTGATAGGACCAACGACTTATTAGATTTCGAATTATTTCAGTGGATAAGTTAAGGGACTGCTAGCTTGCTAAGCTAACGATCTATCACTGATTTTTTTGTTTTCATATTTAAGACTATACATAGAATTGCCGTTTTTAATTAAGCTCATCCTTAGTAGATTCATCCACGTTTTGTCAATCGCGATCAAATGGCTTGTGGGCGAATTGTAGCGACACGATTTGGTTTTGTCTACTTGGTCATACCGTTCATATTTCTTGTTGGAATAAGTACACACAGTACACGTGCAGTTTGACTTTAATTTACTTAGGGCCGCTTTTACAATCGTCGGTTAAACAAGGAGTAGCGCTATCTAAGGAGTACATAAAAATACGCTTTTACAATCCCTTATAACTTATCTCTAGTGTAGTAACTAAGTAACGCCCACAACAAATTAACGTATGAACAACGTATACGTCAATTTATGTCAGTTCCAGAAACAGCCATCTTTGTAATAAATAATTTTTTAGAAAATGCAAAAACGCGTTACAACTAAAGTAGGATTTGTTGCTAAAATTTTTGCACAGAAGAAAATTGATAATTGTCGCATTATTTCCTTGATTGACCTAATCATTGGGATCTTCAAGGGGTTTGTCTTTATTTTTAGTTTTAATTTGGGATTCATTGAGTAGAGATTCTACTTGAGTATGTGGGTGATTGAAATTTTACAATGGCTTCGATCACTTTAGGAGTCCTGGCAATTTTATAAAATTTTAATTGTATGTTTTAAGGAAAATAAACCAGAGATAACTTATCCGGTGCTTGGAGCAGTAGTTATCTTTAGTGTAGTAACCAAGTAACGCGCACAACAAATTTGTGTATAAATAATTTATACGTCAGTTTATAAGTCATCATTGACGTTTTAATAGGTTATCTAGATTGCAACAAAGGCATAACTAATGCTACACCAGGTTTAAACTGTAGATAAATTTGTTCTTGGTTTAAGTTATCTGACAATTGTAAAAGCGGCCCTTAATAGTTGGTAGTTGTCCTTTTTGTTATAGATGTTTATTGTACTATACGGAAAAGAAAATATACAATTTCATACTTTTGAGACGACATAATTAATGTTTGTAGATTAGTTTGTTGTTAAAATTATGAATAGGACTAAGTCTTATAGTATTCTCTATTGAATTAGCTATGGAATTGCAGTAATAAGGCATTATCGTTTAGTTTGAAGAGGATGAGTAACGCTGTTACTGTACGCATCACTTGATTTACGTATTCAGTTGTGTTTCTCATGTAAGAATTGTTTGTGTAGTATATTAAAGATAAGACTGTTAAACATGACTGTTGATTACAGTTTTTCCAAAACAGCGTGGCCCATGAAATATAAGCGCGAATGAAGGATGCTAAAACGGGCGTGAGTGCAAGAGAAAAAACACAACTTTTGTGTATATTAAGTTGCTTATTATACCGGCCAATCTATTCTTGGCTTGCTATAATTGACAAAGAGTGTTTGTTAACCATTACAATTGTTTTAGGGAAATCTAACTATGATTTGTTGACATTTCAACTATTTACATACTCTGCGAGATCTATTTCTTTACATCAACTCTAGCATATTAATAGTTGAGTTGATCATATTTATAACATCATATGTATGTAATTCACAATTTTACACCGAAGATGGCCTAACAGCCGAAACCGGTCTGTATAATATAATAAACAACTATACAGCATATAAAAGTATATTAATACACCCACATAACCTATCTAGCATATTAGTTTTTTTCTAAAACTATTGGTTTGTAGAGCACATAGCTTATTACAAAGAATTGGTATAAAGTATATAAGCAATATAAATAAATTGTTTGATAGAGTATCCTGTATGTTGCTATTAAATACTTGATGTTAGGGTTGAGATAAAAGAACCGGCAACGCTGCAGAGATGCCGGTCAATCTGTTACTTCAGATACCTGCATTACCGACCCATGATGGAGGTCTTATGTCAGTGTCACAATTTCCCCAGTTTCCTATAAGTTCTCGCGCGTCTCTCGACCGTCAAAAAAACCAACAAAACAAAACATGATCGGGACTAAATTAAGTGCAAAAATCACCTCAACAATACAAAGTGTCCACACGTAATTGACCCAACAATCAAAACACAAAATTATCCCCTTGAAAATTAAAAAAAAATAGAAAACAAGCAATAATAATTAATAAGTGCTAAGAAATTAACTAAAATTATCATAGCTTAAACATGCTATATTTATACAAAACAATGGATCGGTAATGTAATGCGATTAAAATGGATTATGAGCTGGAAGTGTTCGAAGTATATGAAGACGGTGGGGAACAACCGTCTGGGAAGAAACATCTAAAACATACACGAAAAAAGTGCAAACAAAAATCAAGCGTTGTTAATATTGATGCGGAAACAAGCATACACAGATCTAAGTCGAGTATTGTCAGTGATCACAATACGTTTAGTTTGAGGGATACAATAGCTGGTGCTTTTAGTAAGATTATTGTATGGAGAGATCAAAGGAGGTATCAGACACCAGTGCCGGATAAAATTGATTCACCGCAGGCTTCTAAAGAGCCTAGAAAATCATTCATACCATTCGGTAAGAAATTATTATGATAATTGTAGCCTTGAAGTTTGAATGTAAACACAGCATGTATTAAGATGCCTAATATACTATAAATTCTATATTTTTAAATGTTACAATTTCTTTATAAAGTAATGACTGAATAAATCGAAACCAATATGTTGGCAAACTATAAAAATGTATTAAATTATTATGCAAAATTGATTTTCTTTTAATTTTTTTGATTTTCTATCAAAATCTGTTGAATTGCATTAAAAAATCAAACTATTATCTGTAAATATGTCAAACTAAAGTGTCATCTGTCAAAAAGTTTGGTATCATAATTGGAATGCAGGAAGTGTCAAAAAGCAATACTCTTCTATCAAAAAGCTAGTTATTACATATATATAAATCATGTTATTACAAAAGATTACAGTTGTTTATAAAAATGTGTCAAAGTGTATTCTGTCAAAAAAGTCACATCTGTGACAGGTGTCATATTTGAAAAATTGTTTATTAATTAGCAATATCTGTCAAAAACTTGTCACTTTTGTCAAAATAGTATCTAAATATAAAAAAAAAATAATTTTTAAAAAAATAATCTGAATCTGGCATGACCTGCAAAATTCTATCACATCTATCAAATAAAAATTCTAGGTGACTCAATCATAATAATAATATTTACTCAGATGTCAAAATATACTTATACATTAAAATTGCTACATTTACAAAGTTTGTTAGACACAAAGCTGACAAACACAATGATAAATTCAAAGGTATTTAAAAGACAATATTGAAAAAATCTTTAATGTTATAATGTTTCTAGTATCAAGTCTTTTTGTTGTTATAAATTTAAATAAACTTTGAGGCATTTCCCTTATTTTAGTTGGTAAATTGTTGTACTTTTGATAGAAACATATTCATAACTTTTCAGCAGCTGGTAGCATTATGTTGAAGTTAGTTTTAGTGTTGTAACTATGAATAACTTTCTGTTTAATTTTCTCTGAATTTGTAATAAACAATTTAACACAAATGTGGCTGGAAATGTTACTGTTACTAAAACAAAAATTTAAATTGCTTTTTTCTGCAGAACTTAAATTTGAGTTGATAATGGAGATGTTTCTCATAACAGTATTCTATAACTTAAAATACTATGCATATATGCATGGAAACAGTTTTATTTATAATTATTACAAATTCATTTGTTTTTAACTAAAAAATTGCTTCATTCACTTCTTAGTCAACACTGGAATTTAAATCTGATATGTCTTGTAATAAAGTTGTCATCGGTATACAGATAAGTTTTGGCAGATTTCATATTACTCCCAAGGTCATTGATGTATATTAAAAATAGAAGAGGATGAAGGATTGAACCTTGAGGTACTACAACAATTACTTTTGACTTTCTGATCGACTATTGCTAGCCACAACATATTGATCTCGGTTTTTGAGATATGATTTTATAGGCATTAACATATTGCTTCTTATTCTATACTGTTCTAATTTGTTGACTATTATATTGTAACAGTGTTATTTATTAAAAGTTTGGTGTATCTGTGAAAAACTTCTCAAAATAGAATCTAAATAATCAAATCTGTCAATATGTCAAAAAATCAAACATGTGATAAATGTCATTCTTACCTAGTAAAGCTGTCATATGTCAAAAATTATTATTTGTCAAAAAACCAAAAAGTAATTTGTAACTTGATTCAGAAGTGCAATAAATGTGGCTTTACAGTCAGTTTCTTCAATATTTTAGAGTTAAAAAGTTTGAGAATTAATTGAGAAACAAAAATGCTTCAAAATTTATCTTAAAAAAGTCAAATAAAGTATTTCAATATTTTGAAAATTAGGCTGTCAAAATATGAAAAACTTGGTGTTACAGCTAAGTTCTTCAAATGTTTGAATCTGTTAAAAAGGTTAACTTGGTTTTAGATCTAATTTCTTCAAATATTGTGAAAGATGTAAAAGTTATGCAGAATTTAATTATTTTGGTAAAGTTTTATGTAACTTTTTATAATAAATTATCTGTAGTAAAGCCATGCATAAATATACTATTATTTATCAAAAAACTAAAAAGTAATTTGTGAAAAACTTGATTTGTATCAAAATATGGTTTTAGAGTTTCTTCAAATATATCAAACATTTTAAAAGTTGGATAAAAACTTGACAAACAAATGTGCTGCAGAATTTTATTATCTTGATGAAGATTAAGTAACTTTTTGACAGTTAGACTATTAAAATGCAGGAAACATGGATTTAGAGTTAATATTTTACAAAAAAAAAGTTAAAACATGCAGAATTTAATTATCTTGTTAAAAAAATTTAATGTTTTGACCATTAAGTTGTCAAAATGCAGATAGCTTAGTTTTAGAGCTGATTTCTTCAAATATCTCGGAAGTTAAAAAAGAATTTAATTATCTTTGTAAACTGTTTTTAATTTTTTGACAGCTGCAGATAACTTCATTTTAAAGCTAATTTTTCCAAAAGATAAAAATTGAAATATAAAAAATTTAATTTTCTTTAATATTTTGATTATTAAAATGCAGAAATATCTCAAAAGAGAAAAGTTAACTACTCATAATTAGTTATTTTGTTTTTGAATATTTTGACTTTAGAGCAGTTAATATGCTGATATGTAATATTATGAAAGTTGCTTAAAAAGTTCTTTTGGGTATCTGGATTGAAAGTTGGAGGGTAAACCAAAGTCTACTGCACGTAGGCCTCATTAGGCCCTTTGTACCTCCTCCAGTGGTGACCTCACTCTGTTGTCTTTGCATTTAACCACCCTATGTGGCTGATGTATGCAAGTACAACGCTTGGAGGGGTCTCCGTTATGCTGGCCATGTTAAGCCAGCAGCTCCCCAACATGGATTCTCTATCGTATGAGAGGGCCGGGCATGTGCATAGCACGTGCTCGATTGTCTTGTCGTTCATTTCACATCTTCTACACGTTGGATTGTCTCCAATACCAATCATGTGCATGTGTTTCTTTAGTTGGCAGTGTCCTGTCAAGATTCCTGTCATAATTTGCAAATTCTTCCTGGAAAGTCGCAAGTAGTAATCGGCTGTCTTGGCGTTAGGAGCAGTCATTGCTTCCTTTGCCTGTCTGCAGCCCGGTGTATCATCCCAACGACGTCTCAGTGCATTGTGTGTGTTAATTTTTAGTAGATTATTTAAGCTTTTGAGTGTTAAAACGGTCCAGAGTTCAGAACCATACGCTATGAGGGTTGACCCTTTACACGCCAGCTCGTCTGCCTTAATGTTACCTACTTTGTTGGAGTGTCCTTTTACCCAGAGCAGCTCAATGCTATTTCCACAGGCTGCTAAAGTAAGGGCACAATGACATTCATAAATCAGCTTCGATGTGATTCTAGGCTTGTTTATAGCAATTAGGGCCGCTCTACTATCCGTTAGAATTTGGACATTCTTGCCAGATGTTTTGCGGTTCACAATTTCCATAACCCCATAGGTTATCCCAACTACTTCTGCTTGGAAGATAGTCGTATGAGCCCCTAGTGGTAATGATATTTTGAGGTCCAGGTCTTGCGAGAAGATTCCCACTCCAGAACCTTTATTATTTTTTGAACCATCCGTGTAGATTTTAATCAATCATTGACCACGTTCTGCTTCTCTTGTTCATGTGTGCGCACGTTGTAAGGTCTTTGAAACACAAAGAAGGGTGACATGTTATCTGTTTGCGCTCCTAACAGAGGTGTTTTCTTAACAGCCTCTTCCAGAAGAGTACAGTGTTTGCTAGCCCTCCTTGCAGTGTGCCAAAGTCCAGCTGCATTCAGACGCAAAGATGCCATTGTCGCCATCTTCTCGATGTAAATGTCGAGGGGCGGCAGACACAACATTGCCTCCATAGCTGCAGTTGGTGTTGTCCGCATGCCACCTGTTATACTTAGGCATGCCATTTGTTGCAGCTGATTTAGTTTGCTTGCAGACGTTTTTTGTCTAGCTTTTGGCCACCATATTAGTGCCCCATATGTGATCATAGGTCTTATGACGACTGTGTACAGCCATAGCACTATCTTTGGAGACAGTCCCCATGTTTTCCCCACAGCTCGTCTGCATTGCCAAAAAGACATATGAACTTTTTTGCATCTCGTATTTAGATGTGGTCCTCATGTGAGCTTATTGTCAAAGACCACCCCAAGATATTTTACTTTGGTTGATAGCGGTAGTGGGATATTTAGGAGTTTTGGTAAGTTTAGATTTCCAATTTTCCAATTTTTTTGTGAAGAGAACCAGTTTGGTTTTCAAAGGGTTGACCGTAAGAGCCTGGTCTTTGCACCAATTTTTGATTATTCTTAAAGCCTCTTGCATCAAGTTACAGAGTATGCTTTCGAATTTACTGCTTAGTAGGATTGTTATGTCATCTGCATAACCAATTGTGTAGAAACCATGATCATTGAGTAGGCGTATAAGACTGTCGACTACTATATTCCATAGTAGTGGAGATAATACACCTCCCTGGGGACATCCTTTAGCAACAACTTTCCTGACCGTCGAATCCCCTACATTAACTTTAACGGCTCTTTTTTCCAACATGTGTTTTATCCATCCACTAATTGTGGGGTTTACACCATGTGTTGCAAGAGCAGTTTCTATTTTATTGAAGGTGGTTTTATCGAAAGCGCCTTCAATATCTATAAATACGCCCAAAGTAGATATTTTGTCTCTTAATGATCTTTCGATTCTGTCCGTTACGAGATGTAGGGCCGATTCGGTAGATCTTCCTTGAGTGTATGCATGTTGGTTCGGGTGTATTGGCTTAGTAATAAGAGCCGTTTCCCGAATTGATCTTTTGCACAATCGTTCTAATGTCTTCAGGAGAAAAGACGTAAGGCTGATTGGGCGATAGGATTTTGCACTTTTCTTTTGGGTATTTGGAAGTTTGATCTGTCCAAAAATGTAGAAAGTCTAGTTTTGGAGCTAATTAGCTTTAAACATCTTAAAAGTTATGACAGCTTAAAATTAAATAGGTAGGTAGATAAAATTTATGTTTTTATTTATATTTATAATGTAAAGTTAAGAATTTATTCTATACAACTATATAAAAAATAATGTTAAAAATATTGTTAGAAACCAATAAAATGCATAAAACTAGAAAAATATAAAATTCTATTTATAAAATAGCAAAGTTTGGTAATGAAATATCAAATTATTGTTAAAAAAAAAAAAAATTATAATCGTAAACTGTTGAAAAGTGCAAAAACAATTCATTAAATGTCAAAAATAGCAACATTCGGTCATGAAATATCAAAATATCGTAAAAATGTACTAAAATCCAATCATAAAAATGTTGAAAAATGTAAAATTTAATCATAAAATGTAAAAATTAGAATAATTCGGCTTTAAAACATCAAAATATTGTTAAAAAGTACCAAAATCCGGCTATAAACTGTTAAGAAGTATAAAATTCTATTTATAAAATGTCAAAAAATAACAAAGTCCAGTAATAAAATATTAAAATTATGTGAGAAAGAACTAAAATCTGGCCAAAAACCGATCATTCGTAAAATATCAAAAATAACCAAATACGGCCATAAAATGTCAAAATATTGTCAAAAAGCACTAAAATTTAGTCCTAAAGTGTTAAAAATACAAAAATAAATAAATCTGATGATAAAATATTAAAATATTTTCAAGGTAGAATAAAAAATGGTTAGAAGTGCAAAACTTTATTTTTAAAATGTTGTAAATACCTAAATATTGTTTTCTGTCATAATTTGTTAAAAAATGTAAACAAATTAATGAAATTCCAAAACTGGCAAAATCCGGCTAAATTTGGTCATAAACTGTTGAGAAGTGCAAGATTTTATTTATTAAAAGTCAAAAATAGCATAATTTGGTTATAAAATATTACAATATTGTCAGAAAAAACTAAAATCTGGCTACAAACTGTTAAACAAATCAAAGTTAAATTTTTAAAGTGCATAACAAAGTTTAGTCTTAAATTAATAAAATTATGTCAGAAAAATTAAAATCCAGCTAAAAACATTTGAAAAGTGCAAAATTCTATTTATAAAAAGTTAAAAACAGTAAAACTTGAAAAAAATGGCTAAAAACGATTGCAGCAAAATCCTGAAATTAACTTTTAAAAAGTGTAAAAACCTTTATAAAATCCAGCTATAAAAAATGAAAAATATTATTAAATGAAACAAAATCTGACTATAAACTGTTAAAACATGCTAAATTTTGTTAGAATATCAAAAATAGAAAAATCCGGTCATCCAGGTTTTAAAACTTGTGACATCTGACAAACCTTTAGTAAAAAAAATTAAAGCATTTCTATCAAAAATCAGTTCATTCCGATCACTACCTTGGCGTCCTACTTCTACTGCTGTAAAAATGCTGAAACTGGGCTCTTGGAGCTATTTTCTTTAAATATTTCAAATGTTATGAGATTTGCTTTTTTGATTATTTAGCGTTAGAACTGCCAAAAATGGCTAATTAGCATTTTATGAGTGATTACTTTTTGGTTTATCTATCAAAAGTTTATGTGTTAAACTTGCAAGTTGTTTTCTTTGATAAACCTGTAGTTTGTTAATAACCAGTTATGTAAAATCTTTTGTTAACAATTTTGGCTTGTAGAAAAGTTATTTGTCAAAAATGTAACACTGCAAATTGTAAAATGACAAAAAGTTAATTGTCCTAACCTGATTTTGAGGTGTCAAAAAAGTGTATAAAAAAATATGATATCTTAGCCAAAGTGTTATTGCAATAATAATTTAAATGTTAGTCACGTGTATGACTGATCACAGATGGTTTCTTTTACATTTGACACTTCAGTTTTGTGATATATAGCTTCTCGAGAGGCGGTAACGCAACACTCTCTATTACGAGAAAGTTGAACTGTTTATGTGTAAGGGGTCTGTAGTAGTTAAATCTTTATACGGACAGGCAAGTTTTTTTTTTAATCGGTATCATTTAAAATCTAATAATTGATGTTTTTCCACAAAGTGCATACATTAGTGGTTAAGGGTATGCACCTTTTATCAGCGTTCCGAGCATCTCACGATAAGACCGTATCGCTCACCGGCGGCAATAGTGGCACAACTCATTTTTTGCAAATATTGTATAACAGTATTAAAACTTTATCTGTAAGTAGTTTATATTGAACATAATACAAAGTTTGAAAATATTCTATTACAGTATAAAAATTTAATTATTACATTATTTACAAAATTGAGTTGTGCCACTATTGTCGCCGGTGTGCGATATACTCTTTTACAGACGCGTCTTGTGATATTAGCCGGTTATTTTGTGATGAAACCAACATAATGTTCTATGCCCACGGTTGACGTCACACACATGTTGTGGAAAATAGCCTTTAAATTAGTTATATAAGACAGACGCGTCTTGTGATATTAGCCGCTTATTTTGTGATGAAACCAACATAATGTTCTATGCCTACGGTTGACGTCACACACATGTTGTGGAAAATAGCCTTTAAATTAGTTATATAAGACAGACGCGTTTTGTGATATTAGCCGCTTATTTTGTGATGAAACCAACATAATGTTCTATGCCCACGGTTGACGTCATACACATGTTGTGGAAAATAGTCTTTAAATTAATATAAGACAATTTTCAAACAACTTTTATAACTTTTAAAATATTTGAAGAAAACTTATATTCTTCAACTTTTTCTACAACTTTTAAGAAATTATTTCCAAAATCTGCATTTTGACATCTAACTGTTAAAATGTTCTTATTTGAACTTTTTGAAAATAGTTAACTCTACAAAACTTTATTTCAATTGTTCTAACTTTCAGATAAATCAAAGAAAACATCTATCAAAATGGTTTTTAATCATTTTGACAGTTTTATTGTATAGAGAATCATATTGTAGAAAATATGATGACCCGCAACTTTTATTTAACTTTAATTTCATTCAAGAATACTTTATATAAATTTTGTAGCAAATTTAATTCCTTATTTTGATTTTTCTCTAATTTTTGATAACTTTTATAATATAAATAGATATTTAAAGAAATTAGCTCTAAAGTTAGATTTTCTGCTCTTTTGACAGTTTAAATATCCAAAAACGTTTTTAATAAATTAATTCTTTACAACCTTTTCTTAAACTTTTGAGATATTTGAAGAAATTGTGTCAAAAAATATGTTTTTGGCATTTTGATAGCTTAACTGTCAAAATATTATTTTATCAAGATAATTAAATTTTGCATCAACTTGTTTTAACTTTTAAAATACTTCAAAACACTATCAGATCTTAAACCAAGTTTTCTGCATTTTGACAGGTTGATTGTAAAAATAAAGCAAGTTATTTGAACTAAAATTCTGAACAACTTTTGTTCTACCTTTCATAACTTTTAAAATATTTTAGAAATTTTGACAACATAATTGTCAAATTATTAAAAAATTATTTCAATTTATCAAGATAAGTAATTTTTACATTTCAAACGTTGTTGTAACTTTCATAACTTGAGATGATTGAAGAAATTAGATCTAAAAGGCATGTTTGATGCATTTTGAAGTTGTAAAAATATTAAAAAAACTTCAATTGTTAACACACAGTAAACATGCGCGTTCTTGCCCACAACTGACGTCACACGCACGGATTAATAATAATAATAGTTTATTTTCTTGCCATTTGGCTTTGAAAATTATTTACATGTTACAATTTATACGTAGTTTAAGGCAATATTTCTTTCATCTCCAATTCTTTATTCAGTCTTTCATCTAGCGTCATGGCGTATATCTTGTAGGCCGTATTAACTAATGTTATTCCACGATAGTTTTCAACTAGCTCCTTTTTTTTTCTTTTTTATATACTGGGCATACAAGACCTACTTTCCATTTACTAGGAAATCCTTCTCTTTTCCATACTTCATTTATTACCTCTCTTAATATTTTAATCAATTCTTTCGTTCCATTCATCCATGCTTCATTCTGTATTCCATCCACACCTGGCGTTTTCTTTAGTTTTTCTATTTGCCTTTGTATTGTTTCTTTTGTAATCTCTTCTGGCTGCTTTTGGGATGTTTTGTTTTGATCTTTTTTTTTCTTGTCGGTTCCATCAAATAGTGTTAAAAAATAATCTCGTCACTCTTCCATCGTCATTGATTGGTTTAGTCTTGTTTTATGCTATTTTCAGTCTTTGTTTATGTATTTCCATGCTTCTTCTTTTGATCGTATTTATGAACATTTTTACTTTTTTTAGATATTTTATGAATACTACAGGGAGTTTATAAATGAATGGGATTATGTAATCACTTTAAGTATGCCGCTTTTTTTAAATTGTTTACTATACTATTTGTTTTGACAGATCAACTTTGACAGCTGTCAAGCAAACATATGTAGTATAGTGGACAATTTAAAAAAGGCGGCATATTTAAAGTGATTACATAATCCCATTCATTTATAAATTCGCTGTATTTTGGACTTTTTAACCGTTTTGGCTGGATTTTGATTCTATCTTTTATGACTAGATTAGAATTTTGCACTTTTTAACAGTTATTCACTAAATTTTGATGCTTTTTTACAATATTCGTATACTGTATGGCTGAATTTTTGGCATTCCATGAACATTTTGTTGCACTTTTCAACAGTTTACGGCCGGATTTTGGTTTTCTGACAATATTTTGGTGTTCCAAGGCCGAATTTTGGATTTTTTTAATGTTATTTTATGGTCGGATTTTGCTATGTTTGACATTTTATTAAAAAAAATACACTTTTTAACTGTATTTTTGATCATTTTAGCCGTGTTTTGAAATTTTATGGAAATTTCTAAATTAGTTTTAATTAATTTGGTATTTTTGGCGTTTTATGACAAACATTTTATTGACTTTTTGTAAATAGTATGTTGCAGTTATAATCGTTGAATTTTGGTGTACTTTCCGATAATGTTTTTATACTTTATGGTCGGGTTTTGCAATTTTTGACAATGAAATGAATTTTGACAGTTTATGTCCGGATTTTGAATCTTTCTGGCAATACTTTGATATTTTATGGTCAGATTTAGCTATTTTTGAGACTTTATGAAAATTTTGACTTTATTTAATTTTTTACCGTATTTTTGACTTTTCATAACCATTTTATCATTTTATGCTCAAATTTTGATTTCTTGTGGTAATGTTTTAATATGTTGTAGTCGAATTTTGCTGTCTGACTTTTTATGAATTTTGCACTTTTCAACAGTATTTTGATGTTTTAACACCTGATTTGATTTGATCTTATAAACTGAGTCATTATCTCATAAAAAAAAGCTTTAGCTGAAACGTCCTAAACAAGTTATCTTTCGTCAAAACTGGTTGTATTTTCAGAAACAAACTGAAATGTATTGTCTATCTAATATATTTTAGCTAAAGGGATGGTTGGTTGGTTTAATAAAATCATGTTGCTTATTAAAGTGATCTCAATATTTGAGCACCTACAGCGAACGCGAACACGCGACGGCAAGAGCGAACGGAAGTAGCGCGTGTCCTTGTTCGTTCTGAACGCGTCTATGTGAACATTGCTTAAGGCGTACATGTGTTTTGAGGTTAATTTTGCAAAATATCTGAGGTCATAATTTTACTATAATATATTTTTTAAGTTTTGGAATATTTACCACATAGTTAGATTAGGTTAAAATCTGAGGTTGAAATTATATTCTCAAAAAGTATACAAAACAAAACTAATTAATTGTGCAAACTATATTTAATATACCTGTAACTTTCTCCTCACTTGAATCCTTTTCCTTTAATCAATCTTCTACACTAAGTTTAGTATCAAGTGAACCAACACCTAATCACATTAACCCGTGCCAATTTTTCCAATAAAGATTAAATTAATCTCCCGAATTAATCAAACAATTAAAATGCGTTACCAATCGATTGATTGGTTACTGTTACTACTGTAAAATATGATAAAAAACATTTCCAGCTAATTAGTTTTGTCAAGCTTGCACACTAGTGCTAACAAAATGTCACTTTAACTCAAAAGATGTGCCACTTAAACAGTCATTTAGTATGGAATATGTGTACCATCTAATACCAACTACTGTCGTTGAAACCAGCATTGAAATAAGTAATTGAATTAATATTGTTACACTGAAGGTGATTCGTTTGTTTTTGTTTCAGATAACCAAAGGCATATTCGTGCAAACGATAGGGAGTTCAATTCGCTCTTCCGATATGCAGTAAGTCACAATTATTTTTAATCTTAATTGTTATAGTAAATACGTATTTAAACAACTTGTTTTTATTGCTTTATTATAAAAGAAGCATTGAAATTTGTCCTTGGGGCTATTATGTAGATGTATCTAATTATTGAGGAATGCAAAACATAATAATGGGAACTATAAAGCAGAAACTTTATTAAATAGTCTGTGAAATAAGTATACGCTGTTGTCAGATTTGGTTTATTACAATAAAAATAATTATACAATTTTTTATTATATTAATTAATAGAAATAGTTAAAAGTTACATTTTTTTTTATATTTGGTATTTTTAAAATTATTTTTGTAATTAATCAAGTTTTTTAATATTTAGGATTTTCGAAATTTTAAAAAGTTTTTGGATAAATGCTACTAAATATATCGACTGCTTGATCTCAAATTGTTCACATTAGGGATTTTTGCATTAGTGTTTTTGATTTCTGACAATTTCTTACTGAAGCCTGAAAAGAAAAATTCAAAAATTGTGGATCGAATATCAATCATTCATGTTTATGAAATAATAAAACTAATACATTACTAGTTTCGGTTCTACTAGAGCCTTCTACAGATGTAATAAGTTACATATTGAGTATTATTACATCTGTAGAAGGCTCTAGTAGAGCCGAAACTAGTAATGTATTAGTAAGAATAAATTTGTGGTGAAAAACTTAATAAATTATTTTTATTATTTCATTAATAAGTTAATTAATTATTTTTCTGTCATCTTTGGACATTTAAAAAGGTATTTTTATTTGGTCATTATGTTTCTTTACTTACACATCTTTATAGATAGATAGATTTGCAATCTGGAAAGTTCTAAACAAGCGCTAACAACTTTTGGTTGCTTTATGTGTTCTAATTTAAAGCGCCAGCACGTCTTGTTGCTTTCCAGTATTGTGGCTACAAGTTTCTGAGCAATCTAGCTAGCCTGTGCCAGGTGCAAGTTTGAGTATTTATGGGCTTTGTAAATTTAGAATCTTTGTTTTATTATTAACAGCTCTTTAAACTTTAAGAGGATTTGTCTACGATCTCGGATGATGAACTTTTATTTTTGATGTTGGAAGTGCAGGATGAATTTGTCTACTACAACTTCTAAATAATAAAGATTTGGACGGTTGTGGAAAAGTTTGTTATTGTTTTGAGTTTTTTTTACATATCCGATGTGGAACATTTTTTTATCGTGAAATGACGAATTACGGATGATGGATTAGGACATGGACACCATCATGCTGTTGGCTTTGCATTTGCATGGCTGCAGAACTTAGTATTTGGGAACAACTTATTGTGGATTTCTGGCCTTTATTATAAGCACACAAATTATAGTCCAATACTGCATGATGTGTTGTTATGATCCAGCCAAGTTGGGCATGAGTCTAGCCATTACCGTCGGATCCATCCTTACGTTCTACTGATTTGGACTCAGTGCCGATCCTTGAGAATTTTTTTGACTTCCAGGTACCGGTAACTTTTTACAGTCGAAGGCAATTTGATCGTATGATGAAGTACGTACCATTCTACCATATACAGGGTGGGCCAGATTGAAGGGCGTTTTTGAAATGATAATAACTCAACTGTTTTTGTACTTGTTTACATTTTAATTACGTAAACTGAATGAGATGAACTTCAGTTGTGAGGGTGGGTTTATTGGCGTTTGGCTACAATTATTTTTATACAAAAATAAGCACAAACTGTGAGGTCTATGGAAACGAGAGATTAAGTGTCCAAGGAAAATGCGACAAACAACTTTTTTTTGTATATTATTAGTTTTTGCAATTCTGGGATCAAAGAGTTTTCCATCAGGAAAACATATCAACATAAGGTCCGATCACTGCAAGACGGCTTACAGCGCACCAAAATGTGACTTTTTTACTGTGAAGTGGGCGTTGATGCAGTTTATGGTGTTTTTTGTTGCTTAATATGTTTTTATCAACAAAAATTATTTGCATTTTTCGGCGAGCTGCTGGCGTTGTGCATAATCTCCTTCATTCAGTTGTTGGACAAACATAAGCTTTTAGGGGTGATCTTGAAGGTCTTGGTGTAATATTCTGTAAAGTGTTCGACAATTCTTTTGAAGTTCTGCAGCTCGTTTTTGGACAGAGCGCTCTGTACTTTGAGTTACTGCTTGTTTCACACTTTCTACGGAAACTGGTATTTGTACAATTTTGGGACGACCTCGAGGTCTGCACCTATACGTTGATTGTGTTACGTTTTGGAACTGAATCATTACGACTAATATTGAAGCGTTGGCGAAAGCGCCGCTACTCGACAATAAAAAATTTTAGATACTCTATAACTGCAAACGCACGATGTTCCCTTGTCCAGAAAACTATGGTGACTAAGAACGATAAGGATTTCTAAATCGAATGACATCAGCTGCGAGCTTGTATTCTCTTCTTTTCACGTGTACTACCCGTTCCAAAAAGGTTTTTTTATTTTGCTCTAACCAATTTAGTGTTTGCATTTTCACATGTTTTTGGTGCTCCGCGAGTTTTGTTGCCAGTTGTGGGATTTGTTGCTTGTTTCAAGTTCTGACTGATGACTTCAAAAAAGTATTTTTTGAGTTTGGAACCCAATTTGTATGTAGTCGACTTTGGAATATCAAAGATATTGCGTATACGTTGGTAACGTTAAGTGGTAGTTGATTTGTTGAAATGTTGTCTCTACTAGATCATGTTTCTACATTCATCTACGTTTGTAAAACTGAGGCATGTTTGCTGAGGGATAGCAATGTTGTCATCGCTTGGATTTTGTTTTTTATATATTTTAGCTTTCGCGTAGTTGGTTGGCACCTCAATCAGCAAGCCCGACTTACGTGATTTTAGGATTAAATATGTCAAACTAATTGCTCTGTAGATTTTACCATTGCCCCGATTTTGGCATAAATACTACGTTAATTACACTCCAGTTGCTTGGTATGTGTGAAAGTGTTATGCTAATTTTAACGATGTTACGTAGGGTTCTTTTCAGAACAGCAAGTCTTTTTTTTGTAAAATGATGAGTTAAACCTCGTTACCTCTTGGAGACTAGGATGGTTCAAACCTATTTGTATTTTTTTTTGTGCTATGAGGGGAATCTTCCTAAAGACTTGCAATGTGTTGGATTTACGAGCGCTTACTAACTCTCCCCTCCACTTCCTTTCCTCCTCTAATTTGAATTCTGGAACTTTGACACCTGTGGGTGCTGGCGGAGTTGAGGGGAGTAGATATGACTTAGGGGACTATTAGTCGGATCAGAGTTGGTCGACTTTGCTTTGGGACTTGCCGGGTTTTTGGCTTTTTTGGCGCTGAAGGCACCTGACGTGGGTTAGCTGAAGGCCTAGTGGGGCAAGTAGATAAGGAGGTCTCACCCGTATTCATTCTTGGCTTTTCTTTTGAGGGAGGCCTGGGCCTGGTGATTTGGAGTCTTGATGGGTTGTGGCTCGGCAGGTGTCAGGCCTCACTCAAGCGCAAGCTGCTTTGATTTTGGTTTGCCTCCGTCCAGCCTTTTTTGTTAGGCACTTTAAGGTTTTTTTGATTATGAGTTTTTGCTAGTGTAGAGCCTGGATCTGCTCTTTGACTGATTTTGTGTAATTTCCTTATTTTTTCAGCAAGGATCTAATATTTGCACTGAGGTGTTTGCTTCACGCTTTTTGGGCGGGAAGATGTGAGTTTGTTCTATCGTCTTCACACCATAAGAATTTTGTTTTTGTAGCATTATGTTGTGAGGCCTAGTTACTGTTTTTCTTGTCATTGTTGCTCTTATTCTGTTAAGTTTCCTGTTTTACTACGTAATCTTGTTTGACAGTGCTTGTGCAGCTTTCTTCTAAAACTGTTTTATGGAGTTAACAAACGTATCTGTTGGTATCTCCAGCTTGTAACTTGTTCTTTGTTACAGAAATTTTAGTTAATTTACTTGCTTTATAGTTTGCTAGTGATATGTCCATATATTTGCGTTCTCTACGTTGCGTTTCTAAATGTTTCTACCCAGTTTTTGGATTCTTTCTACTGGTGGAGATGTTTGCTGATCGTAGTGAATGATCTAAGATTAATTTTCTTACTGATCTTATTCTCTACTACTACTCTTGTTTGTCACTACGTATCTAGAACAATGATTCTATAATGGCATTATGTTTAGTGTATGTTTTGCTATGATACATGTACGGGGGTACATTGCATGGAAGTTTGGCTGATAAAAGTCTTCTACCCGGAATGTGTGGCGCTTTTATTATTCTTTTGCAAGTTCAGTTTCTGGACAAGGGCGATATTGATGTTATGTTTTAAAAGTACGCATTGAGTGGAGGCAGCTCTATAGTCGGGTACATTGATCTGTACTACCTTCAACATTTTTTTTACTATTTTTTTGTCGTCGTTTGACAATTTTTTTTCTCTTCTTTTGTCGGGACACGTTTTTTTGGGTTGTTGTCATCATTTTTAGGATGTGACGGTGCCCGGTGGGATATTCTGGAGAAAATTAGGTGAAGTTTGCTCTCTAAAGTGTTCATCTTTTTCCGGGCGTTTTTGTTCATAAGTAGGGCATTTGGCATTTATTTGGTTTTCTGAGCCGGTTTTATCATTTTGTCTGGTCTCTGTACTTATGCAGTACCTCCAGCCTGTTTAACATAGTGCTCTGTTTACGACATTTTTTGGATCTGAAATTTCTATGAAAACTATATGACTATATATCTTGCTCTTAAGAAGGCTTTTTTTAGCAGATGCGATTCGAAGCCATTTTACTTACTATTTTCTGGTCATTATTTGACAATTCTCTTCTTTTCTCTATTTGACGGGACGTAACTTTCTGTTTTTTTAGGTGCCTGGAGGTTTATTCTGGAGAAACCTAAGAGAAGTTTGCTCCCTAAGGTTCTATTTTTTTCCCGGGCACTTGTTCATGAGTAGGGCATATGTTTGGGATTTGATTATCTGATAGTTTCTTGCTCTCAGGCGGCGCGTAGTTCGACAATTTTTTTTTTTTTTTTATGTTTGATCTGACGCAACCTTTCTGGTTTGTTGTCTTCATTTTTAGGATGGGACTTTGTTTGATGGATTTTTCTGAAGAAACCTAGCTGAAGTTTGCTTCCTAAGGTTTCTATATTTTCCCGGGCGCTATTGTCTCTGAGTAGAGCATAGATTTGGGATTTGATTTTTTGATCCGATTTTACCATTTTGTCAGGTCTTATGAGGTTCTGTACCTCCAGCTTGTTTAACAGAGTGCCCGGTTTAATGTCATATTACGACATTTTTTGGATCTGAAAGTTTTATCAAAATTATTTGAAGTGTCTTGCTCTCAAGAAGGCTTTTTTTAGCTGATGTGATGCGAAGCCATTTTTTAGCCGGCTTGTCTGCACATAGGATTTTTAGGAATTTATTTTTGTAGGTGCATACATGCATTTTCTTAAACACATCCATCTTACCAAGGATGATAGATTTAATGGATTTTGCCTCATGGGTTTTGAGGGAGCAGCCTGAGCATTCTTTTGGTATTATTTTTAATGTAATTTCTTCTAAGGGTATTTCTGAAGAAGTCTTTTTGTTGATTCCTCACTAATTTTTGTTGTAACCACACCGCCGTACTGCTGCAGGACAGGTTTTGCTTTTACGCTCATGTTGTGTCTGCAGCTGGTAAAGATGGTGTCGAGTGTTGCTGTTGCTTCCGCTTTTTGGACTCTTTTTGTTTTTGTAGCTTTGAGTTTCTCCACTCTTAGTGCTACTCACCTGAGGCATCTTGTTGGTATTGACCAACATTTTTTAAAGAAAATCTTTTAACTCTGTAGCTCTTGTTACATATTAGCATCACTAGCCGGAAATAGGGTTTAGGTTAGACCAAAGAGTTTGCAATACATAACGGAAAGGATTGGAAATGTGATGATAGTCTTTCCGAAGCAAGGGTATCACGCAATAGTGTTGGTCTTTTTGTGCAATTTTCATATTTGCGACATTGAGATTACTATTCCCTACCCAAGTGGAGTCTGATTTGCTGACCGATTTTTTAGACGGTCAAAATCTAAAAACCAAGGTAAAAAATAGCAATGCATCTTTTGGCCGGGATATCTATAATAGGATATTTGGCTTCGGTGTCTTGGATCTGTTGGATGCACTGAGGTTGTTCTTTTCTTTGTCTCTGAGAATTGGTTTGCAGTTTCTTGGTAAACTATTATTATTACTTTCCAACTGGGATATCCGGCATATTTATTGGCACATCACAAATTAGTGGTATCTTTTGCGTTGTTTTGTTAACGTTCTTCTAGAGTTTGTCGCATTGCCATTTTTTGTTTTATATTTTGAGTCTTTACTTTTCTGTGAAAGTGTTTAATTAAATTTTGTTTTGGTGCGTTTGACTGGTTTTTGATTGAGGTTTTCTTTTTAAGCCTGGTGTTACGTGTGAGTGACGGTGGAACCCACTTGTCTGCTGTCTGTGCGTCCCATTTAATATGCTTATTCTATGAAAACCGTTCAGGCAGCTTTAGAACATTTTTTTTTCTAGAACACATTTTTTGAGAAGCAGATACTAAGAGGAAATTTTGACTTTGCATTGGAAATTAAAAAAATCATTAACTCTGAGATTGTTATTTTTTTCTTGGTACAACTTCTATTTTACTGTTGCTTACGTTGGATGGTAGGATGAACCTGTGCTGAGGTTGTGGTTGCTTCAGTATTGGCGGTGTGACAAAGAATAGAGACTTTGTTGCGCTTCAAATAGTGGGGAGGATACTGTCCAGTGACAATAGCGTACCCTCGTTTATTGTAGACGTTTTACTACAACCGTTTTTAGAGGCCGACAATGTTTATACCAATTTTTAGACAAGGTTTTTACAGCAAAAGTATTAGTAGTATGTAGTGTTAGTGGTTATTTTAAGCTCTGGCCAAAATTCTCTCTTCCCTTCCTCCTTACTTAGTGGAACATTAAGAGACAGGCTTTGTTGGGTAAGGCTCCTCGAATCTTGACGTTTCATTCTGCAGGTTTGATTCTAGCTTTGAAGAATATTTGAAAGTAATTTTATGTAATGTAAGTATAATTACATTTGATCATCATAGATGAACAATTTTTCTGTCGTATCTTCTATTGCTTTGGCAATCTTTTCGCTACTTTGATAGTTTTTGTTATCCTTAGAAGCATCAACAGCTTCTCCATTATAGCAAACATACAGTTATCTAGAAGCTTATTTGTCTTGGGCTTTGGAACAACTCTACTCCTACAGAAAACAAACTAGAATACCGGATTTATTTTGTTTTCTTTATATATCTTAGTCGAAACACCAAAATTGAAATTTTGAATTGATCATGGTGGAATTTTCTATAGTTTTTATAGTATTTTTAGTCTCAAGGACAGGAAAACTTTTTTTTTAGCACGTTGGCGAAATGCTGCAAATGCTTTCTGGCTCATGGTGCTAAAGAGATTTTTTTCAAATAAAACAAAATTGATTTTTTGAGAATTATATTTTTTTATCGGGCTTAGCGGAAAAGATTTTTCCGCTCTAGGGCCGCAATGCATTATTTTCCGATCTAAAATAACGAAAAAAAAAACTGTTTTTTAAAGTGGCAAAAAAATATGTTACTGAACCTTTCTGCAACATTTTGTTATTATATTACTGAATCAAAATTTATGCAGCGAAAATCATTTTTTATATTTATATTTTCATAATTTGATAAATAATTAGTATATTTATTTTCATTGACCATATTTGCATCAAACTTAAAACATTTTACGAATATAAATATTAATGATGTAACTCAGTGTAATCTTTTCCACTAAATTAATTACCAAACAAATAAAAATTAGCATACGTTGAATGAGCGTGGTCGGTGACCTTCATTATAATTAACGTAACGCTTGTTTTTGTTGCAGAACAATTATATCAAGACCTCGAAGTACACAGTGCTGACATTCCTGCCCCTGAATCTGTTCGAGCAGTTCCAGCGCCTCGCCAACTTCTACTTCTTGTGCCTTCTAGTACTGCAATTGATACCTGCTATCAGCAGTTTGACGCCCATCACCACCGCATTACCGCTCATTGGTGTACTCGGTCTTACCGCCATCAAAGATGCATACGATGATTTCGTAAGTATAGTCAATCGAAAACCTGCAACTTTCTTAGCTATTAATTACTTGGATTAAAATCATTTATTTAGCTAACCACTTTTTTTTTGTTTTTAGCAACGTCACATGTCGGATTCGCAAGTCAACAATAGAAAATCGCAGGCGGTGCGCAACGGGAAGTTGGAAAAGGAGCGATGGTCGGCTGTCCAAGTGGGCGACATCATCCGCATGGACAACAACCAATTTGTGGCCGCCGACATCCTGTTGCTAGCGTCAAGCGAACCTAACGGTCTGTGTTACATCGAGACTGCCGAATTAGATGGGTAAGTTCTAAATTATTATTTATCAAGCGACGACTGCTTTACATTCTAACATTTGATATTTTAGTGAAACAAACTTAAAATGCCGTCAGTGTCTAGTGGAGACGGCAGAGATGGGCCAGGACGACTCTCTAATCAGTGCGTTTGATGGCGAGATCATCTGCGAAACACCCAACAACCTACTGAACAAATTTGATGGTACATTGAAGTGGAAGAACAAACAGTACTCCCTAGACAACGACAAAATTATACTTAGAGGCTGTGTCCTGCGCAACACGCAATGGTGCTACGGAGTCGTGATCTTTGCTGGCAAAGACACGAAACTTATGCAAAACAGTGGCAAGACCAAATTCAAACGCACTAGCATAGATAGACTTCTTAATTTTTTAATTATAGGAGTAAGTAATAACCATTGCACAACAATATACAAACATAACCATACATTTACTTATGCAAGTTTGAACTTTTCAGATAGTGTTTTTTTTACTGTCCATGTGCCTTTTCTGCATGGTGGCGTGCGGTATTTGGGAGACGCTCGTCGGCAGATACTTCCAAACATATTTGCCATGGGATTCACTGGTGCCGATCGAGCCACTGGGTGGCGCTACGATAATCGCTCTGCTCGTGTTCTTCTCGTACGCAATCGTCTTGAACACGGTCGTCCCGATATCGTTATATGTCTCAGTGGAAGTGATACGTTTCGTGCAAAGTTTCCTCATCAATTGGGATGAACAGATGTACCACGACAAAACAAAAACGCATGCCAAAGCTCGCACGACCACCCTCAACGAAGAACTGGGCCAAATAGAGTACATCTTTTCCGATAAAACGGGTACACTTACACAGAATATTATGACGTTTAATAAATGTTCAATTGCAAATCGCTCATATGGTGACGTCATAGATAAAACCACTGGCGAAATTATAGAAATTACGGATGATTCAACCCCTCTTGATTTTTCATTCAATGACAACTACGAGCCCGATTTTAGATTCTTTGATAAAACTCTATTAGATGCTGTCAGACGGGATGACGTAGATTGTCACAACTTCTTTAGGTTGCTAGCACTGTGTCACACGGTTATGTCGGAGAATAAGGATGGCCGTCTGGAATATCAAGCTCAATCACCGGATGAAGCCGCCCTAGTCTCAGCTGCACGTAATTTCGGCTTCGTTTTCAAAGAGCGGTCACCCAATAGCATTACCATAGAGGTTATGGGTAAAAAAGAAGTATACGAGTTACTTTGCATCCTTGATTTTAACAATGTCAGGAAGAGGATGTCAGTCATATTGCGCAGGGATGGACAACTCAGGTTATATTGTAAAGGTGCTGATAATGTTATCTACGAGAGGCTCAGGAATGATTGTGATGATCTCAAGAATCGAACACAGGAACATTTAAATGTAAGTTATTGGTTTTTATTAGTTTCTGTTATGTCAGTGTTCAATTGATATTGACATTTTGTTCTCTTTCTAGAAATTTGCGGGTGAAGGTCTAAGGACGTTGTGTCTTGCGTGTCGTGATCTTGATGAAGAATTCTTCAACAATTGGAAGCAACGGCACATGGAGGCGGCTCTCAGTTTGGTGAACAGGGATGAACGTCTCGATGAAATCTACGAGGAGATTGAAACGGACATGACCCTCTTGGGAGTCACTGCCATTGAGGATAAACTGCAGGACGGTGTTCCTCAAACCATTGCCAACCTCATACTAGCAGGAATTAAAATTTGGGTACTTACCGGTGATAAACAAGGTAAGAAGAATTCACATCACATCACTGTGTCGATTTTAAGCGGATTTTCATAGAAAACATACAACATTTATATACAAACCCAAAAAAATGTTCGATGCATTAATTTTAACCCAGTGGCGTGGGAGTGAAATTATACAATATTTTAGCAAATCGCAAATAATTTCTCCACATTTATATGGAAATTTTGCTTTTTTTCTTTGAAATAGGCCGGTAAATAAACTTTTTGTGATTAAGAAAGTGTTTTTTGTTGTTCTTTTTAAATTAATCTGACATACGACTTCCGGTTTTTAGTAGTTTAAATTCTTAAATAAATTTTACTCTCTCCTTTAAACATGCTCAAAACTATGGTAAGCATTTGTGGGATTTTTTGAGACCATTTTGCTATTTTTTACTGTAGTAGGCTGCGTGACTATCAAATTTATATTTGAGAGGGCATTTTTTTCTGAAGTGTGTTAATATTTTCCAGTGGCGGTACATACGTTTTCTTTCTTTCTTTTTTTACCACACCATTGGGTGTAGGAAGACAAAGTTGCACTAGCTGTATGTCCAATGTCCCACCAAGAAACTTTTGGAGCAATGATCTTACGTGGATGTGCTAAAGGAGTAAGCCCAAACTATAAAAAGGTGGGGTTGGATTTTTCCACAGCACGAAGCAAAGCGTGTGCCGAGCACCAAATTTTTGACATATTCGAAGATATTCCGTTAATAGCATAAACAGAGTATCCCAGCAGATTCCTACGATATTGCATTCAACAGCGGGTGCACGTATTGCTGCTTGCTGACTACTACGCCACCCGTAGGTGTGATAGTTAAGTAGATTTAATCTATATGGTCAACAAATCTGTTTCTCTGGGGTACTTACGGTGTTTTGCTTTTTTTTTGAGGTCCTGGCGGATGGTTAGTCTTGGAGTTGGAAGTGGTTGCCCATATGGGGCAGGCATATAGGATTTGCGGCGATGATTGTTTTGTAAAGACGAAGTTTGTTTTTGGTCCATAAGCCTGTGATTCTGTCGAACAAAGAGGCTAACAAAGTTGTGGCTAGTTTAGCCTTGTCTATACCAGCGGTAATTTGTCTTGCTCAGAAAAGATTGTAACGGAATAGTGATTACTTCAATGCATTTGGAGGTGTATAGCAAAGCAGTGTCGTCCGCGTACTGTTTGGTGGGGACCGGGATATCTGATACAAATAAATTAAACAAAAGAGGCGAAAGGTTTAAGCCTTGTATAACCTCAGCCAAGATGCACCGGCTGGTGCATTTTGCTTGCTTATTTTGATGGCGATAAAACGGTCTTCTAGAATGCAGGCAGTTGCGTTAAACGTAGTGGAAAGTTTAGATGGTGTTGCTTCCAGATTAAGCCTTCGTATCACACTTTATCGAAAGCCTTCTCTATGTCTAGAAAGACCGTGCCGGTTGCTTTGTTTATATTGAAGCCGTCAGAAATCATGTTGGAGACTCGAAATAGCTGATGGGACGTAGAGTTATAATGCGAAAACCGTGCCGAAAGGGCGTGATGAGATTTTGATCTTCAGTGTGTTCTTTCAGTTTGGTGAGGATGGCTTTTTCGGCAATTTTTTATAGCGAGCTAAGCAGGCTTATCGGGCGGTAATTTTGAGTGAACATTCGGTCTTTTCCCGGTTTAGGCAGCATGATGCCATGAGCTACTTTCTAGTTGGTAGGGAAGTAGAAGAGCCTGAACATACTGTCGGGTAGAGCTGTGAGGGTCGAGTTTTTTTAAGATTACGTATAATATTTAATACTTCTTACGGTTTTATGTGAGTAGAATTATCGTTTGGGGCTACGGCCCGTATGTACTGTACTTACGGTGGATATTATGAACGTGGTCCAGATCTACATCTTCATAATGGGGGGAACATTGCGTTTTGAGGCTGTTTGCCATGGCCTTGGCTTTGCCTTTGTTGCTGTATTGAATTTCATTAGATGCATGGATAGCTGGTAGTGGAGTTTTTTGAGGGGCTTGTTCTGATTCAATTCTTTAACTAGTTGTGAACAATTTCTTGATTTGTGGTCTCTTATATCTTGGCGAACGCGGATTTGAGGTGGTCTGTCGTCTGGGTCTCTGGATCTCTGCCGTCTTAACCCTCAATTTTTAATCTTCATTGACATTGAATCATTTGTTTACACCTGCCAGGTATGGGTGCATTTTTTTTGCTAAGGAGAGTTTTGTGTGCATTCCAATATTGTTTACAGTTTTTCCAAAAATTTGTGTATTAAGAATAAAACATATTTGAACTTTACGTTATATGTTATTAAGTATACCCCGTCTTGAGACGGCGCTGGGCATTAGAGGGTTAACTAGCTCTGTTTTTCTTGCGGATTTAGTTTTTCTGATCATTGGGAATACCAAGCAGATTGTCTGGTCTGGAAGGGCGATGTTATAGTGTTGATCAGGTTATTTATGGTATTGTCGATGTCTGCGCAGGTAGTGAACGGTTTTTGGTTAGTTGGCTATAATTTTTTTGAAGTGCTGCCAGTTGGTGGGGGGGGGGGCAGAAGGTTCCGAATGATAGGAGGGACGAGGCTGCCAGTTTGCAGACAACTGGGCAGAACTTTGCTCATTTATTACTGATAAGTCTATACGATTAGTGATGTTAGTGATGGCTGTGTCCAGTACATGTAGTCGGTAGCCCTGAGTGCTATAAAAAGTTGTTCAGCGGGGCAACAGATTTGAAGGCAGACAGTAAGTGACCGTAGCACAATGGGCTAGTGCGAGGACTGTTGAGCAGGCAGCCCGGGTTCGATTCCCGGCAGCAGCATTATCTAATTTGTCAAATATATTTCGATGCGGTCGTCTATTTCGCAAGGCAATGGCAAACCACCGAAGTATTTGTCTAGTAAACCCCTCTAGTCCCGCATGTTTGAGTAGAACTATTATCGCACACCACATACGAGAGGGGTGCCTACGCCAGTATAAGAAGAAGAAGTAAGAGCATACATCAGTTGTATTTTCCATTTTTTATTTGCGATAAGACTTGGCGTTGATATCGTCCGCTAGAATAGTTGGTATGTTTCCCGTAAATAACAAATCAATGTCACCAGGTATAAGGGTTTAAATTGACCGTGGCTTTTTGTGTTTATGATCACAGCATTCACTTCCAGCGATTTGAAAATGGGGCAAGTAAATTCTGAGTGGTCGATAGAACGCTTGACAAGTATCGCAGTGCTTCTTCCACTTATACTGTCTCTGTCGGTGCGGTAAAGGTGGTAATTTTGAATGTTGGCCCCGACGTGGGCTTGAGGTTTGTATCGCTGAGGAGCATAGTATAAATCTTGTGCTTGAGACTCGAGTTCATCTAGTTTGGAGAGAACTCTACAGTCATTCCAAAAACAGATATTGAGGACCAGTTGGTCGGCTACATTATCCATGATCTTGTTGGGTGGACGGGAGCGAAGCGATTAGGGTGGAAAAGAAACCCTTGTCGCTGTCTTTATTACGAGTTACGTCCTCAAAGATTTGATTTCTCAGTAAAATGCGGCTAGGAACGTTTTGAAGCATGGGCTTGAGGCCGCGGTTGAGAAGTTTGTTGATTTGCATCACCTCGACCTTAATAGTTATGTTGGAAAGCCGTGTAATTTAAAAAAAATCTTGCTGCGAGGAAGCTAGATGTAAACAATGTAGATGATTCCTATTCTTTTGGCGGATATAATATCGAGTTTTAAGTATTTGAGCTCAGCATGACTTCTCCCTCGGTGATGTCTGCGGGAATATCACAAAGCTCTTGAGACTCGTTTTTGGTTGCTATTTTGATCTAATTTTAGGAAATGTTTTGAGTTGTTTGTTTCTATTATTTTGGCGGGCATTTTTATCTTTTTATTTGCTTGAAAATAATGTAATTTTTTTCATTGGATAGTCACGATGATTTAACTTTTTACGTTCTTTATGGTAAGCGTGGTTTGATTTAGTTATTTTGGGAATTCGTCATTTTTTTTGCTACATTTTTTATCTAAGATTTGAAGTTATTCCATGTCTAGTTTACTTTTTGCAAGGAATTTTTTAATCAGGTACAAGTTTGACATTTCTGGATCTAAACTTTTTTATGGGATTAAAACAACTTATTTAAAGGTGCATTTGGTTAATTTTGTTTTGATAAGTTGTGAAACTGACGGAACTTTATTTAAATTAACATAATTGTTAATGTTTATATATTATTATTTAATTAAAAAGGATTAGACTAATCTAAACCGGCATAAAACAAATAGTCGGCTTAAATAATAATTAGCTGCTAATTATACTATAATTAAACAATCTTTTTTTTTATTTTTACAATCCAATTGCGCACGCGAGCCTTGCTTATCGCACAATATTTTTTTTTGCTATAATTGTTTGAGGCAACATTCAAATCTATATACCGCATTGCAAATTAGAACATCAAATATTTATTGAACAGAGTTTGATGATCTCGACGAAATCAGAAATTCAATTAAAAAATGAAAAAATAATAATCAATAATGTTAACTCATTAACACGTCGAGGTATGCTAGAAATGAGATTATTAATGTCTACAACCTTCTTGAATTTGATGTCGCGAGGGAGAGAATTATCTTGTTGAAAATGTTATTTTCTAAGCTATATAGCTCTAACTCTGGATTCAAAATGTTTTTAATATACCGATTTTTGTTTATACTTCTCTCTACAAAAAGAAGAGACTGTTTATAATATGCCCTCAAACTATAACTGCCTGAATATGGACTATGTCTTTCAATATTAAATTAATAATTCCAACGATTATTGCGTATTTGACTCTTCTGAAACCAGCCGTAGTTACTGCTTTATTTTAAGGACGGCAGTATTGACGATTATGCGATCGGTAGATGAAGAGCTTGATCTTTACCTTATGGTAGTATTAAGTCATCTTTATCATCACCCAGCTCGTTCAGTCTACTGTAAGCCATAAACCACCTTCGTAGCCTGCTATGGTCTTCTGATTTGGGTTTTTTGGATCTAGTTTTTTGCTTTCTTTTGTCGTCGGCTCTTGATCTCAACTCTTAATTTTTTTTTGGTCCATCTTCCGTTCTTCATTCGACCTACGTGGCCAGCTCATCTTCATTTGAGTTTTATTGTTTCTTCAACTACGTCTACCACTTTGGGTTTTCACCGTACGTCTTCATTGGTTATGCGGTGTAGGGATACTCCGATCATTGGTTTCTTTTAAGTTTTTTTGTTAAGATGGCGGTTAGGTTTAAGGTTTCCGCTTCATATGTAAGGTCAGGTAAAATACATCGATACTTTTAAAGATGTAACTTACTTTCTATACGCTGCCCAAGCAAGGTTATTCTAATTTCATGACTAAGGTGTACTAGACCCACGTTTGCGTTTCTGATATATATTTAGTGTTCACTCTGAAACAAATTAGTCATTATTTTTGGTTTAGAAAAATTGATCTTCAAATCAAGTTTGTCTAGCATCTGTCTTAGCTTTCCAAGGTTATTGCTCAAAAACGAATTTGGTGTCTTTATCTTTGGCATGTCTCGCTCAGTAAACTCTCCAGGAAGCCTTTTAGTTTCATTCCTTGGCGGAAGGTCTTTTCTCTTATCATCTGGTTTTTGTGGTGGTGCTTCTCTTCTATTAGGTGATGTTATTCTATGATGCTTTTTTACGAACAGGTGAACTTTCCTAGGGGAAAGTATTTTCTTCTCTCTGGGAGAATTCAGTATTTTGTTGGCAAACTGTTCTTCAATTTTTTTACCGCAATTCAAAATTCAATTCTTAGTGTTTCTGTCTACCATTGAGACTAGTGTCTATTTTTTACTTCGATTTTATGTAAGGAACGGGGAGGGTGTTACGTTACCAACGGTTTAATGTTCATTCCGAAGCACAACGAAACACTGGAAATAAATACATAGTGATCATACTCGGGGTTCGAACTCAAGGTACAATAGAGCAACTTTAGCTTGTCTTACGGAATCTGAGCGGGAACATTTTTGTTGTCTGTAAATAATATTATTAGCTGTCCAGAATTTCAAAGTTTTATAAACTAGGGCCCCTTTCACACGCAGATTTAGAATCTTGGATTCAGGTGATACATACGTTTAAATGGGATCTTTCAGACGTATTTGGGCGACGAATTCCGAATCGCTATTCTGAATGCTTGCGTCGGGATTCTCTAACTAGTCCGAATCTGGGCTGCTATTCTCGAAGTTAGACGAACGAGTTTTGCACTCGAATCCGCCATATTAGCGTACCATTTTGTGTTTTTGGTATTCTTGAATGGGACGAACGGAATCTTATGCGACTCTTTCGCATGATATTGTTCTACTGCTACAAACCAGTAGTTTTACTCAAATTTCGTCCGAAAGTGAAGCGTGAAACTTAAATTATGATGGAAAATACCGGAAAAAATAAATAATTGGGCTTTTGTTAATATTTACTTGTTAAATACCGGTTTGTAATTGAAAGATTATAAATTTTATTGAAAGTAAAAACTAATTAACACATTAATTAATCCTATTATACCCTTCTCTTATTTTATACTTAATACTTCATTAAAAAAATATATAGTAAAGGAATTAATAGATTTACTACAAGAATATATTGCCATGCAGAGTATATGGTTTAGATATTTCAAGAAAAGTAATAACTAAAAATAAACATATTTATCAATATGTATTACGCACATGACATATTTATTATATTGTGTATTAAAATATCATATATTGCATTCTTTAATATATTTAATTTTAATCACATTGTTGGATACCAAAAGCAAATTTTGCATCTGAAAATATGAATGTATAAACATTTGAGGAAACATTCGAGGTAACATTCATTAATTTAGTTCTTATATGCTTTTTATAAAAAGCAAATAATAATTAAATTAATTAATATAACCTCAAACATAACTCTTAAATATGTGCAAAAATAAGTAAACAAACCGAAATGACAGAATAATGCCGTGTTGCCACATAGTAATAAAGCAACGCACACGAATTGTGTTCATGAGATTCTACGGTTGTTCAAGAATACCAAAACGTGTGGCGCATTGTTCTCATGCGAAACTTTTTACTCGAACCGATTCCTGCACTAACATGTGCGTGTAACTTCGAGAATAGCAGCCCTGTACAAAAGAATCCGGGTTGTATGCGTATTAGCGTATACGGATTCAAAATCTAGGCAGCTGAACCTGCGTGTAAAAGGGGCTTAATATAAATAAACGGGTAAATTATTATTAGATGAATAAAAAGAATTTTTAAAATATTTTTTGTTAAACTTTAAAGTTAATTATTTACCATATTTGTTTTTCTTTTATAGAAACGGCAATAAATATAGGATACTCTTGCCAGCTACTTACAGACGAAATGGTGGACGTATTCATAGTGGACGCGTCGACATACGACGAAGTCCATCAACAGCTACTTAAATTTAAAGAAAACATTAGGATAGTGAATACATACCAACCTAGAAGTCCGGCCGCAAATGTTCAGCCGACAAACGGCGGCGTTGAGACGAGGGACCACTCAATAGGCACCTCGACGCCGCCTCAGGCAACAGCACCAGCCGTCAGTGTCGTCACTTTCAGGTGGGATGATGCCATAGAAACTTGCCACACTCAGAGAGCAAGGTAGACGAAACAAACAAAAACAAATATATGCAAACTTTCGTGTCTCAAATTATTATTAACTCTAGTTTCCTTTATGTACTTTTTTATATATCTCTAGCGGCCTGCTAATTAATATAAATTCTACGTAGTTTATGATCCGTTCTTTGGTGGTAAATAGTATTTTTTTCAATTTAATTGGCTTTCGATATTTGTTGCTAGATTAGAAATTTTTGATTATATCATTTTTTGCTCGAATTTTTACGCATTGGCAATACTTAAATTATTAAAAACAAAAAGCTTCACGCAAGTGTAGTAATTCGTTACAGATGCACAGACAAATTTTGGATGTTCAAAACTTCATTGTTCTGTTATCAAGTTTGTCTATTAATTTAATATGTAAACCAAAGTGTAAGGAATTATTACAAAATTGTATGTGACTAAAACTATTTTTATTACTTTAGAAAATGTTTGTATATACTAATATGACTACTTGCTCTCTAGACATGGAAACCCCATACTTACTGTAGGCGTTTGCTTCCCGCTGAGACTGTATCACAATGAACAGTGTTAATCTACCTCTTTTACAGTACCGAATTGGAGTATCGAGGAGGTTCTCCAGACGATAAGCTGGAAGAGACGACGGCAGGTTTTGCTATAGTTATCAACGGTCATTCGTTGGTGCATTGTCTGCATCCTCAACTAGAAAGATTGTTCCTAGAGGTAGTCACAAAGTGTCGCAGTGTCATCTGTTGCAGGGTAACTCCCTTACAGAAAGCATTGGTCGTGGAATTGATTAAAAAGAATAAGCATGCTGTCACGTTGGCGATTGGGGATGGCGCCAATGATGTATCAATGATCAAAGGTAAGATTTTTACAATATCTAAACTAACAACAATATTAAACTTCCAAAATAACTGTTTATGGTGGGATTTTAACAAATTTCTTATGTTACTTTTGTTGTCATCATTCTAAACGAACCTTAGCTTCAGAAATTGATAGTTTTTTTAATTTATTTATTTATCGTTGGCATTTTCTGATACGATGCTAATTACCTACACTAAAAGTTTAGACTACCACATTTAGAAACTATTCCGTAAATTTGGGGATTCTAAGTTATTATTTATTATAAGTAGAAATCCATCATGGGACACCAGGGGTACTTCTTCCCACCAATGGTAGTGCCGAACTCTTAGCGGTTAAAATCCTTCATTTCCTAACCAGGGTTTACTGACAATACTTTATACTGTTGTTTTTTTTTTTTCAATTTGTCTCTCTTCCGTTTTCTGCTGGATTGCGGTGATCATTGAGTTTATGATGTTCTATTTATTTATATCCTTAAACATTTTATTCACAAATTTTCTTCTGGGTCTTAGGCTCTTATCCATCTTCTGTTCGGGCAGGAGAATACTGAGTGCTCGGCGTTATCTGACTGCTCGCAGTACACATTTATCTGTGTATTTGGATCTTTTTTAAGGTATTCTTGGAAGCAGCAGTGCCCTGTGAGGAATTACATTATGCAGTAGCTTACCTGATCATGCTTCCTAATGTACCTGAGATATTCGGGATAGCTAATCCCGAATATTTTTCCAGACGTCTTTTTTGCTCTTATCCCATCTCTCTTTTCATTTAAAGAGTTCTGTCTCTTTATACCCTTTTTTGGCGGCCGTGTTCCCAATTATTTTCCTCTAGGACGGTGGTGGAAATTGTTCCATCTATGATCAGGAAGCTTAATTTTGGGATGGTTCTGTATCTTCTGCAGATCCTCAGAGCCTATCTTCTCTGGGCTTGCTCCAGGATGTTGCGGTACTTCTTATATTTGATGGCTTCTGTCCATACTTTGGTCTTGTAAAGAATTATTCTATCGTTGGATGCGCTCATTTCTTTTGCTAGTTAATGGTGTCTTTGGGCTCTACTTTGGTTCTATTGAGCGTGAACTTTAGGCCTTCTACGCCTCTCTTGCCTGTTAGTAGTATCGTCTTTGCGATATTTAGCACGTTCTCGATTATTCATTTGTTTATTTGTTTCAGTACTAGGTTTACTAGTCTGGTCAGTTCTTCTTTTGTTTTTGCCAGTACGATAATTCCAGATTGTATGCGATGAGCTCAACGTCTTCTGGTAAATCTATGTTTAGAACTCTGTCGTATAAGACGTAGGTTCTTTTCCGTCTTCGTTTATTATAGATTTGTTTGTGAAGTATTAGCTTTCTCAGGTAATAATTCTCTAAAGTATTAGCTTTCTCAGGTAATAATTCTCTAGAATGTTGATTTTAAAGGCTTTCTTGATGTCTACTGTGACTAGAGCTCAGATTTGTCTAGTTCTTTGGCTTGTATTCTTCTTTTTTTGACTATCTCTTTGGCATTCTCTACTGCCATTACAGTCGATCTTTTTGCCCTGAAGCCGTATTGGTTTCGGTTGGTGTTTATGTGATATTCAGAAGTTCCGCGTTGTTATTATCATGTGGTTCTCACTTCTTTGCATGTTTGAATTTGTCTTAGAGCTTATTGGCATTGTATATGTTTGGGATGTTTTCTTGAAGCAGCTCCCATCGACGATGGTTATTATTATTATTTTATTTATTATACGTAGTTAATCTCAAGTTAACAGTCACTGATGATAGCTTTATGCAAGTTGTGTTGCATTGTGCAAACTTTTTTTGTTTTTTTTTTTTATTATGCCGTACTTTTGAACGGGTCTAGAGGGAGTAGTTTGATATCTGAATACTCTCTTTTTCACATAGTAGTAGTCTTTGTCTCAATTTTTTTTTGCTTTCTTTTGTCTACGGTGGCAAGAAGTTTTAGATTGAATTGAAGAAACATCTTTTTGGATGTCCAAATCCCGCCCAAACAATGTTGTTATTTTGCTCAAAAACGATTCGAAATAAACTTGGTTGCTCCCAGAATTGGTTGTTATGAAGTTTCCGTTATTTTACTTGTAAAATATTTCTAAAAATGGCGAGCCGAGTGAACCAGAAGAGTTATTTTTAGGGCAAACTATGGCGGACGTACTTTTTGTGGATTCTTGATTGTGATTGTCTTTTGGTAGCATTCTGATGAGCAAACTCAAGTCTTGCTGGTTGGAAACTACTTGAGCACTCTGAGTTACAGTCCTAATTAATGGAGACTGGAGCAAGATGTAGATAGTTTTTTCTAGTCAGAGAAGGCTCATCTCAAGTGAGGTATTGCTTGTGACATTGGAAACTAAGCATAACTTCTTTCAATAGCGAGCATTTTGGTATTTAGAAACATGTTTCATGATTATCCTCTCCCATTTGAACATCATCACATATGAGAAGTAATAAAATATTTTGGTATGCCGAAGGAAATCAGATCTTTGGCATTACCTGACTTTGATGTACACTAACTATAAGATACAACTAACAAATCATCTTTGAGAGGTAACAACGTGTTACAAGTTGGAGCACGTAGCGGTCGAATGGCTCAAGAATATTGGGCACACCTAGAGGATGCGTCATTCACGCCAATCAACATCATTGCTCTTGCAACAGGGGTTTTTTTATGTATGGAAGAACATCAACATGGTGAGATCAATTATCTCATATGTGCGCTCTTTAGACAACCGGAGAAGACCAATTGCTAACCTCAAACCACATGACGACGTATTTGCTGAAAAATAATCCCTTTGCAACTTTATGAAACGGATCAATAAGCCCAGAAGGAAAAACTCTGGAGTACCGCCAAGAAATTACTTTGTTTTATACATTACTGACAAGGGGAGCGTGGCGCAGTAGTCTCGGCATTCGACTGCTGCACTGAAGATCAACGGAAACTATGTCAAACGTTATACGCTCTCCCACTTGTCAGTGTAGGGTTTTATGACTAAAATCCTTCTCTGGTCCGGAGTAGATTAATAATCTCTTCAGTGGTTCGGAATCCACAAACTGTAGGTCCACCTGCAATGTTGATAGCAAACGTGCAGAGAAGAGGCTAATATGCCTGCAGTGGTGTGAAAAGGGGCTGATGATGATGATGATTACACTGACGGAATGTTTAAATTGCAGAAAAGAAAATCATAAGTGCATGACAACCTAACCTAACTCGAATCTCGGCGCATAATTTGTCGCAGGTTAGAGCCCCTATCTCCGGCAGAACATTTTAAGAAATGTCATTTATTAATTTAGGACGTTAGTCTAATATATGATTAGTGTCCATTTAACTTAATTTTGTAATAGATGAAAGAACCTCAAACCATCAATTATTTTTAATACCTTACATAACCTCAAATTATACTATAACATCGAGTTGTGTGAAAGAATATTATTGTTTATAATTGACTATCAATTGTACTAATGACGTAACAATGTCGTTTTTGTTTACAGCCGCACATATCGGGGTTGGAATATCGGGACAAGAGGGCATGCAAGCCGTCTTAGCTTCAGACTACTCGATAGCGCAGTTCAGATTCCTCGAACGGCTACTATTGGTGCACGGCCGTTGGTCCTACTACCGCATGTGCAGTTTCCTACGCTACTTCTTTAACAAAAATTTTGCATTCACATTGTGCCACTTTTGGTTTGCATTTTTCTGCGGATTCAGCGCTCAGGTAAGAAGCTAAAAACTTAACCTCACTTTGAATATAACCTATTTTTTGTCTGTGCAGACCGTTTTCGATCCAATGTACATTTCTGTGTACAACCTGTTCTACACATCGCAGCCCGTCCTAGCTGTCGGCATCTTTGATCAGGATGTTAACGACAAGAACTCCATACTGTATCCACAACTCTACAAACCGGGCCACTACAATTCGTTTTTCAACAAGAAGGAGTTTTTTCGTAGCGCCCTCCAGGGCTGCTACATATCAATAGTATTATTTTTCATTCCTTTCGGTACGATACGTCACAAAGTCTCATTGTTTCTGTTTGGACACCTAAAACCATTAGTTTGATTGAAATAAATACTGGTTTTGGTCATCTAAACAGGAACGTGTAATTGTAGACTTAAACTTGATTTTTTTATCCTAATTGAGTTGCGTTTCAGGTACGTATTTCGATGCTGTCAGTCCGGACGGTCAAAGCCTGTCCGATTACATGCTGCTCTGTAGTGTTGTCGCTACCATCCTGGTTATTGTCAATACAGCGCAGGTAAGAATAATAATAAATTATATTTTGGGGTATTAAATTTTTTTAGTATTCTCTTTATCATGTCTAATCATTTAAGTCTGTATCGCACTTACACTTTATCATGCACATTTTGCTTATCTTTCTACGCATAGTCATAAACAGCATTTGTTTAAAGATACTGATTGTGTTTTGTTTATTTAAAGATTGCATTGGATACACAGTACTGGACAGTATTCAACCACATATTAATATGGGGTTCGTTAGCAGTTTATTTTATAATGGACTATTTTTATAATTACGTATTGGGGGGCATATACGTGGGTTCGTTGACGAAGGCCATGTCGGAAGTGAACTTCTGGTTCACGACAGTGCTGACAGTGATAATATCAATAATGCCGGTACTCGCGTGGCGATTCTATTTCGTGGACGTATTCCCGACATTATCCGATCGCGTCCGACTGAAGCAACGAATGCAACAGATGCGCACGCGACAGAGTCAAGACGTCCTGCGCACACCATCCGCGCGCAAAGCCAGACGATCTATTCGTTCAGGCTACGCATTCGCTCATCAAGAAGGTTTTGGTAGATTGATCACGTCAGGCAAGATCATGCGTAAGCTGCCCAATCCAGATTTACACAACATACCAGGACTTGGAAAGATTATGAATTCGGGCAGCAGTCACCATCAGGTAACTAAAAACAGCAGTGTGGCACCCGCTTCTGCATCGCAGGACAGCAATAGCAGTGCGCGTGCCCCCATCCAGGATCTGGACACTATTAATTTATGAGGGTCAAAATAATAGGCTTATTTGTTAGTTTAATCTAGCACATGTTATAAATGGACATTGTTATTATTATTTTTTTTAATTGATCGAGAGGCGTGAATGAGAACAAACGAATTTATTTTTATCTTGTGTCCATTTGTTTTTACTACTATTGCCACCACATGCAAACGGGTTGATGTGTTGATCTTCTATAAAGTATATATTAAATGTTAAATTGTTTTATACGTACAGGGAGCGAATTGAAGCAAACATTTCCGCTTGTATACGCTTACACTCAGTAGCGCTTCCAGTCGATACTAGATTTTTTTTGCATTGCGCAACAAAACTAGCATTACAAGTCATGTTTTTAGGTTGCTTCATTATCACCGGAAGCGCTACCGTATCGGATCATTTAAAAGTATTGCATCATGTTAATTGGTAACGTAATGGATTACGCTACTGCAACACGGTTTTAGGTATTTTTAGTAGTATTGCCGATTAATGCTAGAGGGTTACAGATTTTTTTATAAATGTTGCGGGTTTTTTATTTATGGTTACGATATGCCTATTACATTTGAGTATTGATAATGCTACTACATTGCGTTTACAAAAAATGATTTAACGGCGCAATTTTGTAATTTATTATTTATGGCTTTACACCACGAATACGAGTAGTGCTACCGTATTATTTTTAAGGATTATTATTGGCGCTACCGGTTTACAGAACTCTATTTTGTTATTTTAAACGATTTGCAGTAGTGATACGGGATTCCCATACACCATTGTTTGAATACCGGTTTTTTAATCAGTAGAGGTAGGACTGGATTGTCACAAAATGGGAAAGGAGGGGGTATTTCTTTGATTATACAGCGAGAAAACGAAACGAACAAATTACGTGAAGCTAAAGACTTTATCATAACGATCAAACTAAAATGCGCTTCAGATTGGTACATAAAAGCTAATTTTAGGCATCTTTATGATTAATATTTAGTAATATAACCTATTGTCTACCTTCTATATTGAATAGGCCACTGATCGCATTACATATTGGACATTGCTTCAGTTTAATCATAATAAGAGTAAAATATGTGGTAGCGCTACTAATACTTTCAGTTTATTTTAAAATTATTACCAGTAATATGCTTGTGATTTGAAGTAGCGCTACCGAGTTTTGTAAAATATTAGTAAAGATTGACTTTTTAAATCGCGTATTAGAAATGTATCAAACGCTACAACATTACAAATTTCAGGTACTATGTTTTGTTATTAACTGCTATCCAGTTGAATTGTACCACGAATTCTATTGAATTACTCAATATTCAGTAGCGCTACCGGAGCGAGCTTTTAATTTTATACTAGTTTATTAAAATGCAATGCCGCTCGATACCCAACTGTTTAAGCTGAATAGCGCTACGGCACTGCTTGTGCGAGTTCAGGGGAGTGCTACCATATTGAATTGTTTACATTTTAACCATTTATTACAACCAATCGGCGTTTAATTACATTAGAACGGGAAGTTGGTCGTTGCCATCTTGGAATTGAAACGAGCGCTACTACTTCACTTACGTTTGAAAATGAATGTATAAAATAATTTATTTATTTTATTTTTGCTAATCATATTGTGTATCAAACAAAGCTGAAATGTTTGCAGGTTCCAACCACAATGTTATCTATTTATACATAAAGAGGCTTTAAATAAAAAATCTTTAATCCCCTTAATAATTATCCCGATGAATTATATATTTTTACAAGGAATTAAATATATCTCGACCCGTTTTGAAAAAGGTGTTTATACAAAACAAACTAATTTATATAAAAAAGTATTTGGTATGTGATTTTTTTTAATTTTCACTTATATAAAATATAGGTACATGTACAGTATCAAATTGTTTTACGTTATTAGACTTTAAATGTTAAGCTTCTACTAGTCAAAACAAATTTTAAAAAAGAGAGATGTTTCTTTATTATCGAGTTTATTATATTTAATATTATATATATTATACAAAAAAAAATATTATACAGAAATTATATGCTTTTTGTTTTTTATTGAATAAATTTATTTTTTCTGTATAATGTTAATCCATCTTAAACCATATCTCCTTGTATTGTTGGTCTGATTTCAGATATTTGGAATTGATGCAGTTTTGCAGATAAATATTGGTTTGAAGAAGAATGCAGTGTTTTAAAGATGGTAGGGAAGAAAGGTGAGTTCATAGTTTTAAAGATGATAGGAAAGAAAGGTGAGTTTATTGTTTCTTCATAAATACATATTCGAATGTTATTGTTTATATTAAAATCAAAATCTTAATGGTATACTGTGATCAAGTTGGATTCCTTACTGATTGACGCAGTGGCGTACCTACAACATTTGCCGCTCTTTCTAAGTCAATCAAATGGTGGTTTTAAAAAAATTAATAAACATAAATAAATAATTGTAATTGAGACAAACTATGAGTGGGAAATTTTTTTACCGTTGGATGGCTTATTTAAATTTGGCAGTAATAAAAGAGGTCGCATAAGTTGATATACCTATAAATCAACTTTTATAAAAATGCAAGATACTTTTTTAAAGGCTACAAGAAACTCACGGAGGTCGCTGGTTCTCCACCTATGAGACAAAACATACATATACCTAATTTACAAAAATAAATTGGCACTAAATATTTTTTATTTTATATTTATAAATTATTTCATTTCGTCTGGATAAACAAATAAATTGTACACACGTGAATGTAAACATATTTATATATTTACTTTTCTTCACAAATCTGGTTTTATGTCCACAAATTCTGCATTTTTCATAAGTAAAATTGATTTTATTATACTAAAACTCTGCTTTATTATGCACAAATTTGGTCTTGTACGTAGATCAATCCTCTTTCGGCCGGTATGCATAAATTTGGCGAAATCTTAAATAAGTTCGGAGTAATCGTGCATAATTCCGACATTATGCAGAAATGTAGTCAACAAATGCGTTTCTTTTTAAATTAGGATACCCGTTTTTGATGGGTAGTGTTAGGTGCGGCGCTAAGTACTATGGCGCCCCCCCCCCCCCCCCCGCAAATTTCAAACATGTCGCCTCCGTCTTTATAGTGTTATAAGCAAATAAATATTACTAAAAAATTATACTTTTTTAAATTCATTTTACAGTAGTAAACAAATTAATATTAAAATTGTAAATGCACTCAGTACTCGCATCGGAAAAAGACTACATATACCGTCACGCAGTTTTGTCATGTATTAGATCTACGTATAGGGCTGCACGTTGAACATTAGAGTTTTACTAGCCTGTGCAGTCATTTGTTGATAGCCTAGAACTTTAATGTTTCCATTCGATGACCACCAAGAAGTAAATGACTTCTTAGAAGACACACCGTTACATAGCGTTTAACCTTCTCAAAACAAAGAAATGATTTCGAAAAATTTGATCTGCTCTTGGACATAACCCAAGACTACACAAAATCTAACAATTTTCTCCTCGCCCACCAATGTAGGTTTCGACGAGAATACTTTGTAGTCCACCAAAAAAACGAGTGATTGGCAACATTGTCACAGGTTTCAGACTGAGACCTACTTATAAACAACGTTTGTAATCCGTGGTCCAATGCTGTCAAGTATCTGGGAACTATCTTCGATAAATGACTTACGTACAAATTACACGTACAGTTCATCCTAGATAAAACCTGCTAATTTCAATTCTTTGGCGCAACAGAGGCATGTCACTTTAGAACAAAATTCGGATATACACCACCATCATCATACCAGACCAAACACTTTTAATTCTTTAATCTAGAGAACAGCTGCAAACACGCACCTCAATTGTCTCTGGGCGTTTCAAAATCTTACTTTACGGTGGCTTATTGGAGCCCCATGATATGTTCAAGACAAAGGAACTTTGGTATCTCCCAGCTGCGCTAACACATCATAACGTTGGCCAAAAAGTACTTTGATAACCTTGTGGTTTACCCCAACCCGGATGTAGCCAGATTTGCTGAGCCAGACAAATATGAATACTCCTATAAGAAACCGATCAATATCATTACTTCCTAAAGCGGCTTACCCCGCAGCTCAATAGAGTGTCCTATCCAACCTTCTTATAAAATACAATTTTCAAAGCATATAAGCATTACGGTCTCAAATTTTTAGGCATAATCCAAGAAAAGTTTAGTCAGTAGGCACTCTCAATCCGACAGTCTTTATAAGATTATTTTCCCAAACCACAAACAAAAATTGGTATAGTTGAGACAGACCATCAACCAAACCAGATAATATCCAGGTTCAGAAAAGTCACCTATGCAGCAAAGTCACCTATGCAGCAACATCCGCCTTGCAGATTAGAAATGAAGTTGTACCTGCGGAGTTATCACACAAATGGATCTAGGCGCATGGCCTAGTGGAGATGACAAAAACGGGATGACATACAGACCACTAGTCGTTTACAATCACGGAAGTAGCTCCGTAAAAAAAAATGTAAGTAAAGTTTCAATTGAAAATTAACTAAATTGTAAAGCAACAGATTAAGTCCGCAACACAGCAATCACTCAGAATCACAACAACTACTCTTGGACTGGTTAACAAGAGTAATAAAAACTGGTTGCACACCAACAAACGCCCCACTTTCACACCAAATAAGCGTTTTACCACCACAACGTATACCACACGCGCTTTGCAGACGCTATCTTTAGAGTTGTAATTTAAGCGGCCACTTGGTTGGATTTAGCGCCGTCTCAAGTCCTTGAAACAACAGCTCCAAGGCTTTTCTACACATGGAGGATAACTCCAGAAAGTTGCCTAAGACCTGGTGGACGACAAAATACAACAAATCTGAGAAGTTTCTGTGCATAGAAACTGGGATCTATCGGCCAAATTTATTGTAACATAGTAAATTGTTTCCTATATTTTATTAGTCATAGTAATATTATGATTCTTTATATTTTTAAAAGCAAATTAAACATTTTAATTAACTCTTCAAAATTAATTTAAAAAATAATTACAATAATATAATGCAAATGTGAATTGAAGAGGTGCTTATCTCGCTTACCGACTAGCGCAGTCCCTGGGTAGTGAATTTTAAAATCTGGTCGTTAATAAATTTTGAATTGCTGAATGCGGCCAATATTTTGTTTGTTTTACAACACACAAGCGTAAGAACTAAAATATGGGCTCTATATTTTAGGTCCTACGCTTGTATCATCTTGCAGTTGTCTGGAAGATAAACGTTTTGAATCAAAATGTTGTGAGGTTTGGCAGTATTTTGATAAACGTCACAGGTTGCTTCTTGTTTTTATGGGATACGTCATTAACGGGGTAGTATTTTATGGGCATCAGTTGGGTCTGATGAAACATAAATAGAATACTACAATACAGACGTCGATGCATGGTTTTGAAGATTATTTGTAGCTACTACAAGACACGTTGACAATCCTTTATCTGATTTACACCCTATAGTTAGTTCATATTTTTTGTTTGTTATAACTTGATCTTATGTGTTGGTATACATTATATCATCATGAATTTGTTTGTGGTACCTAGGCATTTGTCAGATGAGGTACCTTCGGTTTTCTTGTTTTCGTATCTGACGATCTTGGGTGCTGCATCATCTTAATTTGCGAATTCGAAGGCTTTCAAAATTTTGTAACTGAGTACAAAAATTGATGAAAGAAATTGGTGGTTACTTGAGTATTCTAAAGCCTATCAACCACTTAGTTTAGCAACTAAAATAAATTAAAACACATTGGTTTTTAGGTAGTTTACTACGCTGTAGCGATAGGAATAGAACGCTGCGTTTTTATTACTATTCCGTAAGAGTCAATATATTTACGATTTATTTTGGTCACTGAGGTGGGTGGGTAGGCCACTCCAACCCAAACTATTGACTGGTTATCATGGTATCGAGTGTCCCGCCCAAGTGTTTGTCATTAAGACATTGCATGTTATTATTTTAAAAGAAGATTGTGATCCAATTTCTTGATAACTAACACTAGGGTGGGTGGGCGGGTCACTTCAATTCAAACTTCTGACTACTTTTATAGTATGCAGTGGCCCACCCATCCAAGTGTTGGTCATAAAGAGATTAGATGTTTGACTTCTCTGGGAACGTTAGAAGTTATTTTGTCACAAGAGAAGGTTGTGATCTAATCTCTTGATAACTAACACTTTGGTGGGTGGGTGTCTACTCCAATCTAAACTATTGATTGGTTATCATGGTATAAAGTAGCCTTCTTACCCACCCAAGTGCTCGTCATCAAGACATTGTATGTTTGACTTTTCTGCGAACGTCAGAAATCATCAAGGTCGTGATCTAATCTCTTTATAACTAACACTTGGGTGAGATAATTCAATCTAAAGTATTGACTGTTTGTCAAGGTATGTAGTGGCCCACCCATTCACCCAAGTGGTCGTCATCAAGAAATCGCATGAAATAATAAACATCTAATTAATATTGGCATTAATTTGCACTGTTTTTGATATTTAATTTTTTGGCAAAATTTGGCACTGTATTTACAATCTCAATAACTAGCATCATACGCTGTATATACAATTTTAATTTTTAGCTTTATTTGGCGCAGTATAATAATAAACAAAAATTATGTTTGGTGCAGAAATTAGCATTATTTGTTGCTATATTCACAATTTTTGAATTGCGAATATGATAATCATAATATAAAAATTTTGGTTTATAATACTCATTTGGCGCTGTATTGCAATTCATATTCTCGGCGTTATTTTGCGGTGAATTTGTAAACTTTTGGCGTAGAAGCTGTAGAGCAAAAACTACCAGTAGTATGGGAAAATTTTATTTAAGCATCTTAAAGTACATAGTTTTGGCTATCTTTGCTCAAAATTTGGAGTCTTAATCGGTGGCAACTTTTGAGAAATGCGCATGCATCAAAAAATTGACTCTTACATTCAATTTTTTGGGAAATTTTTGATCAATTATGACTGTTCTGAAAATTTTCCAGGCTGAAATGAAATTACAAAAAATCAAAGTTGAACTTCAAAAATTGTCGTAAAATTTAATTGGCTCTACGAGGCAAACTATTTGACTTAGAGATCTGAAATTTGGCATGAAGTCATATTTTGGCTAAATTGGAGGGGGTCGCTAAAATGAACTGCTCACCTGACGTGGAATTGCCTATTTATGAAATGTTAAGAATAATAAAATCTAAAAAAGCACTAAAGTCGGACAATAAACAATTAAAAAATGAACTTTTATATTCATAAAACATAGTCAAAATTTTATTTATAAAATGTCATAAATACATACTTCAAAATTTTACCAAAAACGGTTTAAAAGTGCAATTTTATTTATAAAATATCAAAAATAGCAAATACCGGTCTTATACTCAAATTATTTGTTAGATTGCTTTAAAATCCGGCAATAAACTGTTGAAAAATGAAAACAGTTTTATGAAATATTAAAATATCATCAGAAAGAAAGCAAATCTGGCCAACAACAGTTAGTAAATTCAAAACTTTATCAATGAAATGTGAAAAACAGCAAAAATCCGACTATGAAACATCAAAATATTGTCAAGAGTACCAAAATTTGCTTATAAACTGTTGAAAAGTGCAAAATTTGGTACATGGAATGTCAAAAATAATTAAAAATATTAAAATATTTTCAGATAGAATTGAAATTCGGCTAAAAACGGTTTAAAGTTTAAAATTTTATTCATAAAATGTAAAAGATGATAAAATCGTCGAAACATCAAAATATTGTGAAAAACACCAAATTCCGGATATAAACTGTTGAAAATGTAATTTGTTTTAATAAAATTAAAAAAATAGCAAAATTCGGTTATGAAATATTACAATATTGTCGGAAAATACGAAAATCCGGTCAGAAAGTGCAAAATTCTATACATAAAATGTCAAAAATAGCAAAATTTACTCTGAAATTTTAAACATTTTTCAAAAATCACCAACATCTTAAAATAGCAAAATCCGTGCATGAATTATCAACATATTATTAAAAGGAACCAAAATTCTGCTATAAACTTATGAAATATCAAAATGAAGCTTGTCGATAGTTACGTCACTGCTTAGCGCTACAAATTTTACCAATGAGTATCGGTCTTTGTGCGGTTTCATTCAAAGTGCACGGACCGCCGTTGAAAAGCTTTATCAACTTCTTCAGTTTTATGGAGGCGCCATGTTCTACATCTTTCTAAAGGATTCTAATTATTCTGGTAATGAATACCGTTCGACTTACAAAACACATTTTTGCAGTAGTGTAGCTAGAATGTTTGGGCATCACTCAGCAAAATATTGAGAAGGATTTTGTCAGATACGTTTTTTACAAAAGATAGCTAAATTAAAATCTAGAGAAAGATGGGTAGTTGATAAAGCGGGCCTTAATTCATAAAAGGGTTATTTTACGTTTTACTTAAGAATTTGAGGTTTCTGCATACATATAGCAGTTCCTGAAAAGTACAGAATGGTTACCAATACAAAAATGTATTTTGGCTCGGAAAGTGATGCTTTTAAAACATAGATGGGGCTAGTTTAAAAGTTAATATGTTTATTGAATATAGCACTTGATATTAATTATACTAAATTAACAGTAATTAAAAAATTAAATTAATATTACACGATTTAGTAATGACGTTTTTAAATATTTGCTTGATTTGATATTATTATACACAAAAGATAGTATTATTGACATCTAGATTGCATTACAAGACTTCTTGGTTACAATAATATTTGACAATTTAAACATTAACCTTTAAAAAAGACATTGACACTTGTTTAATGATTTTTTTAATAATAGTAATAAAGTTCTATCATGTTATTGTTACCTTAATATTCAAGCAAAAAACAGTCGTAAGCACCAAGTGCAAGAAAGCGTTTGAAGCATTACGTTGTCTGCCGCTCTTGCTTCGCTCGTGTGGACAAGCGGACAGCGGCGTGCTGCAATCAATGATTTCCTACTCTTGATACTTATGGGTCTGTTCTGAACATATTTTAACATCGGTGTTAGCTAACATCGCTCAAGTTTTTTTGCTAAATGGCTCAAGCTTTACAATCAATACATCAAAAGAGCGTTTGAAAAATCAGAGTGTTGATGTAGTGTGTATTCTATTTCTATGTGGTGATAAAAGCTTGTTTAAATAGCATTGGACTGGGTGAAAAGATATTCCAACAAAGTAAGCTACGTTAAGGCTAATGGCTTGGCAGGCAAAGAGTCAATCCTCATGATGTGTGGGCCTAAAGCCTGGACCGCACCACTACCAAAAAGTCTCAACACCATACTAAAAGCAAATACATACAACTACCCGGGCTGTAAACAAGCAAAGGATGCAATCATTGCCTCAAATTTTAAAACGGTTGACTACTACTGCGATTGTCCAGAAGGATTTTGCAAACTATTACATAGATCTTAACAGGGCACTCTCAACTAAGAAAACACATGCATACTATGAGTATTGTAGACAGTCCGTCAACGTAAAGAAAATACTTTCAAGCGACGTTCTAGCATAGATCAACCAAATAGGCTGGTTGTGCGCTGGAGTTACTGAAAGAGTTACAAATAGCGTAATGAAGCCTAAGTGCAGTGGACATGGTTCTACCTTTTGACTTAATTCATAATCCAAAATAGAGTATACTCTCTGTTGTTTAAAAAGTTGAAGTGTTACTTTATAATTGAAATGTTTTTGATTAGCAAGCAATTGCCCTTGAAGTAGTTTTTTTTTGGTACATTGGTCACTAAAATGTTTTAGCTCCAATTAACGCTATTAATTTTTATATTGTATTCGGATTTAGTGAAGTTAATTATAAACAAAGTTTGGTTTTAGAAAATACCTTCTTGAAAGTAGTGTTTATGTTTTTGGAAAGTTGTGGTTTATGCTCTAACTTCTTCCCAGACTACTCCTAGACTAAAGCCATATTTTTCATTTTGGTTTTTTAAATATTGAATTTAATTTTATTTTGTGATTAAAACATGCATGCATTGGCGCAATATCATGCACTGTTTACAAAAAAAATAAACGTAAATATCACAAGCTTCTACTCTAATATAGTTACTACTGGCGGTTGCAAAAATAAAAACATTTTTATCTTTTATAACAAACAGTTGGGCGGATGGGTGTATTTCAGATCATGATAAGAAACCAGTAGTTTAAACTGGAGTAATCTACCCATCCTACTATTGATTGTTATCATGAGATTCAATTTTGCTACGCTCTTTTGTGAGCTAGTGTTTTTTGATTTTATTCAATTTTTGGTAACAAACACTTGAGCAAGTGTTTGATAAAAAATTAGATATCATCATCCTCATCTGTGACGTTTGCAGAAACAAAAAAAATTCAATTTGTAATAACAAACACTTAGATGGGTTGAGTAATAAAGTTTGGCCTACAAAAAGTGTGAGACAGAAATGCCCACTCAGCTTTAGTTTGTTTGCGACATCATTGCAGATGTAGAAGAGATGCTATGTATCACGCAGACAGGTGAGATGGTGGGCAGAGAGAAAGTGTGGCTGGCTTATGCAGACGACATGGTAACTATAACAACAAAAGCAAATTAAATATGATTAGATGCCAAGAAAGAAGAAGTAAATGTAAATAAACAAAAATGATGACGAAGTAGAAAACTGAAAAATAATGTGAAAACATTTAAATATATAGAATATGATTTTTGTACAAAAAAAATGACAAATGAAAGGCAAATTATGGAGAATTAATGAAAGAAAATTTTAATGTATAAGAATAAAAGAAATGATGTTTGGTAGTTTAGTAACAAGAATGTTATTGTATGGACCGGAAATTTGAAAATGGAAAGAGTTAGAAAAATATTATGAAACTTTGTATAAGTGAGCATGATGTACATTAGATGCTAATGTAAACAGTTGGTATCATTTTTGAAACTAAAATTGCTGGTTTAACTAACTCTTTATCGCATTTTTGTGTACTGTGAGTCAAGTGTAATATTAAACAAATGTTACCGGTAGTTTTGCATAACTACAAGTCATTTACAAACTTAGTGTGCATACTGTATACCAACACTTTGATTTTTAAAACGTTTCTTTAGCGTAAACTGTATAAAACAAATAAACAACGATAATTTATATTTTTTAGTTAAGAAATGTACTACGGGAAAGCGCCACTTATCTTCATCCAATATGTTTGTAATTACGCTCTGTATATAGGTCATGATTTTATTGAGAAAAACGTTCGGAAGTTGGTGCAGGATGGTTGGTACAAACACCACTTGATACAATTCTCTTGAAAGGGGGAGGAAGAGTGAGTAAAATCTTCACCCCCATATATTGATTTAAATATAACTTTATGTACACATGAGTTGCACTCCTTCTTGCATGTAAACTTTTGTGCTGTGATTGAGCAATGTACTCAGAACAACGTAGTACACTACACATGTTAGGTAAGGGTTGAAATAATCCTAAAATAAGTTATCCGGAGTATTCCGGCCCGATTGCATAACAGCAAATCGCCAAGGAATTTTATCCTACTTTTACAATACGCATGGGAAAGGACGGAAAAATCTTCCTAATGATGTACGTACAGTTTCCTCAGAAAGCAAAAAGTTGAGAGATCATGTCTCTCACTGAGTTTTGCCTTACTGTAAGCAAAAAACCGCACAATATTATCGTTACCAACGCTACGGTCACACCACACCGAGATAAGATTTTTTGAAGATAATCATATCTTTAGCTCTTTGTAACGCCTATAGAGCGGCATCCAGGTGCAATATGTAAATTCAACCTAAAACAATTTTTTTAGTTAGACAGAAAGGTTTATTCACATGATAGGTGACAAACTTTTGAAAATCAATATTGAAGGAAGTTGATAGTCGGTAGGCGCTCGTGACAGTACAGTAAATTCATAATTTTTTCATTTTTACTGCTTGGTGCTAGATATTAATGTGTAAATATGATTATTTGATTTATTAAACTTAATTGCTGTGTTACCAAAGTATAAAAAATAGCGTCATCTACCTTAGTTGTTATTAACTTTAAAACTCAAGTTTTTCTGCTAGATGGCGCAAGCTTAACAATCAATACATCAAAAGAGCGTTTAAAAAATCAGAGTGTTGATGTAGTGTGTACTGTATACAGTTTGTTAAAAATAGTTTGTCTGGTATAATAGTCAACTTAATATACACAAAAAATATGTTGGCTATGGTTAAACTCATGCCTTTGCCCGTTTTAGCATCCTTCAGTTCCATAACAGCGTCGCTTATGAAATGTGTGAACCACAGTCAACATAATTTTTGTGTACATTAAGTTGCCTATCATACCGGCCAAACTATTCTTGACAAACTATACCCATGTGACAAATATCTGGTAAAAACGTGCATATCCTTACGGATAGCAGAGCATCAACTCTAGCTATAAAGAAGCCTAAAATCACATTAAATCGTGTCCTCACATTGACAGCTTGTGTAAATAGCATTGAATTGTGCGGGTGAAAGAGTATTCTAACAAAATAGGCAATGTTAAGACATCATCAACCCGCGCTGTAAGCAAAAGAGGCAATGATTGCGGCCGACTACTACTTGCGATTGTTTAAAAGAATTCTGCAAAGTATTAAATAGATTTTGACAGGGCGCTTTCAACTAAGAAAACACATGTATACTATGGGTATTGAAAAAGATGTAAAATGTATGACGAGACAATCGAGCATGTACTATTTACTTGCACTTTTCTAAGTAAGAAAGTTCATGTAAGAGGCTTGTTGGCTTGGCATGGCCAACATAAAGAAAATACCTTTAAGCGACGTTTTTGCATACTTCAACCAAATAGGCTGGTTGTGCGCTGGAGTTACTGAAAGAGCTATTTGTACGCCTAATAAAGCTTAAGTTTAGTGGATGTGGTTCCACCCTCCGAGTTAATTTATAATCCACAATAGTGTACTTTAAAAAGTTGTTATGTTACTTTATAATTGAAATGTTTTCGATTAGCAAGCAACTGCTCTTAAAGTTGATTTTTTTGGTTTAACATATGATGAAGAATCCAGTTTGTCTGTCGACGTTGATTTTTTTGATTTCCTAGTTGTTACTAAAATGTTTGAGCTCTAATTAACGTTAGGAATCTTTATATTATATTCGGATTTATTGAAGTTAATTATTACTATAGTTTGGTATTAGAAAATATCTTTTTGAAAGTAATGTTTCTGTTCTCGGAAAGTTGTGGTTTATGGTCTAGAACTTATTCTTAGACTAAAGCAATATCTTCCATATTGGTTTTAGAAGTTTTTTTTTAGATTTTTGGCATATCATCCTAAAAAACTATTAATGTTGGTTTTAGAAGTATTAAATATTAATTTATTGTGTAATTAAAACTTGCACTGTTAAAATAAAAAATAAGCGCAAAAATAAAAACAGAGATAGCATATCACTATTCTCTTCTGTAACATAGTGATTCTTTACATTTCAGAAACGAGAGATATCCAAATTTAAACTAGAAAGCCTTACTTATCCACACAAGTGTTTGTCATCAAGAAGTTAGATATCATCATCTTCTCCTGTAACATAGTGATTCATGACGTTTGTAGAAACAAAAAGTTTAATTTTTTTAATAACAAACACTTAGCTGAGTAATATACTTAAATCTACAAAAGGTGTGAGACAGAAATGCTCACTTAGCTTTAATTTGTTTTCAACATCGTTGTAGATGTAGAAAGTGTAGGTGCTGGCTCATGCAGACTACATGGTAATTATAGCAAAACAAGCAAATTAAATTAACGTTATGATTAGATGCCTAGAAAAATATTTTTAGATGTAAATGTAAATAAACAAAAATGATGACGTTTAGAAAAAGGAAAAGAAAACCTCAAGTAGAAAACTGAAAATAAGTAGATAAAAACATTTAAATATGTAAAATATGATTTCCGTAAAAAAATAAAATGACAAATGAAAGGCAAATACGACAAGTATGAAGAATCAGTAAAAGAAAATTTAAATGTATGAGAATAAAGAAAATGATGTTTAATAGTTTAGTAAAAGGAATGTTATTGTATGAAGCAGAAATTTGAGAATAGAAAGAGTTAAAAAAATTATCAAATGAAAAATACCTATTGTAATTTTTTGTATATAGCATCTAATGTACATCATGCTCACTTGAATAACAGTTGGTGTCATTCTTGATACTAAAATTGCAGGTTTAACCCCTTATCTACCGCATTTTTGTGTACTGTGAGTCAAGTGTAATGTTACCGATAATTTTGCATCACATGTCATTTACAAATTTATTGTGCATATCATATACAAACACTTTAATTTTTGAAACGCCCCTTTAGCGTAATTTGTATAAAACAAGAAATCAATGATAGATTTATATGTTTTTAGTTAAGAAATGTACTAATGGATAGCGCTACCTGTATTCATCCAATATGTTTATAATTACGCTCTGTATATAGGTCATGATTTTATTGAACATATTGATCATGGGGTGCGCACTGTTATTAGAAAAAGTTGAATCTATAACTTTAGTGTTGGTTCATTCTACTGCGCAGCGCTGCGATCGCTAAAATTTTCAAAATCAGATAGTTGGCTATGACTGACAAATAACAATTATTGTGATGACAAAGATCTGTCAAGTTTTTTTCATTAAACTGTGTTTTTTGTGTTATATGGTTGTGTTGTGTTTTTTGTGAACATAATTTATATAATATACTTATATAAGTCAATTTTTAGTGAGTATTTAGGTTTACTATCGTTTATTAATTTTAAAGTTTTAAAAAGTTTTATTAAAAATAAATCAAATCCTAACTTCTATATTATACAATTCTTGGGATGAATTAATACTTTCAAAATAGAATGAATAGAATTTGATTTGATTATCATTACTAATTAGGAGAGATGTAATGTGTTTACAACATTTTTTTTTGCTTAATTCAATCATGTAAATTATGTGTAGAAAATATGTATGTATATAGGTATGTTTGCAATGTATAATAAAATTTAAACATTAATTTATTTTTTTATTTTAAAATAATAAAATGTGAGTAATTGTTTGTTTTATAAATAATAAATAATACAACGATTTCATTAAGTTGATATTAAAATGTAAGTATATGTTTTTTTTTATATAAGTAAAATTTAATCATTTATTTAAAATAAGTTAGTAAATTTGCTTATTATCTAATATATATATGTCATCAGTGAATATGTGTGCAAGCCTAATAAATTTAAATTAGACTTGCCTATTAATTCAATGTCCATGGATTTTTAATAAAAAAAAAATATATTCCAGAGTTTAAATTTGCCGCGGAATGCAAATTAGTTTTGGTTCATTCCGACGTGATGGCGCAAACGTGGAAACAAGAGAGAGGCTGAGTTGCCGTTCTATATGAATATATGTTCTATGATATTGATCTGGTGCTATACGGGACACCTCTTGATACAATTCTCTTGAAAGGGGGAGGAAGAGTGAGTAAAATCTTCACCCCCATATATTGATTTAAATATAACTTTATGTACACATAAATTGTACTCTTTCTTGCATGTATACTTTTGTGCTGTGGGCTGTGATTGAGAAATGTACTCAGAACAACGTAGTACACTACAAGAGCTGAAATGATCCTAGTTATCCGGAGTGTTCCCGCCCGATTGCATCACCTCACATCGCTCAGAGGTTTAATTCTACTTCGCATTGATATGAAATTTTTTGAAGTTAATCATATCTTTAGCTCTTTGTGATGCCTTATAGCCTATAATTTGCATCCAGGTGCAATATGTAAATCCAACCTGAAACAATTAGACAGGAAGGTTTATTGACATGAAAGGTGACGAAATTTTAAAAATCAATATTGAAGGAAAGTGATAGTTGGTAGCGTTTGTGACAGTACAGTAAATCTATCATTTTTACTGCTTAGTGCTAAATGTTAATGTAATCAGATAGCAGAATAGGATAAATCTGATTATTTGATTTATTAAACTAAATTGCTGCTAGCAAAGTATAAAAACAGCGTCATCTACCTTGGTTGCTATTAACTATAAAACTCAAGTTTTTCTGCTAGATGGCGCAAGCTTTACAATCAATACGTGAGAAGGGTGTTTGAAAAATCAGAAATCAGAGTGTTGATGTACATAAGCTGTTTTCCATTTGACCAAATAGTCGCACTTGGTGGCACTAATTTTATGGGTGTGACTAATAAGTTGTTCCATTTGTCACAAGCTTTTTAGATGTTCGATGTGTTTTTTCGAGGTTAAAAACGCCATATTTCCTTGTGCGAGACGCTCTTGCCCGCGAAGTTTAAAAAAGATAGTTCAGATTTGAATGATATGGTAATATCATTCTTCATTCATTTCTAATTTTATATTATACATATCCGCCATGGTTTTATACGACCGCTATGTATAAATCATAGATAAGTACAATTCAAAATGTACAATTTAAGCGCGGCGGCCATGCACAAAACAAAACTGACGTTTTAAGCGGGAATAACCGCGGCGCAATGTTCTAGCTCGAATATTCCACATCGAATATAGTCGCACTCGACCTCTAAAGCCTCGTTCATACTCATCCGATTTGCGTTTTGCGATTTTTTTTATTGTAACAAAATATTTCTCGCAAAATCTCGTTCATACTGATCCGATTTTTTTATTGCGATTTTTTCTAGTGTTTAATTTTAGTAACTTTTATATTTATACTAATATTTGATTTAAAAATTAGATCTATAATACCTTTCAAAACTTAAAAATATGTTTTAATTTAATTATACTTGTTTTAAACAATAATTATTTTATTGTATTATTTAAAGTTTAAAAATAAAATTATTTTTTTTTAGTATTTATATGAACCAATTTTCACCACATATTTAAAACTAATTATTTGTGTAAACATAGTTTTATGTAATTTGTAATAATTAGTAAAATTATATTTTTTTAAAAACATAACCTATATGACATATCAACTTTTTAATGAAAACGGCACTTTTATTAAAAATAAAATCGCACAATGTTCAAATTGATTCAACTTTGTCCGTTTGATAAAAATACAAAATATCATCAAAAATGACTTCCAAAAATACAATAAAAAAAATAAATTTGATCAAAGTTAACCTCGAGAACACATAAACAAATGTAGATATGTTACAAAACGCGTAAAAAAATGTTTATATTTTTGTAATGTTGTTAGAGTTGAATTATTTTAATTTATTTGATGTTTTAATTAATAATTAACATTAGATATTGTCAGTATTGAATAAATAAATTGTTTTTAGCTTTAAATTATTGTACTTAAGTTTGGCAACAGCGCGCGCAACGTCGGTTAAACGAAGAGTATAATGAAGTGAAGTTACAAATACAAACCTAACCACAATCTGACTGTTTCATTACAGAACTGGCGCTTGATTTAATAACTGTAAAATCTCATTTAAATTTAGCAAAACTTTTAATTTACAGTTATTTTAATAATAATACTTAATTACAATTTATTTAATTACATTATTAATAAAAATTCAATGACATGAAGTTAGGTACATTCTTAAAAAAATCGCAAAAAGTTAAAATAATCGCAATTTTTTGGTTTGACAGACGACCATTTTTAATCGCAAAAAAAATGAAAAAATCGGATGAGTATGAACGAGGCTTTACGCACCAGGTGCATGAAACGGTCAAATGGAACATACCTTATAGTGTGTACTATATACATACTTTGTCAAAAATAGTTTGGCCGGTATAATAGGCAACTTAATATACACAAAAAATATGTTGGTTGTGGTTAAACTCATGCCTTTGCCCATTTTAGCATCCTTCAATCACAGAACAACGTCGCTCATGGAATGTGTGAACTACAGTCACATAATTTTTGTGTACACTAAGTTGCTTATTATACCGGCCAAACTATTTTTGACAAACTGTACCTATGTGACAAATATCTGGTAAAACGTGCATACTCTTACGGACAGCAGAGCATCAACTCTAGCTATAAAAAAGCCTAAATACACATCAAATCTAATATTTAAATAATCGTGTCTTTACATTGAAAGCTTGTGTAGATAGCATTGAATTGTGCGGGTGAAAGTAGGCAATGTTAAAACTAATGGCTCAATACCTTACCAAACGCAAATACATACAACAACCCGCGCTGTAAACAAGCCAAAGAGGCAATGATTGCCCAAACTTTAAAACGACTACTACTTGCGATTGTTCAGAAAGATTCTGCAAAGTATTAAATAGATCTTGACAGGTAAAGAAAATACCTTCAAGAAACGTTTTTGCGTACTTTAACTAAATAGGCTGGTTGTGTGCTGGAGTTACTGAAAGAGCTATTTGTACGCCTAATGAAGCTTAAGTTTAGTGGATGTGGTTCCACCTTCCGAGTTAATCTATAAACCACAATAGAGTGTACTTGTTGTTCAAAAAGTTGTAATGTTACTTTATAATTGAAATGTTTTTGATTAGTTGATTTCTTTGATTTCCTAGTTGTTACTAAAATGTTTGAGCTTTAATTAACGTTAGGAATCTTTATATTGTATTCGGATTTAGTGAAGTTAATTATTACTAAAGTTTGGTATTAGAAAATATCTTTTTGAAAGTGGTGTTTCTGTTCTCGGAAAGTTGTGGTTTATGGTCTAGAGAACTTCTTCTTAGACTAAAGCAATATCTTCCATATTGGTTTTAAAAGTTTTTTTTTAGATTTTTAGCATATCAGCCTAAGAAGACTATTAATGTTAGTTTTAAAAATTATTTTGTGATTAAAACTTGCACTATTAAAATAAAAAATAAACGCAAAAATAAAAACAGAGATAGCATATCACTATTCTCTTGTAACATAGTGATTCTTTACATTTCAGAGACGAGAGATATCCAAATTTAAATTGAGAACCCTACTTACCCACATAAGTATTTGTCATCAAGAAGTTAGATATCATCATCTTCTCCTGTGACATAGTGATTCATGACGTTTGTAGAAACAAAAAGTTTTAAGTTATTAATAATAAACACTTAGCTAAGTAGTAAACTTTAGTCTACAAAAGGTGAGACAGAAATGCCCACTTAAGCTTTAGTTTGTTTTCAACATCGTTGCAGATGTAGAAAATGTGGTTGCTGGCTCATGCAGACTACATAGTAATTGTAGCAAAACAAGCAAATTAAATTAACGTTATGATTAGATGCCTGGAAAAATATTTTTAGACGTAAATGTAAATAAACAAAAATGATGACGTTTAGAAAAAGGAAAAGAAAACGTCAAGTAGGAAACTGAAAATAAGTAGATAAAAACATTTAAATATGTAAAATATGATTTCCGTAAAAAAATAAAATGACAAATGAAAGGCAAATACGACAAGTATGAAGAATCAGTAAAAGAAAATTTAAATGTATGAGAATAAAGGAAATGATGTTTAATAGTTTAGTAAAAGGAATGTTATTGTATGAAGCAGAAATTTGAGAATAGAAAGAGTTAAAAAAATTATCAAATGAAAAATACCTATTGTAATTTTTTGTATATAGCATCTAATGTACATCATGGTCACTTTAATAACAGTTGGTATCATTCTTGATAAAAATTGCAGGTTTAACTAACCCGTTATCTACCACATTTTTGTGTACTGTGAGTCAAGTGTAATGTTACCGATAACTTTGCATCACTACATGTCATTTGCAAACTTAGTGTGCATACCGTATACCAACACTTTAATTTTTGGAACGTCCCTTTAGCGTAATCTGTATGAAACAAAACAAGAAATCAATGATAGATTTATATGTTTTTAGTTATCTTCATCCAATAAAGTCTGAAAAAACTTACCGTAAATTTAGAACAAGTGCCAAACATTATTTACAAAATAAATTATTTTATAGTTTATAGATGAATTTTTAAATCATTAATAATTTTTATATTAGCTTTATATTTTATATTTATATGTATGATGTATGTTGTATTGTATTGTTTTGCAATGCGCTGTATTTTATTGTATTTCTTTATATTGTAAATAATTATTTTAAGTTAGTTTTAAAATTTATATTGTACAACGTCATGTTTATCAATAAATTCTACTACTACTACAATATGTTTGTAATCACGCTCTGTATATGTCATGATTTTATTGATAATTACACCACTGCTTTCTTTGACAGAAAAATTTTATTGTCAAAATGTCAATAAATTTAACCAATTCATTATTTGAAATTTACTTAACAAAAAGACAAGGGTTTATTAATAATAAATACAATTCAAATCCTATGTATAAATAATTTTATTTAAAAAACTTAACCAAGTACCAAAATAACAATTCATATAGACTTAATCGTTATACCAATCCAAAAACAATAAAGAAAATGACATAACAAGTAGAAAAAATAAAACCCAGACTCTTAACCCGGCATTCCTTTGTATTGCCTGTCTAATTTGTTCATTAGCATCTTTAATATCATCTGTAGTTCCAGCCACTACATTTGCAATCCGATCTATATCCATTTCCTGTTGTAAAACTTTCTCGGTAAATAATTCCTGCAATTCGGCTATATGAACCACTTTAGTTTCCATCTGCTTAACTTCATCAGATAAACTATTAAGTTCATTATATAACATATCGTTTTCACTTTCAAACATTTGCATTTCTTCAGCGGACAATTCATTTTCAACTTTTTCATCCGATTGTGTTACTTGTGGCAGTTGCAATGGAATTCCTTTCTTTGGTGAAATTTCCAATTTGGATATTTTATGCATTTCTATAACTTTTTTAACACGTATTGCTTTCGCTTCTGTGTATACTTTCGAAACAGATTTTAAGTAACTATCTATAGAATCTATTATATTATTGTAATGTTCTTGCATTTGACTAGATGTTTTCATCGACGTTATTTCTTTTCTGTAGTCATTTATCATCGTATTACATGTGTTTATAATTTTCTGTGCTTCCGTGTCGATTTCAATACGATCAACTTCAGTCATCGTTTTATTAGTTGAGAGATAGTTGACTACGTTTAAGTATGCTACTTTATTTTCCATGAAGAATTTTTGTAGATTTGTGATTTGTTTGATGATTTCTTTGGCTGTTTTAAGATTGCCATCCTTATGGGATTTAACAGAGAGGTTGGTTTTTGCATCCTTTACGCCCAGAGATTTGTTGGTGGTTCGCACTGTTTTCACACAGGCTCGGAATAGTATTGTTATGTCCATGTTTTCATTGATTTTTTGCTTATTTTCTTCAGAGAATGTTGTACACTGACGTGGAACATAACCTCAACTGTCAGTGTGACAGTAGCAGACTGCGGCGGCGTTGCACGATTGCGTAATTGTCGCGATGGCAAGGAATATTTTATATCTAGATTTATTAGATACCGTTAGATGGCGCTGCGTGTATTGTTTTGTAAAATGGTATACAAAAAATGTGTTAATTATTATGGTATATATCAACAAATGTGCGTTTACAAGGTTTTTTAAGTATCATATGCGTTTATTTTATTTATAATTTGTCAAATGTAATTATTTAATTTATTTAAATATCCGAAACCGGTCTGTAAATTAAGTGCCAATTTATTTAAATATTTTATATTTGATTATTGTATATATTCACCGGAACTGTATGTGTTTTATGTTTAGATAATTGTGATGTATACGTTTGATGACAATGCAATCATAAAATGCACTTCAAATAAATGTAAATCAAAAATACTGCTTGGGCAAAGCAGTAATCCGAAAACGAATTATTTTATAATTGATTAAAATTTGTTTAAAAAAAACTACATTGTGACAAATTTATATAAATAATTGCCATTAATAACAAAACCAATTGTTTTATTTTGAATTGAACTATAAATCAAGCATGTGATGATTTAATTTGTCGCCAAGTAGGCGTAATTGGATTGCCGTAATCATTATCATATGATTAGATATGAATTTTTGTTGTATTTATAAAGCACCTTGGAAATAGGCAAATTATGTTTGCACATTCAGTTATCATTTATTATCATAATTTCACAATTATCGCGTTTATATTACATTTATATTTTTGGGTACTAATTTTTATTACAAAATTATGCATGTTTTCTGATATTGTATAAATAATGTGCATCTGAATGATAAAGTTTATTTATTTTTATAAACGAGAATTGCTTAATACTTAATTTTGATTGATATTAAATATTTAATTCAAGTAGTAGCAATTCAATTAATTAATTTTTATAATCTAGCTGGCGAGATTAACACGTTTTCTTGAAGCAACGATAGCTCTTTGTTCGCCATCTTTTAATTGCTTCTCATGGCGATGTTGTTAGGTTTGGAGATTTGGCAAGTTTATATTTGTTGATTTTGATAATTTAAGAATTGGCGGTTTAGCTAAGTTTTTTTCCTTGGTACAAATTGTCTGATTTTTCTACCTTGGGGTTTGTGCTTGTTAGGACTGTTGCCTCACTTTTTGTGCAGTTCATAGTTGCGTGTTCAATGGTTGCACTTTCTGCTAAGGTGGGTTCTAAACTCTTCTCATGGCAAGTTTGAAAATATTTTCTTGAATATCGACAAAGAAAGGTACTGGGTTTTTGGATTGCAGGGCTTATGGTTAGCAGCACTTTTTGCTGCGTTGGCTTTATTTGTTTCTGATTTTTTGTATGAGTGGTTGCTTCAATGGGAGGTTTTATGATACTTTCTTGGATATAGATGAAGGTACTGCGTGCTTCAAGTTGGATGTTGCATTTCCGTCATTATTGAAACTCCTGCTTGGTGCAATGTTTTTCCTGGCGTGTTCTAACTGGAAATTTGTTTTTGTCATAGGCGATTATTGTCTCAGTTCTTGCGGAGTCATTTATAACGGGTTTAATGGTTTTCAGATTTTTTTTCTAATGTGGGTCTCACTTGGCTCTGATTCTTTGCTACTGGCTCCAAGGTTTGATGGTACTTTTTAGGATATTGTCGTAGATACACTGTACTTCAAGTCGAATGTTTATTTTAGTTTCGGAGTAAATTTTGCCACTTTCTATTAGATTCTGTTTATCTTGGAGTTTTTTAACTGGAGTTTGATTTTGATTTTTATTGTTTTAGTTTTGAAGACTTGTTGTGTTTTATTGGGCGCCAAATGATTACGTTATTATATGGTTGGTGGACCAGCCGTGGGATTGGTGTGTGTAAGAAGCTGCGGACTCTATGTTGGATGCTAACGAAATTAGATTGACATCTTCTAAGAACTTTTATGGATTTTTTGGTAAGAATTGGTCAGAAATTTTTGTATTAATTGGTTTTTATTAGATAATTTTCTGAACTAACACAAGAGGTTTTTTAGATATCATGTAGTATGACATCTTTTGACTTTATAAGAAAAAGTTAACTTGGGATTTCGGTGGAAGTAGTAGTATTGTGGGTACAGTTGGACTTTAGGTGAAAATATATGTAAAATTGGTAGTTCTGTATTTATTGAATTTATTATTATTATAAAATATTGGCTATTGATAACCAGAGACGCAATTTATTCTGCACAACCGCAAATTGTTTCTGATCTATAACAGTGCCGTGAGTTAGAAGTTGTAAGGTTACTATTTATTTTATCTCTGGCAAAAATGGCTATTATCTGTGTGTGCAGTTGTTGGTTTTGAAGGAATCTGTGTGAATTTGTGGTTTTGGAGATGGTTACATGTTTCAGTGATTAATTTTTGCTTATCATTTGGGCGTCAGAAACAGTGTTTTGGAACGTCGTTCTGTCAGTTGAACTATTTGTAGGCTTGCTACGTTAAATTTGTTTAGAGCTGGAGATCATAGCTGTAGATGTCATTGCTGTGAATGATAAACCGATTGTGCCCAAAATGATAGAAGTAATAATTATAATAACTTTACACCAAATAAAATGTTAACCTGCAGTTTCGGGATTGAACAATGTTGAAACTGAAATAGCGAAGCATGCCTTAAAGGTAATAAATATGTTACAAATGTTTATAAAATGAATGAACACTAGAATCAAGTTTTGTTGTACTTTACTTGGTGCTTGAAATGATACATTTATGAATCGAGTAGGGGTGGCAGAGCATTATGGACGGATAATGACAGATGAGTAGTCTGTTTACTGATAACTTAGTAGATGTTTGTAACGTCTACGACAACTGGTTGATAAATGTGCAGAGTGAAGAAGATAAAATAAGATTGGTATGCCGTTATCTAAAAGGTTGGCTTTAATGACGTGGGAGGCGTGAGATCTTTAACGATTGATTTTGTAAGTATAATGTATGGTTTACTATGGCTGTAAAACTGCCATCAACTAAGTAGACACTCAGATTATCACATGTTTTTCAAATATTTTTTTCTGTTAGATTTTTTCCGACAACTTTTGATAGATAGGAAATTAATTTTTTTTGCATTTAATTTAATGTATTAACACTGCACCAAACTCGACATTTTTTGCAATAAAGGACTGTGAAGTTAAGGTGCTTTACAAGTGTTTTTTTAAGTACCTACTGCCTGCTTACACGTTTCTCTTCTAATGCCATAAACCTTTTGATCTTTGAGAGTTTGAGCTTAAGCATTACTACTTTTAATTTTTTGGAATTTACATTTTACAAGTGACAAGTTAACTATTTACAACAAATAAATTAACATTTTCTGGCAATATATAATATTAGTTAAAAATAATGACGATAATGATGTTTAAGTCCACCAAGACCAAACGATCTATAAATGAAAGAAATTTAATAGATGTGAAAGTTCTACTACTTTTTGTTGAATTTTATTTTGCTCAAATATCATGTAATTGTTAATCAATATGAATTTGATGTACGGCATGGATACACGTTGAGGTTGAGACACTTTTGAAAGTCTATACTAAACTTTTTTGCTTGGGCATTGGAATGGGATCATCTTGACCTATTTGAACTTTTCTTGATATTTTTCAAGGTTAGTTACTTCATCATTAATGAGTTAACGGATACTAGCTTTGATTGGCGGATTAAGTGTCACGCTATTTTGTACATACAGCCTTAGAGGTGCGAATTACTTTATTGAAATTTTATAGTTCCGCCATTTTCGGTGTTTTGGTTTTTTTTGGGAAATTCCTTCAAACAAAACAGGTTAGGTACAATACTTTAATTGTATCCAGTACTGAATTGACATTTTTTTTTTAACCATTGTCATCTTTAAATTATTTTATATAAGTGTTGTGGGTTTCTTTTGGAGAATGCTTCCAAACAATTGTTGCTGCAGAGTCACGTCGAGGTCTATGTTAACTTTAGCTTTGGCTGTACAGGCATGCTGAAAAGTGGCTGCAGAGACAAATGAAGGGACAGGGATCCGGTTGTCCAGGCGTACTGGGAAAACTGTGGATTTGGTTGTATGGGTGATGTGGTGCTGGGGCCAGTGCTGTTACTAGGTCGGTGACCATACAACGGTCGCAGCTTGGTTGGGGCGCAGATAACTAACTTAACATCATAAATTTTGAGTTTGAAAAAAAATTAAAATTGGCTAGCAAAAATAAATTAAAGAAAACGCAATGATCCACACCTTCACTGTAAACAGACGCTTTTGCATCGGGCAATCAGAAGTTAGTTAAGATTTCTTTAGAGAATACGATCTAGAATAGGATCATATTCAAACTGTTAATTGGCATAATGGCTTTGTAGACGCAGCGCTTGTGCGGCATTTTCAGACCTAGATAGTTTTGGTTGGTAGTTTGTTGCTAGTGGAAAATCTGCTAGCGTGGCAAATTTGACGGTTGGTTTTTACTTGGGGCTCTGATTTCTAACGTGTCAAATTCTCTTCTTTGGATGCTACGACCATGTCTGGCCAGGCTATGTGTAAAACTGGTTTGCAGTTTGGGCAGCTTGTGGTCACTGTAGAGCTGCTCTGTAGGTGTATATATATTTCGTATGAGACATTGAAGTAAAGTTATAGAATAAATAAGTAAATACGTTTCAGATTATAAATGTACTTTTAGGTTGAATAGCCTGATTGCATTTGGGGTGAGGGTTGTTATGTTTTCCGTATTTTTATTGTACCCATGAAGGGGGCAGTTAGAAATTATATGTTCTATGTCTTGGTTCTCTGCGCAGCAGTTGCAGCTCGGATCCTCTGAGAAGCCCCACTTATAAAGCATGCTTCTGCATCTCCCATGGTGCGTTCTGACCCTGTTTAACTTGGTCTATGTATGGTGGGGGTAGGTCAAACCTAGGTGGCTTTGCTGACGGGTTAAGGTAGGCATTTCTGACAGGTTACGAATTTTTCCAGATTTCTTTCATGTTTGTAGTATATTAAAGTTGTTGTTTAGTGAAGTTAAAGAAGCGTGTTTTGATTTTAACCAAGGTCGGGGGAGTGCTCTCATTTCTTTGTGGATCGGGAGCGACGTGTTATTTTGTATTTTTCCGAGTACATTCTTTTGGTGTGGATTTAATTGTCCCAGTTACTGTTCTCATGTGTTATTAAGTAGGTAGGTAGGTGATGCGGAACAAAGGGCTTTTGTTTTCTGGGTGGTCAGAAATAGGATTCGCTTGCTCTCAGCTCTGAGCCCAGGCGTAGTGGGTTGTCGCATGCGTTTTGGGTGAAGTATGTTTGTACAACTGTTCCTGCTATGTTGTTTGCTTTCATGGGCCGTAAGACAATATGGTGGGTTATATCGTACTTTAGAGTTTTCGACAGTCAATTTCTTTACCGTTTGGTCTTCTACTAGCGAGCGACTATATGAATTTTTTTTTTGTTGGGTAGTAGATTAAGTTGGGTTTTGCTTCTAATTTATGATCTTTTTTTATGATGTTAAAGATGCGCTTGGACTAAAATTAAATGGTCAATATAAAGAATAGATTTGAAGCTTTTGAGATCTTGACATTTTGACGGATGCATAGAATTAAGTGGAGCACATTACAAACGCTGTGGTCCTTACACGCATCGGAAGAAACAAAGAGCTACTCTTCTTCTTCTTATAGTGCCATTCTCGCTAAGAGCGTCAGCACCTCTCTCGTATGTTTGTGGTGTGCGATAATAGTTTTACACAAACATACGGGACCTACAGTTTAACGTGAAATCCAAACCACACCACTAAAGGAGTTTATTAGGCAAATATGCTTTGCGAAGAAGACGACAAATTAGATATTGCTGCTGCCGGGAATTGAACCCGGTCTGCCTGCACAACAGTCCTCGCACTAGGCAATTGTGCTACGGTCGGAGAACTACTAGGAATTTATAAAAAGCGAAATACAGCATACCTTGGACACATCATTAGAAGCACTGAATATAGTCTGCTAAAACTTATAATGGAGAGTAAAATAGAGGCCCTACGTGGCCCAGGTTGCAGAAAACACTCCTGTCTGAAAATTATAAGAGACTGGACAGGATTAGACTCTCACTCCTTATTCAGAGCAACAAAAGATTGAGGAGAATTTGGAATGATTGTAGCCAACCTTCAGTATCGGGAAGGCACCTAAAGAAGAAGAAAGATTCCAATCATTATGGGTTTTGGTGCAAGGGCATTGTACCGTTATCCTTGTGCGCAACTGCTTGTTGACGTTCTATTGTGTATGTCTGGTATGTTAGGATAATGGACCAATTGAAATCTGATCGGCGGCTATTGCATCTGTGGTCAGCAAAGGTCAGTTTTAAACTCATACCTCCGGTGCTTTCTGTGACATTGCTTTGGTTTAAAGTCGTAGCCGTAGATATATAGAAACAAATGAAAAACTAAGCTGACGATGATCAGTCCGGCCTAGTTTTTCAAATTTTTTTTGTAATTAAGAAGATCATACCTTCTCACTCTGTGTCGATACGATTTTCGGTATCTTTTTATTATTCAAAAGGGTTCTCCGTTTTTAGTGCACTGTCACCAGGGTTTGTGACAAAAAAGTAGCAAAGTTTAGCTTTCGATAACTAATTGCACATTTATCAAAAAAAAAATTAAGACTAGCTTTCGTGGTTTATCTAAATTTTGTGGGAGTTTTGGTGGTGGCTTGGTTTTTCGGCCTTGTTTCAGAAGTTGCTTAACTCCTTGTACAGTGGCTGCTTAGAAGTCGTCGTTGTATAGTAATTTTTTTGGTGCGGCTGTGGACACTAAGACTGCAGTCGAGTAGCTGCGATTTTTGGGCTTTAATGCAAAGTATTGAGAAGGTACTTCCAAAAACGGTTTTGGAAAAAAGAGTAAAATTTTTACATTTTATTTTGTAACTTTTATTCTTTAGGTTTTGAAATAAACGTCCACAAAAACGAGCCCCACATTTTTTGGGCTTGTGAGTCATTCTCAGACTCTTGCTTACAGGTAGCTAAGCCTGTTCCAAGCTGCTTATGATGTATTTTCAAAGTTAATATTTTAATATAATGTGAGTAGTTTTCAAACGTTAACAATTGCACTTGAACTGTTCCAGACTGTACTAAGCCGATTATTAATTTACTAAGGTCGTTAATGTTCCAATAAGATACGAGATACATTTAAGGGTTTCAAAGTGCATTTGAACTGTTTTTAAGTGTGTTTAAGCTGTTGAGAGTTGCATTTAACTGTTCCAAGCTGTTCCGATTAACATTGATTTGTTTAAGGTAGAATTTAAATTACACTCAAGTGTACTCAGCTGAACTGTTCCAAGCTTGGGTGAACTGAGTTATTAATTTTTTTCAATATAATTTAAGTTTCTCTCAAGTGTTCCTAGTTGCACATGAACTGTTCTCAATTGTGTCTAAAATGTTCGACTGGGTGTCAGCTTTAGTTAGGGGGTATTGTCGATAACATAATCGGGAACATTTGTTGGCCGACACTTCAAAGTTTTTGAACTCGGCCTTGCAAAAGTTTATTATGCCGACCCTGACAACAATAGTCTGTATTAAACTATCGAGATTAATAAGCTAGTGCTGTCATCCAAAAACGTTTTAATTTTTTGAATGACAGCGAGACAGCACAAGCTGCACTCAGTGCAAATTATTAAAATAAATTATTTTCGATTTTCAATAGTCAGTGATTGTCATGAATTGATATATAAGAATATAAACCATAAGAAAAAAAAACGATAATAATGAAATTGAAAATAGTCTTTTTGTATGCAGTAAGTCATGATTTGTTACTAATTGCATGTTTAATCAATACCCCGCTTTTAGATGTATTTACCTGTAGAATTATATAGTAATTTAATGAATGAATGATGAATTAAGTATTAGATTTTATCCTATTTTCCTCCCTATGTCTACGACACTGATCTTAATGATAGTCATGTATTCCAACCAATAGTAAACGTGAATTATTACGTCTATATGACAACCGAGAAAATAAAAACATTTATAAAAAAGCAAGAAAACGATCAGTTTGCTCAGATTTGCCTCGACATAGTAAAAAAATAACGTGATGAAGCCTGAAGTAATTCTTAAAATTTTATACAAAAATATTTACTCCCGATTACATTAAAAATAAGATGAACCGGCAACAGTGTATGGACAAAGAAGAAACCACATGATTCCTCCGCAATGCGAAGCACAAAAAAGTACTGTCAGAATCAAAATAGAAATAGCAAAGATCAGCTGGTAGTGTAGCAGCAGCTACGTGCATTACGTAAGCCCCCCCTCACCACACTCACTACTCACAACACGTTTCGCAGCGTGACGTGTGTTACTACATATAAGTAACCTAAGCGAATAGAATAGTCCGCATTTCAGCAGTTAGTGAGAGTCAATTCCTGCTCACACGCGCACCGGTGAAACTAAAAAATGCTGCACTTAAGGCCAAGAGTGGCCAACCTCATCAAGGCCGGTTACGAATCCGGTGCCCTTGTAAGAACCCTACCAGCAGCCCTACAAACACGTTCTTATGCAGACAGAAAAATTCCAGACAGATTAAAAGATGTCCCTACATCACCAAATCCAAGATTCTTCGACATGGTTGAATACTTCTTCCATAGAGCCTGCATGATTGTTGAAGATAAACTTGTAGAAGATTTAAAAATCGTTAAAGGATCCAGATTGAATTTGGATCAACGTAAAGCTAAAGTTAAGGGTATCTTAACGTTGATGGAGCAGTGCGATTATATCATTGAAATTGCTTTCCCGATCAGGAGGGATAATGGAGAATATGAGGTTATTAAGGGATACAGGGCACAACACAGCTCTCACAAATTACCATGCAAAGGCGGTAAGTTTAAATTATTTGTTTTAATATAAATGTGCGGCTCCATTTTATTGTAAATGCCATTAAAAACTATTTATAAAGCAGGCTGTTATATAACTAGTAACACCTTCATTTGACTTTTTTGCCAAGAAAATTTGTTTTAGAGGGCAAACGCTCTGCACATAATTGAAAATCTATAATTCATCAAGGACATGAATTAAAAGCTTTGAATATATCAATTTTTGTTATTATTTTTAACACAATATTTTGTTGGTGTTAAATTGTATATTTATTAAATTATGAATTAATTTTTGTTCTAAATTATTGCATTTAGGATTAGCTACGTAGCTGGCTAAAACAAACAAATATATTTATTTAAATCTTGCCATCAAATATAAAAATAAAATGTTGGAATTAGTTGAGAGTATATTTTTTAACTTGGACCAGAAATGATTTTTTATTTAAATTATGAAAATTTAATGTTGAATAATATGTTATTGATTAATGAATAAATTGACTTAGATATTGTCATCATATAAATCATAACTTAACCTTACGTAATAGTTGATGATCATTAGATTCTTTGAAATTAATGACATTTTAGTTATGTCAGAATTTGATAAGTTTTGGTTTTGAAATCTGCTGGATTATGTTTGGGCTTTATATTTTTGATTAGAATGTTTTAGATAATGTTGAAACTGTACGATTCATTGCTGATCTTTTTAAGATCAAGTTAGATCAATAGGATTTTTATCTATTGATCACTACCTCAACCTTAAAACTATTGTAGTTGTTTTGAAATTATGTTTTTGGATTATCAGGATTTATGATTTGAGGAATTATAGATTCAGATCAAATTGTACATTACCAGTCATATAAAATCTTTTTGGATTATTATCAGAATTTACAGATCATCTAAGATTTATTCAGTTTATGATTTTCTGAGTTATTATAGATTTAGATCATTGCAGATTTATTAAGTTTATGATTTTTTGAGAAATTATTGATTCAGATCATTGCCGATCAAATTGTACATTACCAGTCATATAAGATCTTTTTGGATCATCAGGAATTACAGATTATTTTAGATTTATTTAGTTTATTATTTTCTGAGAAATAATAGATTTAGATCATTACTGATCAAATTGTACATTACGAGTCATGTAAGATCTTTTTGGATTGTCATCAGGAATTACAGATCAGATTTATTTTGTTAATGATTTTTTGAGGAATTATAGACTCAGATCATTGTAGAACATATTGTAAATTGCCAGTCATATAAGATCCTTTTGGATTATTATTTATTCAGTTTATGATTTTTTGAGGAATTACAGATTCAGATCAAAATGTTTTAGAACATATGAAGTCATATGAGATCTTTTAGATCAATAGATCCATAAAGATCATGACCTTGACTTACATTTGTGATAATTACGTTATCTTTATTGTTTCAACATGATTTGAAAGGATCTAGTAATTTGAATGATCTCAATTGTGTGACATGGTACTTGATCAAAGGTCATTATAACCTAACATAATTAAGGTTTTTATTAACACACCCTGATCTAAATTTGTGATATGTGACAGTTAAGAATTTGGAATTACTGGTTTAGATCACTTACTGACTATAGATTATGATGATCTATTATGATCTTTATTGCGCGAACATGGTTTGCGATGTTTTGTAATAATTTATATAATATAATCAAATTTGAAGGAATATCAATAATTTTTATTCTTTTAGCATGATCTGTCATGATCTAATATTATTCCCAATTGCCTAATATAATTTGTAATAATTTGTCTAAACATAAAATCATGATCTATTATGTCTTTATATTATTGAAATGATATTAGAACTTTTCAGATTGTATATAACATTTTAGTTTATCAAAGAAGATATTGGAAATTTTAGATGATTCTTATATTAAAGATTATTGTAGGTTATAGTAGAAATTTTTAAATTATTTTTAAAACAAGTGTCATTACAGATCATGTTCAAACTTTATAGATTATGATGATCTATTATGATCTACATTGCCTAGTCATGATTTCTGATTGTCTTCCTAATATAATTTGAAAGAATCTTAATATTTTTTAATATGATCTTTAATTGCATACTGATTTTAGATCTTTTCAGGTTGTGTATGACATTAGAGTTTATCAAAGATTATGCAGGAGTTTCTAGATGATCTTTGATTTGAGTTTTACATGTTTTACATCCTTTTTTTGGGTTAGGAAGGGAATCTTTCTAAAGACGTGCAGTGTGTCAGATTTACTCTCACGAGCGCCTACCGTAGCTTGCGCATAGGATTGTTCTTGGGTGGAGCAGATATCTGATTTTGGAAAGCGAGTGGCTTACCGTGGGCCTGGCTTGCTTTCAGTTTGAAGTAAACTGGAAAGTCTTTATAACTTGCGGTGTGTGGCTCACTGCACGCGGCGCATGTTACTACATGCTCGAACTTTTTTGTTGTTTTGCATTCGGAGCCTGGGTGAGCTTTGGCGCATTTAACGCAAGCATAAGATGCGTGTGGCTATAGCGTTGACAACGGTGGCATTGTGCTATCTTGGCGTTTGCATTCAACAGTGGTGCGTAGCTTGCATATCTCAGTGAGAGACAGGATCTCTTTATTTGCTTTCTGCTGAAGCTGAACGTATAGTATTGGGAACGGTTTCCTGTCCCTTACGTTATTGAGGTTGGATTATATGGATGGTCTGTTTGATAAGTTAGTTGAAAGGGACTCACCCGATTCTTTCTTCAGTTTCTTTGTCTTCTTTTTGGAGTTCATCAGGGTGAAGCTAGGTTTCGTGGTGGTAGGCGACGTTGTTGTCCTGCTGGACTTTCATTACTTTTTCTTAAGGCCCGGGTGGTGTAGTGGTTAGCGTACTCGACTGCTACACCAGGGGTCTTAGCTTTGAGCCTTAAGCCCCTTATCTGGAAGGTCAGTTTTTCTGGTCAATACAAATTGTGTTGTGATGAGTATTCCTTCTTTCTGGTAATAAGAGAAACTTTAGTAGGTCCCGTGTACTGCTTTGATGTTGCGTGCACGTTAAAGAACTCAACAATTTAGGTTGGAATTCCTGAATTTGCGACAAAATTCTTAGATGTGGTAGTTTTAATCTCTTGGCACCAGAAAGAGACCGACGTTAAATAATTGAATTTCGACAGGTTCCGCGGGAGGTCTTGAGGGAGGTCTGGGTTGAGTTGGTTAGTCTGGTTCTGATTTGATGTGATAGATGCCTCTTTGGTGGAGTTCGGGGTCGAAGCTTCCGGTGGAGCTGGGTGCTAGGTGGTCATCTCGGTGATAGCGGTCTTCATGCTGTCTTTTTTGTCTTGCTTCAGGTGGTATAGTGCTTCCTTCAGCTCTTGTCTCATCTGCCCGAATTCCTTTTTATGTATCTTGATACGTTCTGATTGGCCCTCTACCAGGGTCATGATAAACGGTTCGAGGGAGTTGACCTTGTCTGCTTGTTATTTGATGAGCTCTACGTTTTTATGGAGCTGCTTGTATATCATCTAGAGGATATCGTTATTGCTTTTGTTGGCCTCCATGCTAGAAAAATTAAAATTAATTAATAAATTAGTGGTTTGATAATTGAATAATTAAAGTCAGATGCGACTGTGTAGTTCCTTTTCGGTGTGGACTGGTCTGGTCGGCTGCTGGCAGTTGACTGCTCGCTATGATCTGCAAGAATCTTAGAAGTTTTGAAGATCTTTATTGTGTGAAGATCTAATATGATCTTCAAACTTGTTTAATATGGATTTTAGATTTTTTAGATTATATACATATATGACATTAAAGTTTATCAAAGATCATAAAGGAACTTGCAGATGATCTTTGATTTGAGTATTAGATGCTTGCAAGGTCAGTTCATTACAAAAAGATTATTTGTGAGGATTTATGTTGTCCTATCTGACAGGATCTTATTTCTTTTACAACTTATATGTTAGAAATTCTAGATTGTCTTAGATTTGTTCAGAAAATTAAAATTCAATTTAGATTGTGATTCTAATGGGCGATTCAAAAGGTGCGCTGAGTCAAACTATTATTTTTGTTCAGTAATGTTTGACATTTCATCATGGAAAGAATTAGCCCGGCACAACGTCTACAAATTATTTAGGTGTATTACGAAATTCAGCGCTCTATGAGGAAAATGTTTTGTACGCTTAGAGCAACTTATGATTTACATAATCGACCTCCCAAACGCACAATTCGCTGTACTATTAAAAAACTTGAAACTCAATATTTATTATTAGATGATAAGCTACCAAATAGACTACATCCAGTACGTAATAAGGAAAATATAGCGGCGGTAGGCGAGAGTGTACGCGATAACCGTGGTGAATCAATTTGGCGCCATCTCAACAGATCGGCTAGTCGTATGGAATAACTTGACGTATTTTACGTAAGAATCTTGGTTTAAAAGCATACAAAATGTAACTCATGCAAGAATTAAAGCTAGCCGACTTTTCAAACCGTTTCAGGTTTTGGGTTCTTGAAAAGCTTTAAGAAGATCTACTGCTTTTGACCAAAATTTTGTTTCAGCTATGATGCCCATTTCTGGCTTAATGACTACGTCAATAAGCAAAGTTGCCGTATTTGACCTGAAGAGCAATCAGAAAATATTGAATAGGCTGTCAATACATACAAACAAAACAACGGTTTGGCGTGGCTTATGGGCTGGTGTAACATTTTTTTTTAACTTAAGGCTGTCCGGAACGTAATTGTGAATGCGCCCGTTATCGCACAATAATAACAGACTAATTGCTGCTTAAAATTGAATCCGATAATCTTGGCGACATTTGGTTCTAACAAAACGGTGCTACTTGCCACTTAGCCCGTGAAACCAAAGCTTTATTGCAAGAACGATTTGGTGAACAGTTAATTTCACGCTTTGGACCGATGAATTGGCCGCTTAGATCATGTAATATTGCACTTTTTTTTTTGGGATTACGTATAGTTTAATGTCTACATAGATAAGCCGACTACGATTAGGGAATTGGTGTCAACAAAATTAAATTAGCTTTGATGATATCCAATCTGGAGTGGCACCAGAAGAAGAAGACCAACATATCTTCCGTCATTTGCCAATTACCACTCAAAATGCTTGAACGCGTCATAAAAAATTGGAACTTCTGAATGGACCATGTTACCCGTAGTAACAGCCAACATTTGAAAATAAAAATCTTAAAAAAATAAATGTACAAAATGGTTGTTTTCTATGATCATAAAGATTATCCGATAAATGTTTTTTTGTTTTTTTTTTAATTTTTAAAAAAGTTTCTCTAAATGGATTACCCATTATATCAGTTTCTGTTTTTTTTTGTTGATTTCTTTTTAATCAAGACATTGTTGGTAGTCTTTTATCTTTGGTGATCTTAGGTCATCATGATACGATGATGGGTAAGATATGATCACGCATGGTTTTGCTCTGTCTTTCTCACACATGATGACGTAATTGCGTGACCGCACCGACTCAGATGATACTATCGCATGGAATGGAGTTTTACGTAAAGCGTAGTACGAATAATGACCGGTGATAAGTGTTTTTCAAACTCACACAAATTAGATCTTTTTATTTCGCATTTATGTTTCTTTAGATCATAGAGTCGATCATATTAAAATGTATTAAATTTAGTGATCTTTCTACATCACATTTGGTCAAGATCATTGCAAATTTATTTTCGAAATCTAAAGGTTATTCTACAATTTGCAAATTGTGTGATGACGTTATTATAAGCCATAGAAGACGTTTTTAGGTACATTACGAATCTTTTCAATTTGCAAATTGTGTGATGACGTTATTATAAGCCATAGAAGACGTTTTTGGGCACATTACGAATCTTTTCAGATACTGTTATTACAGATTATGTTCTCTGACATTGTAGATTATGGCTTGACATTCTAGATCACGGCTTGACATTCTAGATCACGGCTTGACATTCTAGACCGCCTTAAAATTTATAAGATCATGCGATCTTTCTATATCAGTTTTGGTCAAGATTATTTTCGAAGCTTAAAGTCATACTACAATTTGTAAATTGTGTGACGACATTATTATAGGGCATAGAAGACGTTTAGACGATTTTTAGCACTTAATGGGTTTTTTCAGAAACTGCTGTGGCATTTGATATTATTATGTTCTGACATTATAGATTACGTCTTAACATTCTAGATGATCTTAAAATCTTTTGGGTCGTGTGATTCTTTTATATCAGATTTGCTTAATATCATTGCACATTCATTTTTGAACTTTAAAGGTCATCTTACAGTTTGCAAATTGTGTGATGACAGAAGACGTTTTGAATGTTTTGACATTGTAGATCACATCTTTACTTTCTTGATCACCTTAAAATCGATTAGATTATGTGATCCTTTTACATCAGATTTGGTCAAAATTTTATTATTATAAGTCGTAGACGAGCCGTTTTGGGACTGTTAGCACATTATGGATTTTCAGATAATTTAGGACAATTTATGTTACTACAAATACAGTCTTGACATTCTAGATTATCTGAAAATTTATTTAATTATCCGATCCTTACATCAGATTTGGTCAAGATTATTGCACATTAATTTTTGAACTCTAAAGGTCATTTTGCAGTTTGTAAATTGGGTGACGACACATTATTATTAGGTCATAGTTTTTGGACTTTTAGCACATTATGTATCTTATCAGATAATGTTGGGCCGATTGATGTTATTACAGATTATGTTCTGACATTGTATATCACACCTTGACATTCTGATGCTTTTACTTTTGATTTGGTCAAGATTATTTGCACTTTTGTTTTTGAACTGAATAACGGTACTATCCAGTATTCACACATGGAATAAACTTTCAAGTTCAGTATTTCCCGAGACTTATAAGACAAATATTTAAGGTCAATGTTCACAGACTGCTTGAATCTACCTAAAATGTGATTGTTTGAGCGAGTGTGGTTTTACTTGTTGAAATTTAAAGGTGTTTTTAAATTGTTGTGACATATTAAGCAATTCCGAAATATCACATTTTGAAATATTAAAAAAAAGTCTTTGGTTTGCTGTTCTGAGCAATGATGGAGTTTTTTGTAACCCTACATCACCATTTAGTGTTTTTTTGTTGTTTCTCTATCATAGTTCTGATTGTTCCGTTATTATTCTTGCTAGGTAGCTATTTGTGCTTTCCCAACTGCTTACTATTACTACTACGTCTTTCTTACTATCTGTCCTGAAGGTGGCATTTGTCTGATTATATTTTGTGAATAGATTTTTTGGCCGGTCTATGTTTACCAGCGTTTGTATTTGGCGACCTCTTTTTTGTGTGTTAGTCCTTCTTTGATCTTATTCCTGAATTGTCTTTCTAGGCTTCAGTTGGCTTCGTTTGCTCCGCACCTAGTCTTTTGGCTCATATTAGAAAAATTGCATGAAAATGTTTGATATTTTTTGGTTTTTCACGTAAAATGATTTGCAGATTTTGAATCTGTTGCTTGGATAATTTTAGATAGAAGAGGAATTAAGATTATTAGCACGTTATGGATCTTTCGGATTTTGTTGGGGCAATTACAGATGATGTTCTGACATTGTAGATCAAGTCTTGGCATTCTAGATCATTTTAGAGTTATTATTGCAAACAGTTTTAGACCATGAATGGCCGCGTCTACTAAGCCATCTTTGAATGGGGAAGTTACACGTTCTAGGGGGTTGTGGGAGCTACTTCCAAGTTATCTTGCAAAGTGGCGCAGCTTGACTGGTTTTAAGTATTTTTATCGTACTTATTGACGACATTATTGTTAGCCAAGTCACATGATGTTTATTAGGGGTTATCTTTGATCACGTTTTAGATCATATTAGGTTTTGTCAGTATATGTGATTACAGCAGAGATTATTTTAAGAATTACAGATTCTTCTTACCGCACACGGAGTTTAGGTTAGGATCTTTGTAGATTTAGTCTAGAGTTTATTAAAGATCTCTTAAGATCATGTTTGTCTCAGATCTTGATAAGGACAATCGATAGTTTTTATTTTATTCAACAAAATTTGTAAAAAAAATTAGAGATCATGCATGCATCGCATTTTTTTAACACAATAATCAGTTACATATTAAACAGATGCAATGTTTTCTAATAGTCGATGAAACTATTTGTTGTTTGTGCGGCTGCAGTTGAACTCTGAATAGCGTCAGCCAAAAATAACACTGCATAATCTTAAAATAAATGCGAGGGTCTCTCCTACGGCTAGACCAATATCCGTATAATCAATCACATGCCGCGTTTGGTTGACTCAAATTTGTTAAGTTGAACCTAAAACACGAGATTTTGTATAATAAACTCAATTAAATCAAAGTAACACGTGTATTACAAAAATTGATGCAGTTTGTAACTTACTTTGTTGTTATGAGCAACCATTGTGCAAATTTGATATAAACTCAATTAAATTAATGTCTTTTAACATATACGAGTACTAAAATACATAGTTTTTAAATTCTGTACTGCAATTTTAAGCAATTTGGTGCCAATATACTTTATTCTGGTGAGAATAAATTGTGTAAGTTTAGCCAAAATTGATACGCTTAGTTTCAAATAAACTTAATTAAATTAAAGTCGTTAACCTTAACATCATCATCACAAAAATTCGCAAATAGCAAATTATACATTGGATATTTTTGCAATTTTGTACAAATATGCTTTATTATTAAAACTATAGGGGAAATATATAAAGCAGCATACTTCATTGTTATAAATACAAATGATTTTAATTTGATCCAATTCAATATTTTCAATTTAATATAAACGAATAAAATAAACAATGTTCACGAGAAAATTAATTAAATAAGTATTGTCATGAATATCAATAAGGAAAGATTTATGTGCTGACTAAGCTATCTTCGTAAAATAAATAGGTATACAATCGGTGCCAATATACTCATGTGATAGGCGTTTCCTGTCACGTCGTCATATACAACATCCATTGAGAGTAGTAATTATATGTTGTCTATACAGCATTCTAACACAATTAACACGCTGTGATGATATTGTTAGTTTTCAGCGGCAGTAACTAGCCGAGCGTATGCTAATTGATTTGTTTACAGAGACAGTAGAACTTGCGTAATTGTTGCAACGTTAATTTTTTCGGGCGCATACTTACATATTTGAACTGTAATTACGATTCCTAAAGAAATTATATAAGCATTTTTAGTTTATTTCCGTTTTGATGTATTCTATTTACAATCGTTTATTTTTAGAGCTTGGCTCACTCATACTCATAATCCATTGCTCTAAAAAAATATTTGATAATCTCTTTATCGCCGCAATAAAATATTTGAAAAAATTATGTAATCAAAGTTTTATCATTTTGAATAAAGAAATTTCATAGATTAGAATGAGTTTTTCTATAAATGTCTCGGTTGGGTATTTTTATAAAACATTTTATTACCGCGATAAATATTTCAGGAAATTTCTTCTGCGACAGACGATTATTTTAAGGTCAAAATTTGCGTAGTTAATAATAGCGTATTTCTTGCTTACACGATCGAATTGTATTATAGCGACCTGTATTTTAATTCATGTTCTAAGGTGGTTATTATTGATCGTGTGATGCTTTCTTGTTTAGTATTTAGGCCAAAGCTATAATTCGATTTAATTATGTTTGTTGAGGAAGTATTATTATTATTATTTGTTTAGTTTTTATTGTATATCTTCAAAATTTCAATTCAAATAATGTTTAATTTAAATTTGTACTATTTGCTACGTGTGTACATGTCGTTTTCTGTTAAAATCATAATCAATAACAGTTTTTTAGAGTCTAGAAAAAAAAATTGTGTTTTTATGAGTTTCTTACATTTTTATGGATGGTATGTTGGGAGTAATTTTATGAAGCTTATCACGAAGAGATTGTGTGTTACGGTACATAGCGCCACCTAGCGGCGTTACGATTTTGTCTATTCAGAGGAAAGATTTACCGATTTTCTAATAGTCAAGATAGAAATGTCGCTGGTAAATTTACCCCTGGACCACACTGGTTAATCTATTCAAGTGTATTGCTCTCTTGTAGCGGAGATGGTAATACAGTACAAATGTCTATTGGGTTTCGGTTGGTGTCGAGGAAATTGAATGTCTGATGATTTACGGCACATGCTTTATCTGAAGCTTTAAACTTTAGTATATGGTGGAGGTTTCGGATGAAATCTTTCATTTGGTGGTGCATTGTTAAACATTACATGTTCACATAAAACTTTTTTACGTGGTGATCTATACTATGCACTGCAGCGGTAGCTTTCTGTGGCGGTGATTACGTCTCTTGCGTCAATCTTTTGACACCTGACGTTTGAATTTTGACGACATATTTTTAGTTGTTGTTTTGCTCTTTGTGTTTTGGATAGAGGAGTTTTGGCAAACCTTTTCTGTCAGGTTTGGTATAGCTCATGTTTGGTGTAATGCTTTTGGCTATGAGGTAGCTTCTCTTGTCATGAAATCTGCTTTTATTTATCGTAATCGTCTGGGTGAAATTTGCAAACGTAGATCTATGATATGAAGTCATATCAATAACACAATTTACAGTCGGCAGTTTTTTGTAGTTACAACTTGATCAGGTACTTTTAAGATGTCACTACTTTTAATTCTTCTGCGGCTTTGTTGAGGGCGTCGCAGCACTTGATCAATATTTTATAAGCGTCACTCAAATAGTTCTTGGCGTTGAAGCTTAATCTATGTTTACAGTGTAATAGTGTTTTAGAATGCACATCAGGTTTATACCTTTTTGGGTAAGCTTCGTTAGCAAGTACATTATGGTCAAGCTAGCGTTCACTTTCAACATCCGCTTATAAAGCAAGTGTAACAAGTCTGGTTGTGTCTGAGATAGGTTGTGGTGCAGGGCTGAGTTGGGTCACAGTTATCTGCTTGTCGACATGAGTTTTGACTCGTAAATTTATGCTGGGTTGTCGTTTATTTGTCTAGGGGCGACCAGGGGTCATGATAATGTTTTTACTATAAGGATGTTGTTTGTGCGGTTGGAGCACGATTGCTTTAGTTGCGCCCCACGTTGGACGTGATTTCTTACTAGTTTGGGGTTTTAGTTGTTTACGTTTCTAGCTGTTACGGTGAAGCTGCGCTTGGATGTCGATCTTTAAGGTAATGATCAAAGATCTTTTATTAATTGTTTGTTTTCAGTCTTAGTGTAATCGTTGCTTTTATGTGAAAATCTGTTGCCACTTTATATTTTAACTTGCAAACGTTTTCTTCGTTGGTCGCAGGTGTCGACAACATAATCCAAAGTTGGTAATTTTGAGACCAAGTCGAGGAGTCTGTAATTCTGAGACGAAATTTAGGACTTTTTTGTTGCATTTGTTGATGTTGGTTTTGCGTAAGCTTTGTCATGTTAATTCTGGCAGGCGTTCACTTTAATCATCCGTTTGTTTATTAGCTTTCTGCCGACCAGGAGCCATGGTGATGTTTTTGCTCGTAGGGTGCAAAATTTCTCTAGTTGTGCCTCACCTTGGGCGTCATTTGTTACAGGTTCTAGATGTTGAAGTTCCCAGTTGTCACAAGTTCAGGAGTTGTTGAAGCCAATCTTGTATGTTGACTTTAAATGTTATGACCATAGATAGTGTGTAATTGTTAACTGTTGTCAGCCAGTCTCAGTGTGAACTTTGTGGTTTTGGTGTTGCTCGAGACTGGTAAATCAGCAGTCGTGTGCAGTAGTAGATTTGTTGCTGGCGTCACCTTGGTCGGTATGTTGCCTTGAACTTGGGTGCAGCTGCATGTAGAGCTTGTCTTTGCTGTTGTGGATTTTTTTGCAGAATTTTGGGAACCGATTTTTTTTTAGCTGAGCGAGCGCGCGAAGGGTACGTGTGTTACAATGGATAACGCCATCTAGCGGCTGTAACACTAGGGCTAGTGGGTACTAATAACTAAAAGATAATGTTACCGTCTTCTAGATCTGCAGGCGCAACGCTTTGCAGAGCAATAGTAGACTTGCTTGGTTGGTATGTTTGCATGTTTGTTGTCTTTGGATCTTGTTGGGAGCGGTGGCGACTGGCTATAACATGTTTCACAGACAGAATTTAGGAACCGATTCTTTTTTTAGATTGTGGTTGGTCGAGCGCGCGCGATGGGGTCGTGTGTTACAGTGGATAACGCTACTTGATGGCTGTAACAGTAGCGCTAGTAGGTACTAATAACTAGTATAATGTTACCGTCCTCTGGACCCGGAGACGCAACACTTTAGAGATGTTGTTTAAGATGCGTCATCTTTGTTAATTAGGTTTCCCGTGTTGTATAGTAAAACCTTGGGGTAGCTTTGGGGTTTGTTGTTTAGTGAGAATTTTCACGGGCAGTTCCTTGCAGAGGTAGTATACCCCTTGAACTGCATCGATGTTGCTTGCACGTTAAAGAACCCAATAATTTAGGTTAGAATTCCTAAAATTGCGGCAAAATTTCCTAGTCTTAACCTCTGGCATCGGTTAAATAAATGAATCAACCTAAATACTTGAAGAGGTTGTCCAGGTGTGGAGAAGCCAAAGGTCATTTGTTGTTTGGTGGTCTTAAGTTTTTTTTTTTTGTGGTCTAATGTGATTAACTTGTTTGTAGTTTTTATTGATTTGGTTGTTGAGTCACTGTCTTGATGCACTGGTGAAAATATTCTAGGCGTTGAGGTGCTTCTTGATGGTTGCTGCTTTTTGATTTGCGAATGTTTTAAAGTGTAGCAGCTCCACTTGGTTTGTTGCGCGGATTGTTGATACTAGTTATCTACGAACAGATAGAAATTATATTAAATGATATAGAGTACTTTGCGAACAGTACTCTTCGCTATAGCTAGGAGTCGATTTTATAGGCGACCTGAAGAGGTCTTACTTTGTGAACGTTAAACGACAGGGACTACTCTTGCTTTGTCTCGGGCTGGGTTAGTGTTGATCTCTACTCTTCCATGGCCAAGGGATTGGTAACAACCTCTGGAAGTACGTACTTGGTGGCAGCGGTGCGGCACGTTTAGAGGCAGAGGCTGGTCTAGGACTTCTTATTTAGGTATAGGCGCATATAGACCCGAGAGTGTTTCTGGAATGGAAAATAGTGTAAGGCAGACTACGCGGACCGAATACGGAACACTAGTTGAGGGGATTCCTTATAATAGTCTCTTTTGGCTGATATGCTAAAAACTCATGATTAAATGGGAAAACTGAACAAGTTTTTGAAATTTATTAGTGATTTGTTTTCGATTGTGTAGCGTACCATGATAAATTTGAATAGGCTATAGATGACAACTTTGACGAGTTTTTGGTTGTCCAGAATTTTGCGTAAGAGATTGTGGGTGCGAGAAAGACTTTTAGTGCGTGAAAGAGTGAGATAGAGAATAGACAATAGAAAAGACATTGGCAGTGCTATGACAAATAAAATTCCTCAGTAAATTCCATGCATCTCGCATTGTAAAAAGCGAATAATAATATACAAAATAATTATCAGGAGTTATTGGTGTAATAAACTTATGTATACTTGCACACAATTTAAATTATGTGCACGGGCATATACTTGGATAATAATTGTTCCATTATAACGCGGCATTATTGCTTTTTATGGCGATTAAACAATAGAATAGAGTTGTAATAAAAATGTACTCCTACAACATAACAAGCAACACAGACTTGTAATTCTGTAAAAAAATCAACCATTTATTTACAAAAATAATTTTATCAGAATCGATTAACATTTATAGCTAAAGCAATAAATATTAACATATGCAGCAATAAAATAAACTTGATTAATTTTTCAATCAAATTTGTTGCCAACCTGTACTAATCTTATCAATATAAATCTGCGCGTTATCAATTTATTTCTTTTTAATCCTCTTAGCTAATACTATTCACAAACATAATTATTAATATTGTTTTCGGTTAAATGCAATTATATTATCTTGAATGTTGAAATTGATCAATAAAATTCACACCACACTTACATAACACCAGTTTTTACCGGATATGAAAATAGGCAAGGTTGGTTTCGTTAGCTCAACCGCAATCCTATAACAAAAAGTTCCGTCATTAAATATCCATTAAGTGCAATGGGTTATATTTCTGTTTAGTGTGTAAAAATTGTAAGCTTAATTTCATTAGTTTTGACCTAAAATTGAGGCTATTGACTTGCAATTATTCATATTTTGATCTTATCTATGGTTATACAAAAAAATGCAAATTAATGTCATTGCTTATCATAATTTTTCATTTAAATCTCAGTGTTTTGATGAATGATTCTGACACTTCCAATAAATTTAATGAGAATGGACTGTGGCGCCCGGTCACGCGTCATTATAAATCTGTTTAAATTTTTTATGCGATTAGATAAAATCTGTTTATTTATGCCGCTGGGGCGTTATTGCTCAACAATTATAATTTTATTTGCTTACTTTAATTAATATATTATTGCTCTTTAATCGTCGCATAAAATGTTGCATTTATCTCCAGGCAAGTTCAAATTGTGTGTTAATGGTACATCCAGATAACACATTATCTCTCGTATGGGTAATAAAGTTTCGTGCGATATACTATATTTTTTTTATCTGGGTTAGGTACATTGCACGATTATCCGAATAACTGGGTCATATTGATAAATTTGTTAATTGTCGAGAGGTGTGTACTTGATGTAAACAGAACAACATATTCAATTTAAATTAGTTTTTACATTGTGGAAATTTTTTTATGCAAATTATGATAATTAGATATTTTAATTGTAAGTTTAATTAAAAAGAATTGTTGAATATGTCTTGTATGTCATTATTTATTGGTATTCTATAATACCAACGTATTTTATGGCAGTTATCAAGATTTTCAATTATTATTTTATATAAATTTATATGGTTTTCTTTGTTGTATTGTATTATACAACGTCTTTAGTATCACTGCAGTGTCCTGCAAAGTTCTGTCATAGTGTCCTAGTTTAATAATCGATTATGGATTATAGACTCTTTATTAGAGGCGTACCTACCAAACAATTAAAGCATTAGCCTGCTGATAAAATTGAGCCTCTATAGGTACACTTACATTTTCTTTTCTACGAAACTAATAAATTCATGATTTAAACAAAATTTTAATTTTTTATTAATATATATAATTTAGGCATTCGTATCTCACGAATTGGCATTTTACACGGGACGAAAGCGTGGCTCACGTTTGTGATTTACGACCTATGGTCATATATGGATTAGTTTTTGCCTCTGCATTTATGCTATAAACAGTATAGCAAAATAACAGATATTTTCAAAATTTTGACGATAAATGCGGAATCAAAAAATTGGTAAAAAAAAGTAAATATCGAAATGGGAATCTAAATCTTGGAATTATTTTACGTTTTTTTTTCTGATCCAACGTTTTGAAATTCTAGACTTCCCTCTCATCTATTACACGTTTGATGTTTGTTGTATCAGGAACTGCTGTTTTGATGATTGAAGCAGGTTTTGTATTGTATCAAATTATCGGATGGGATTTCTCTTCTTCGTTTATGGCAAACGGGTTGGCATAGCAATACCTTTCGGTTTTCTCTACGTTAGTTTTGCCGTTAATTTGTTTTTTCCATTGTCACCAATGTGGTACTAGGTTGAGGTGGGCTGGTTTTGGTCTCGGAGAAATCACACAGTCTGCTGCGGCAACACATGCTATCTTCTTCCTACACTGGCATCTATCTCTTATTTTTCCCAGTTTTGTGTTATTTAATCTTGTTATTTACATTGTTTTTTTTAGTTTCTCTACATCTTTATTAACTTCTTCTTCGTCGTATCCTCTTACTTTCATAAGTATTTTGTGCAACTCCATTACTTGTATTTTTATTTGGGATTAGTATTTTGACCATTTTAAAAATTGCATATTTTGTTCACCTCGAGATGGCGTGTCTATCGTTTGGAAATTGCGTAGTCAATTCCGTCAGTTTGCTTTCCTTGAGCAGTTCTTCTCTTCTTCTTATCTCTGCAATTTTGGTTGGTACTAATGTTTCATATAAATGTTCTTTTTTTTGTCTATCTTTTTATCTTTTATTCTTTTTTTTTGTCTATCTTTTTATCTTTCATTCTTTGGTTGGCATAGTTGATCAGCACCACATCTTGAATGCGTCTACATGACGACCATCCGGCATATGTGTTTGCCATGTTAACCGAATTAGTTGTTTTAATATTGATTTTTTTTGTGCTATTCTTTATATTGTATTGTTGGTTTTCTGCAATTTTGTTCATTTAACGTTTTGTCAAGATATATTTTGGTCATTTTTTGACATTTTGTTAATTATAAAGTCGTTATTATGGCAATTAATAAACTGAACGTAGCCAGAGCTTTTGCGTTGATTCAGGAAGGCTGATCTCAACGTTATGTTGGGCAAGTTTTTGGAGTTTTGCAGTCATGTGTACGCAGAACGTGGAGTGGTTTTCTCTCTCTAAAAATGTGCAAGAGCTCGAGATGACCATTCTTAATCTGAGAATACTGCGAAACAGGAACTTGACTGAGATTTTTGTGTAAGCGAGAGAACGATTAGGAAACGCCTTAATGAATGAATGCTGGTCTAATGGCAAAAGACCTGCACATGGTCCACAGTTTATCAGGCACCATAGAATCTACATTTGCGTACGAACATATTTTTTGGACTATAGAGAAATGGAGTCAAGTACTCATCATTGATGAGTCCCGCCTTTGCTTACGAACTCTAGATGAAGAACATGTTCTTCAAGATTATGTGAGTACTTTTTGCACAACTTATTGGCATCGATTTTGTATTAATGCATGATAATTTACGACCACACATTGACAGGGTTCAATGACGTTGGTATCAACCGAATGGAGTGGTTACGACTTGCATTGCATCGAACATGTTTAGGACATAATATGAAGACAATTTAAAGCACCAGCGACCCTAAATGAGTTGGATTGTTTTATATTTTTCAGCAAGAATGGGGTCTTCTTGAAAATGAAGCAATAATGAAGTTGGTGGGGTTGATGCCATGCAACAATGAAAATTTTCATCGAATACTCTTACACAGAGGACTCAACACGTTTGCTCAGACGTGTCAGTGCCAGAGCAACTGTGGCCGTCCAGGCACACCCTATCCTGGATTATCCTGTAGATATGACTACGGGTGTAGCTTGTTGAAGGCACCAGGATTTGGACCGTTGCCTGGGAGCTGCAGTTACGGTAGTGTGTCGGACATAGGACTAGAGACGGTTGAAATCCGGTCTATGTGGATTATGGCTAGGGCTTACGCAGAGAAGAAAACCGAATGGTATTGCCATGCGTTAGTTATTCTCACCTCACCTCACTACGTCCTTAAAAAAAAAAAACTTGCGCTGTTCAAGTGATTTCTGTTTGGAGCGCTCTCATTGGTGGACTGCATTTTGCTTGGGTTTTGTTTGCTGCAGGGCTCCGATTTGCTGTTCTGGATGTCGTTTGGTAAGACCTAGTTCATGGCATCAATATACGGTTTCCACTTTCCTATAGCGTGGGGTTTCACGACTAAAATCCTTCTCTGGTCCGAAGTAGATAAATAATCCCTTTAGTGGTTTGGAACCTAATCGAAATTGTGGGTCCACACATAATGTAAGTTGCCAGCATTACGGGCATAGATGGTGAACAAACAGTGGCATGTATGCGGCTGGAGGCTTTACCGGTCAGTGTAAGCTTAACAATCTTTTGCAGTTGTTGCGCAAATCTTTGGCCTCAAATGCCAGTGCACGATATGTCATCAACGGCCGTTACGTACAAGGTCTTAAAGTTGCGTTTTGTCATTGACCGGGGTCGGTTGATTGTTGCAGGAGCGCTTTTCCAAAAATCGATATAAAAACGTTTATTTTTTTAAATTATTTTTATAAAATTTAACGACTTATTTCTTAGGCAGAGCAGCTTTGTAGCTAGCTATACGATAGCGTCTTCCATCTGACCGGTAAGTGTTGTTTTTTGCCTTTTGAAACATAAAATTTGAGTATATTTTAAAAGTTAAAGAACCTCTAGGAAAAATAATAAAAACATTGGTGTTGGGTTTATTTAAGTTGTCACGAAAAATGCTACCTATGTTTAAAAAAAAAATACGATTACTATAATTCATTCAATTCTTCGGTGTTTTTTCATACAACGCTCTCGTAAGTTTTTTAATCATATGCTCTTGAGTTGTTTTACGGGTTTTATTTCTTGAATTTTTCTTTGCGTAATAAGTTGATGCGTTGAGTATCTTTCTTTTGAGACAATGTGCCAAAAAACGGAATGTTTTGTTTTTTGGTCTTGAGCATAAACCGCTTTCTTGTCGCTCTACATTGGCGCGGTTCGACTGTTAACATTTTATGATGCAGCTTTCTTTTAGCTATTAATTCTGATTTTTTTCAATGGTTTATGTATTTTAGAAAGGAATTTTGATGCCTACGTTTCTCTTAGCACTTGATTCAATTTTTTTTTTTTTTTTAATTTTGAGCATTCTGAGCGAGTTTTTCTAGTTATTTACGAGGGCTGTGCTGGTCCTCAGTATGCGGCGATACCCACATCTTCATCAACTAAAATTTCTTTATGTTCATGTTTCCATACAAAACAACTATATCGGAAAACCGTAGCGCATTAAGGTCTCCACCCATTGGCGCGATCCGACTATTATATTTTTATGACTTATGTTCTATAAGCTTCTTATTTTGTCGAAAATACGCATGCAGCGTGTTTTTTGCTATTAATACATATCTCGTGATTTATGAATTATATTGTCACTGTAATATTTTACGAGTACTTTGGCGCTGTATTTTTCTTAGTGAGCTGGCGTGTCGGTATAGTGGAAGCGTTGACTAGGTATTTTATTACACAAATTGATGTCAATGCGGTGTTAATTATGGGAAACTTTTCTAGAAATAAGTAAACTGCAATTTGTTGCTGATACTCCTTGACAATGGTATACCACAAGGCATTCTTATAGCATTTTAAACAAATTTTTATAGTTGCATTGTGAAAGTTCTATTTTTATAAATTGTAATATTTGTCTTATGTTTTCACTAGAAGTAATTTGTTTCTTTTTTTTAAATTTCAGGTATCCGTTACTCCATGGATGTATCCAGAGATGAAGTCAAGGCTCTGTCCGCTTTGATGACATTCAAGTGCGCTTGCGTTGACGTACCATTCGGTGGTGGCAAAGCTGGTATCAAGATCGACCCTAAGGGTTATTCCGAGCACGAATTGGAGAAGATCACCCGTCGTTTCACCCTCGAATTGGCCAAGAAAGGATTCATTGGTATGATTATTTAATATTTTCAAATATTTTCAAATAACTTTTGATTTTTTAAGGACCCGGTATTGATGTACCAGCCCCTGATATGGGTACTGGTGAACGTGAAATGTCATGGATTGCTGATACTTATGGCAAGACTATTGGTTACAATGACATCAACTCTCATGCCTGCGTTACCGGTAAACCAATCAACCAAGGTGGTATCCACGGTCGTGTATCCGCTACCGGCAGAGGTGTCTTCCATGGTTTGGACAACTTCATTCATGAGGAATCATACATGAACATGATTGGTTCCACTGTCGGCTGGAAGGGAAAGACTTTCATCATCCAAGGTTTTGGTAATGTAGGTCTCCACTCTATGAGATACTTACATCGTGCTGGAGGTATCTGCATTGGTGTCATTGAACATGATGCTTCCATCTTCAACCCACAAGGCATGGACCCTAAGGTAATGCAACAATTTGTTATTTGAGAATAGATATTTGTCATAACACGTAATAATAAGAGATGGTTTGAAGTTTTAGAATTAAATTAGTGATGATGATTTTAGGACCTTGAAGAGTACCGTTTACAAAATGGAACAATCAAGGGATTCCCAGGAGCCAAGGCATACGAGGGTGATGGTCTTCTCTATGAGAAGTGCGACATCTTGATTCCAGCCGCTATAGAACAGGTCATTCATAAGGGCAATGCCAACAAAATCCAAGCCAAAATCATTGGTGAAGCTGCCAACGGACCAACCACACCTGCAGCTGATCAAATCCTCATCCAAAAGAACATCCTTGTCATCCCTGATCTTTACATCAACGCCGGTGGTGTGACAGTATCCTTCTTCGAATGGCTCAAGAATTTGAACCATGTATCATACGGCAGATTGACCTTCAAATATGAACGCGATTCCAACTACCATCTTTTGCGTAAGGAATATTATAATATGGAATTGTTTCAGTTATTATATTTTTTTCCTTCTCACAGAATCCGTGCAAGAATCTTTGGAACGTCGCTTCGGTGAAGTAGGTGGTTCCATTCCAGTCACACCTTCCGAATCCTTCACGAAGAGGATTGCTGGTGCCTCAGAAAAAGACATCGTACATTCAGGTCTCCACTACACAATGGAAAGATCAGCTAAGGTAATATTTTAATTACGATTGTTTTTTCCTTGGATGGTTTTCAACTAGATCAATTTGTCTTAAAAGATACCAAGACCTTTTGATAGCTTTAAAAATTAAAAAAAATACAGATTACAATATTGGTCTTTAAAGTACATATATTTGCCGTCAGTTTTAGAAATTATGTTTATGGCATATATTGTCAAGCAACGAATCATTGCAAGCTCGATTCATGGATTGGATTGATTGTTAAACATTTCTCATCAGCACTTAGTTACGCATAAACAAAATAAAACTTAACCAATTTAGAAGTATTTGAGGTTTTAGGTGATTAAACTATTTGTTTGTATTAAATGGTATTTAAAATGATCATAGTAAATATTGCCCAACAAATTTGTGTAGTGTGCAGTAGTTAAATATTTTTGTCTTAACATTTTGAAGAATGTGTTTCAAAAGATCTCGATTGGTTTGTGCAAATTGGTATTCACATTTTGTATCAATATTGCCCAAATATAATTTTCAATCTAATTTTATTAATTGGTTTTTAAATATTATTAGCAAAAAGGATTTGATTTAAAAATTTATTTACCAAAAAAAAAAATCTTATTAATTGAGACATTTTAAAATGTTTATTCTTGTTTCGTAGTTTACATACTTTATTAGGTAGTACATATGTAAACCAATTTGGATTCAAAATAGACCAAAAAAAATAAACCTATTATTAAAAAAATCTACATAGTATACTTAAAGATTTTAGATATAAAGATATTATAGTGTTAATGTATAATTTTTTTCTAGGCCATCATGAAGACTGCTGAGAAACACAACTTAGGCCTCGACTTGAGAACGGCCGCTTACATCAATTCGATTGAGAAGATCTTCAACACATACTCAGAAGCTGGTCTCACCTTCTAAATCTTAATCTTCTCAAACCAATCAACTCACTACAAACATTTATTATTTTTGCGTTTACACTCAACAGTATTTACGTGTCATTTTTTGTTTTACCATTTTTTACGCGACGGTAATTTTAATTTAAGTCGCGATCGTTGTTATACTCGTATATTGTTAACAACAATTTTAATGTCTTATCTCCTTAAGGAATGCTCATGTCTCTTAAGCAATTTCTTTTTATAAGGATTTAAAATTTAAATCCTTAACTCCCTGTGTAAAAACTATTTTTAATGTTATATGTGGGATTTATTTGCCGGCGTCATGAGTATCAATATTGATATTTAATATAATAAAATAAGAAAATGATATAACATTGTAAAAAATGTCTAAATAAAAAATTTAAGAACCAATCAAAAAAATCTAAAAAAAAAATGAAGTTGCAGATCAAGAAATTGAAGAAATTTAATACCTAGTCAAAATTTTCATTTTCAAATTCAAATCAATTTACAATAAATTATTCCTTTCTATAATATTTCTTTTTGAAGTTGAAGACGAAATTTGAAAATTGCTGATTTGAAGAAGAATGAAGAGAGAAGCAGAATCTTCTGTTGTTTCTTAAGGTAAGTGTGAAATCAGCATATGCTCTATCATTGTTTATATTTTCCAGTTTTAGGATGTGGTGTGGTTCGTAGTTACTGATATACTGTATAAATCTCATTTGATTTAAGACAAATACAACAAATAATGTTTCATATTCTTTGTCATTTTTAGCTCGGCGCAGTGTTTCTAGATATATAGGACTATGGTGTTGGAATTTAAAAATCTGGAACATATATTGATATCAAGTGTATTTTTTAAATTTTATATACAGGGTTAGTCAAAATTACCGGAATACTAAATAATTTTCTAACTAAACAAATTCAAACAAAAGTTTTTTGTTTTTTAATTCATTTTATTATAGAAATTTGGCAGTCTTACTTTTTCAAATAGTATATTTTACATTTTAAGATTCAGTTTAATAAAAAAAAATAGTGAATTTTAAAATATTCTCCAAAATTATTGCTTTTTTTGTAATATTGTGGATGTTTATACAAAAAATCACAAAATTAAAGAAAATCATTTCTGATAAAATACAAAACTGTTTCAAATCTGACATTTTTTCAATATGGACTATTTGCTGTTTGAAAAGAAGCTTCTCATATTACGTAAAGGTTATACATCCCTTCAGACTTTAGATATTTCGCATTTCTTCCTTGTCCTTCGTCCAATGTAAGGCTCACTGTTTTCCAGATGGCTCTATACACATTAAATTATCTGTTTTTGCGATTGACATTCGAGTCACGTACTCGCTTCGCTATAGTTAATTTGTTGTAATTTACTTTGTAGGTGATAGAGAAACGCCATGGTGCGACAAAGGCGGAGATACTGAGAGTGTACGTTGCGTATACATTGTTTAAACGGCAGCTTGGAATCTCTAGTTATAGAACTCTTTGTGGCTAGTACGTATAAACATTTGTTGCTTTGCAATTGTAGGTTTTGTCACGCTATGGTTTTGAATTCTGCAAAATACGACTATTTTCTGAGTTTTGGAAAGAGAACAGTTGCATGGAGCGAGGTGGGAGGTGGATGTTGTAATTCATTAAAACCGCATTCATCGATTACTTGAACAATTCCTGCTTTCTGAACATAATTAGAGAGGTCTTTGTTTGGCATTTAGTATATGTATTAAGAACAGAATTCTGAGGCTATCACTTATTGCGCAGAAAATTGCGTCTTTGCCTTCTCGGGTGGTGGAGATCCGTTATGAACACATTGCATGGACTCGTGTTTTGTGGGAGGATTCCAGTGATGTACCCATGTATCATCCTCAGTTACAGTTCTGTTTTCATTTTGGGATTTGTCGTTTTGAGAGTGCTAGTTGTATCACGGCATGTATTGACGTTTTGCAAATGCTACTTCTATCACGGTATAGGTATTTTGTTGTGCTTTGCAGTTAATAGTTTGAGTAAGGGTATGTTGTATCTAATTTGTCGATATTCCATTAATTGTGTCAGGATATTAATAGTTACTATTTGTTTTTTTATGTCTCTTCGCAATTTACACTGTTTGCTCATTACATAATCTAAACATTGTTTTACATTTTATGAATTGTTTTGCGATTGATAGTTGTGTTATAATATGACTAACTTTCTTCTTCTTCTTCTTGGTGCCGTATCCGCTAGCGAATGTTGGCGATCCATCTGGCTATAATGGTTTTATTGACGGCGGCGCGGAACAATTCCACGGAAGTCTTCCCGTACCACTGTCGCAGATTTTTTACCCAGGAGGTACGTCTTCTTCCCGGTTCCCTATTTCCGGCGATTTTCCCTTGCATAATCAGCTGTAGTAGTTGATATTTTGAGTTGCGCATGATGTGTCCTAGATAAGAAAGTTTTCTTTTCTTGATGTTTGACATTACTTCTTTATCTTTGTGTATTCTTATCAGGACTTCCTCATTAGTTACTCGATCTACCCAGCTGATCTGTAATATTCTACGGTAAACCCACATCTCAAACGCCTCTATTTTTCTCGATGATGCTTCTGTAAGAGTTCACGCCTCCATTCCGTAAAGTAACACCGAAAAAACGTAACATATAACCATGCATATACTGAGCTTTAAGCTGAGACTGTGACTACATACTAACTTAAAAAAGGTTATATATGTCACTTTGGATTCATAATTGTATGAATAGTTTATCCTTTTGTTTGTCGGTTAGAAATTGACAGCAGTGTCATTTATCTAACTTAAAAATGTTTGCACATATTGCTGTCGTCGCGCCGTTGGCTATTGTTATTGCTTTCGGATTTTTTATCTTTTTATTAACGTTATGGTTACTATTTTTTGTCGTTTAAACTGTAAGTACGCCTATCATTTTATTTGTTTTACTTTGTATTATTTGCTACAAGTTTGACAGATGAACTATTGATAGTTCTCTTGATACGTAAGCCGCATTGCATGTTACAAAGTTGCAGCATATTTATTCGTCAATGCACGAAGTCTTTGCGGCTGATGTATGTTCTACATACAATGCATGTTTCTGTTTATTATTATTTAATTTAACATTGTTTCAATGACTTTTTTAATTTGAGAGAACGTCTAGGCCAGCGCTATCTTAGAAAACGTTTTTAAAGAACTTCTGCTAGCTCAAGGATTCTGTGAAAATTGCTATAGAGATGTGAACGTTGTCAGCATTTCTATTGTTTTACTTTCTGCACCAGCTGTAGATTCCAAAGTGTTGATAGAATTTATTGTCTGTATGCATTGTCAACGGAAAAATGCCGAAAAGTCCATCGATTAGTGCAAAAAAGTTTTTGTTTTGATGATTTATCTCTATACTGTCATCTTTCCTGCGTGTGCACATGGAATAGGCTATGTTCTTTGAGTATTACTATTTAAAAGTGTGATGTTACAAATTTTATGTATGTTATGAGCAACAATACATCTAGCAAACATTTTGTTGACAGTTTGTGCAATCATAACGAGAGTTTGCCGGACAAACAATCTTTTCAATACAAACATGATTGACTGTTTTACCCGTTGACCCAAATTTTGCTGTAATTTGTTTAATGCTTAAGCTTTTTCTGTCGGGCAAGATAGCATTGCAAAATTTAGATTTATGGTATATTAGCATAAAAATACTATTGATGTCAACCTTCCTGCAGTATATTTAATTGATTAGACGTCCTTTCTTTGTTATAGGATTGGGTAAATTTTATGCAGTATTGCCACTTTATGTGTATTTCTCATCTCGGTTTTTTGGCATTTACAAGGAAAGAAGCTTTTTTGTTTAGCCATTCATTTGCTTTTTAGAGCTTAAGGTGTTTTTACATTTGTCAATTTATTGTTCAATTTTAAGTACTTATTTATCTCATTAATTGCCGTCAATTTTACGACAATTTATTGTAGATTTGTTTCACTTTACACTTGGCAATTTATTGTTCAATTTCCAATACTGCCAACTGTATAATAGAACAGCTGATCGTCAGGTTATGTGGTAGATGCACTGTGACTGAATCATATATATTTTGCAGTTGGCTACACTTAACTTCATCAATAAATTAAAGCAAAGTAGGTTATGTTTTAATCTGATATTTTAATCTGACAATAAATTGGTCAATAAATTGACAAATGTAAAGTGACAATTTAATCTGATAGGGGCTTCAAGGTCAGTAAGTTCTTAAAATTGAACAAGAAATTGACAAATGTAAGAACACCTTAAAGCTACTAAATTTTCTACTTTGTTTTTCTTTTTTTATCTAAACAAATTCTTATTTGTGTCTACTACTTTTTTCTCTGTCTCCACTTTACAGAATCGTGGTTTTCTTATTTTTCTAAAGCTTTTACCTTCTTTTTGTAGATTTTTTACCTATACTATATAACCTGGTTCTAGCTCTGGAAGGTCTTTTGCTTTCTCGTGATAGACTGTATTTGTTAAATGTAGTTACTTGTCATTGGTAATATGTATTTTAGTTTTTTACTTAATAATTGAGATTATTTCCTTGCTACTTGTATTCTGAAGTTTATACATTTTTTAGTATTTTGAATATACGTCTTGAAGGTCTTTTTCTCGATATTCCCTGTCTGCTCCAACAACTTTTTATATTAATTTTGTTTTTCTTTCTTGATTGGTTCTGTTTTTTTGTTACTGTATGTTTTATGCATTTCTTGCAGTGTCTGATTTTCTCTTCTAAACGTTTGCATATTCCTGGTCACCAGATTGTTTTGCAGAATTTTACACTATTTGCATTCTATGTTTTTTGCTGCGCACTCTTTATATGAATTTTTCTTATGTTCTGTTCTATACTTCTGGTATCCTCTTTTCTGGTTTTGGTTTCATGTTGTAACACTATTCTGTTTTTTCTTTCTTGGAATTTGGTATTCACTTCATCTATATTTCCTTTTTTTTCTTATTTCTAAGTTCTGCTTTTTTACTGTTTCTGACATTTTATTTTCTTTTCTTGTTTTTTTTTTGCAGAGTTAACGTTTCATCTAGTTGCAACATTTCTGATTTCTACTAGTAATTGATTTCTGATGAGTACTTCTATAGTTCCATATTTACACGATTTTTTTAGTTTTATTAGTCAATGTATCGTTCTCGAGCTCTGTCTGGTTCTTTTAATTATTCTATATTGTTTGTAATTATCCAGTAGGGTATCGTATTATATGCTTTTGTTGCATTTTACTTGCATGCTTACTAATAATTTTATTAAGTTGTTTACTTAATTATTAATTGATTGTTATCTTTGGTTGCCACTGAAAAAAATATGGATGTACGTTTTTCACCGGACGTTCAAAATTAACCTAACCATATTGTTGCCTAATCTAACTTAATCTGTTTAAAAGTTTTTATTTATTTTAATGAATTATTGAAAAATAATATGGCTGTACGATTTTTACATTTTTTGTCTCTTAATCTTTTTTCTTTTTTGGCCATGATTTGACTTACCATTCCGTTTATGACTTCCCAGTTGTTTTTGTTTTCAAGCAATAAGTCCACGAAATCATCTGCTGTTTGCTTTATCTGCAGAGCTTCTTTTTCTATTATTTCTTTCTTTTTGCCATCTGATGCATGCGAACAGCGTATGTTGTGCAGTGTCAGCCTTTTTGCAGTCCACATATTTTATTGTCAGTTATTTTTTCTATCTTTTTCAGTTAGTTTTGGAAGCTGCTATGACCTGTAAGGCACTGCACAAGTAGTTTTTTTTTCTGTGATTCTTGTTTATTTACTTTCTTATGTTGTGTATCAGCTTGTAGGTCTACTGTTCCTTTACATTCTTTGCTCACATCTTTTGCCACCTGTTTAATGTTTTATTTTTAGTTTGCTTCTTTTCTTGTTTTCCTTTCCTTTTTGTGCTACTCCTTTCCTCAGCTAGCAGAGTAAAAGGACCATTGCAGTTGTTGTCGGGATGGTTTTATGTGCCCTACTGACTCTGAAGACCAATTTCTTTTGCAGACTGTTTAGCGTTTTTACGTTTTTATTAAATTTGAGAGCATCACTCCATATTGGCGCAACGTATAGCACGATTGACGTGGTTACTGACGTCAAAAGCTTTTTTTTTGCTTTTGTTGATTTTTTCTATCTTAGGCATCATCCTTTCAACGGAAGCGGTTGCTTTTTTTGCCTTGGCTACCATCGATTTTACGTGTTTGCCAACCGTTTAGGTTTTGTCCATTATCACTCCTAGGTACTTAATACTCATTTTTGGCTTTGTTGTGTTTGCCCCAATACCATTTTTGGGAGTGTTCAGCCTTAAAAGTCCGTTATATAAGATATTTTAGAGATGGAGACTCAACACTGACCCTTGTGGTACTTTTTTTGTAATTTTGTGCTTTTTTTTTTCTGATTCATTATGATTCGGTCTGAAAAATATGGCTTGGTATATATCTTTTTTCTATAGCTTTTACTGATACGTCCCATGCCGACGACATCACACTGATGATGGGTGCATACTCTGAAACGCGTGTGTATGTGCCTATTCTTCTTCTTCGTATTTCTTCTTGTCAGAGGAGTTGTGACCATGAATGTCAGTCATGGTCATTTCAATTAGCTGTGGCCCGTTTGATGACGCCACGCCATCTTTCTCTATTGCGTGACCGTGTTGCTGCATCATCTACTGTTGAGCTGGTGGCTTCTATAACTTGATCAGCCCAACGTTGAGGAGATCTACCTCTTGGCCTGGAACCTTCTATGCCCTGTACTATGAGCCGTTCCAGATTTTTGCTGGGTCTTCGTTGAATGTGATCGAAGTAACTTAGAATCCGCGAGTATACGATTTTTGATAGCCGTTGTGGTTCGTTTATTTCGGCTAGAACGGATACATTGGTTCTTCTAGCCGTCCACGGGATTCTAAGTATCTTTCTCCAGCACCAAAGCTCAAAAGCATCAACTTTTCTTCGATCTTGGGCTTTCATTGTCCATGATTCGGCGTCGTAGAGAATCATGGGGAACACTAATGTTTTTATAACTTGTTTTTTTGTGTTTAGCGTGATACTCTGATCTTTCCATGTATTCTCCAGCCTTTTTGCTGCTCGCCTTGCGATCTCACATCTTTTTTTTTTAAATTTCTTGTGTACACCCTCTTTCGTTTGATATAAGTGCCCCCAGATATATATATATATATATATATATATATATATACTGGTTAACTATTTTACATTGCTCTATTTGCTGTATGCGTTGCTGGTTGTTGTTCGCTCTATCAATAATCATTATTTTTGTTTTCGTGTAGTTAACCAGTAGACCACAATCTTTGCTCTCCTTTTCTAATTTAAGGAGAGTTTGTGTGAGCTCGTTGCTTGATTCTGGTAGGAGGACCGTGTCGGCGTACCGAAGGTTGTTAAGTTTTACACCTCCTATACTAACTCCTCTACCCCATTCGTTTGTTACTTTTCTCATTGTGTACTCGCCATATATATTGAAAAGCAAGGGAGAGAGTATGCAACCCTGTCTAACTCCTTTTTTGATGGAGCAGAAGTTTGATGTTTGGTTATCTATTCGTACGACGGCTTCGCTTTTTACGTAGAGGTTGTGGAGAAGCACAGTCAAGTGTTGTGGTACTCTCATTTCTCTCAGTATTTCCTACATTTTTGTCCATTCGATGCTATCGAATTCTCTGAATTTCTCAATTATCTGGCGTACGTTTGAGATTTGTTTTCTTGTGCCCCGTCCTTTGACGAAGCCTGCCTGCTCCGGTGGTATTTGCCATGAAAGATATGATTTCAGCCTTTCATTTAGTATACGCAGAAATATTTTACTGGAATGTGAGATGAGGGCTATCAGGCGGTAATTTTTACTGTCTCCTCTTGGTCTTTTCTTATGTAAAGGCATAAATATGAATTTCGTCCATTCTTCCGGCCACTTTTTTGTCATCCAGATCTTTTGACATACTCTGTGAAATAACTGTACCCCGATGTCTCCCATAGACTTTATGATTTCAGCTGAAATTCCATCGATCCCAGGCGCTTTATGGAGTTTTAGTTTTTTAATAGCTCTCTCTACTTTATCTTTTAGAATTGATGGTTCCTCTTCTTCTTCTTGCACTTCTGTTATATTGGGAGCTTTGTCATCTGAAAACAGTTTCTCACAGTATGTTCTCCAGGTCTCTAGAATTCCATGTATTTCCGTTACATCTTTGCCATCCTGGTTACAGATCGACCAAACTCTAGGGGAAGACTGCCTATTTATCTGTTTCACCAGTTGGAATAAATCCTTCGTGTTGTTGTGGTCTGCATGTTGCTGGGCTGTATGACATAATTCCCTTAGATATTTGTTTTTGTCTTTTCTGCATAGTTTCTGGATATGTTTGTTGAGTTTTGAGTATTGCAGACGTTCTTCTTGAGTGTTTAGGTCAGAGCATCTAAGTGTTCGTTTCTGTTCTATGATGTCTAAAGTGTCGTCAGACATCCAGTGTTGCTTTTTACCGGTTTGTTTGTTTTGGTCATCTGATTCAAATAAAACGCGCCAAAAATGCCGTTGCCTGTTCGTGTAGGATTTAATTGTATTAGTTTCCTTCACAAACAAACAGTTAAACGTTTCTTCTAATAGGGGGCATTGCGTTAACATCTTTGATCATTGGTCATCATCATTAGTGTTCAGCTTTTTGCAGATCTTACGTGCTTCCCTTCCAGATTTTATTTGTTTTCTGTCTTTTTTTATTGTACTTTTATTCTTTTCTTAGAACATTAGTCATTTTATGTCTTTTTTTTTAGATTTGCATTCACTATTCCTTAATCACGTCTTTCCATAAATAATCTCTATCTTTTATTTATGATTTATTATGCTAGCGCTTTTTTCTCTCTTGTTCTTCTCAACACTCTTTCATTGTGGATTTTTTCTGACTACTTAAAGCCCATTATTTTTTTTTTTCTAATAGCTTCTGTTGCCAAACAGTCATAAGTTATACCGATTTGGTCATTTGACGTTTTTGAAAAATCTCGAAATCGGTGCGCCGGAAAGAAAATCGACTTTTTTGAAGAAGGCACTTACCTGTAAACCGGTGCAGAGAACTTTTTAGTTGACCTAATGACAACATTTGGAAAACAGGTTTTTTGCACTTTGCCGGAGAACCGGATAAGTTTTGGGTTCCGGATTTTGCTGTTTTTTCTTTAGTAATGTAATGTAGTGTAGTTAATGTTAATCAACATTTAGTCATGTTGTTGATTATAGTAAGTTGTTCTGGCAGTAACATTTAAATCAAGCAAACTTATTTATAATTAGACATTGACAGTTTACATCATGAGGCTATTTCCTCGACTTTTATCTAAACATATTTACGAAATCCCAGATCAATACCAGAACTCATTTTACTTAGCCAACGCAAGTCTTTTTCAGATCATTAACTACTTTGTGCACAAATCATATCAAGTTGCATTTCCTGAATTGGTTGAAAAAGTGAAAGCAATCAAAAATGATTTCAGCGATACTCAAGCCAGATCTACAACAAGAGAATGCATTAAAAGTTTGGAATATTGTAATCATTTTATTGATGTTTATTTTCCAATCAAGAGACAGCATGGAAGTTTTCATATAATTAGAGGAATGCGGGCTTATCATGGATTAAATCATCATAATATGGCTTTAGGAGGTAGATCGATAGCAATTTATAATTTAATTTTTATTAAAGGACAATTTAAAAAAAAAATTATTTTAGGGTTTAGGATGGAAGAAGATTTAAAAAGACATACAGCTCAAGGCTTTGCTGTTATGTCAACTTATAGGAATGCTTGTTATAATTTAGATTTTGCAGGATCGCATGGTGGCTTAAAATTGAATTCTTTGGTTTATGCTGTTGATGATATGAAGGATGTGGTGCAGACTTATGTAAAAACGCTTAGATCGTATCGTGCGTTTTTTATTTATATTTATTTTTAATATTTGTTGCAATGCTGAATGGTTTTAGATGGTGTTGTTGATGTTTTGGAACCTGATTTGTTTTGCGGTACAACTGAAATGGGTTACATGCATGAAGTTGCTGGTAAAATTAATTAATTTATATTTTTGCACTTTTTTATACATTTTATTTTTGCTACCAAATTATGTCAGTGAAATACACGAACACAATGCGCGCAAACATAATTCATGCAAGTTAGTGTTGTTGAAAGTTTATATTGAAAATAATAAATTATATTGAAGTTATTTTATGACGACGTAACAATAAAATAGCTTGTTATACCACTTATTAGGCGCCAAAATTGTTAAAGTTGTGTTTCTAGTAGATGGTCTAGGCATGATAACATTGGTTTAAGCAAAGTATTTTAATCAACTTTACAGCATTTTTGGCAACATTAGAACAATTTTGTCAATTTAAAATATTTTTTACGAATTGGAAATGTTTTTTTGAAATAGTTAGTTAGTTTTTGCTATCTTTAGAACATTTTTTACTATTTGGGGAAATTATTATAAAAGTTTTGAACAAATTTACTTGTAAATTGACAACGTTTTTAATGACTGTCAACATATTTTTGATATTTTAAAAACATATTTTACCACTTAGTTTTGATTTTTAACAACTATATATGATTTTTTTGATAGATGGAGAAATTCTTTTGACAACTTTGAAAGTTATTTTTTTACTCAACAATTTTTTGACATTTGGAGAACTAATTTTACAGCGTTAGAACATTTTTGACAATTTGGGAACAAGTTATTAAACTTCAAAGTTTGGACTAAAAAGCGCCTAGTAAACTTTTCTAGTGGTGTGGTTTGGATTTTACGCTAAACTGTAGGTCCCGCATGTTTGTGTAGAACTATTATCGCGCACCACAAACATACGAGAAGGTCGGCTACGCGAACAAAGCACGGCACTATAGGAAGAAGAAGATAGCAGTTGAAAATTTTAGGTTTTTGCATTAAAAAAAATGATGCTATAACTTTTTTTTTCACTGAGTCGATTCAACATGACATACATGTTAAATGAAGTGAGAGTTTTTTTAAACATCAAAACGCAAAACTGTCTTTTGCAGTTTTTATACAGGGTGTTTCAAAACATGTGTCGGAAAATAAAGGGTGGGATTGGTTGGCTAATTATAAGAAAAAAAGATTCCATTAACATGGTTCCGCAAACGCACCGTTTTCAAGATACAGGGTGTAAATTTTTTTTTTTTTAAATTTTTTTGACGATATTTCAGAAACCGTTTGAAATACAAAACTCAGCTTTTGTACACATCTTAGCAATAATATTGGCTACTTTTTAAGCGCTTATTCAATTTTTTTCATGTGCCATTGACGGAGATTTTAGGGTTGCGTGAGGTTTTTATGGCTCTAATTTCTATGACACTTGGGAAATTGACATTCTGAAAGCACATTGTGAACCATCAAAATTTTCTACACAAAAAAGGTACTTCTAGTCAAAAGCTCTAACGTAAACTGTTTTAGAGAAATACGGCATTTTATGATGGAAAATATGAAAAAAAGTAGCAACACGTTTTGTTGTTGATAAAAACCTTTGTTTTTGATCTAGTTGTCAGCGTTCATGCATTTGAGTTATTGACAATTGTCGTTTAATTGTTAAATAATCTTTTTTCAAAAGGAGTCAATATTGCGGGAACTTATTATCTTTATTACCCAATTAATTTGCTCATTCTTAGTATTTTGCTTGCGTGGTGATAGCAAAATGAATAATTACAGTGATATCGAGATGTGCGATATGCATTTTGTTCATGGCGTTGCCGACGGAAATGCAGCAAAAGCTCGTCGAATTTATCAAGAAAGGTTTCCAAACCGACAGGTACGAACGTCTACATCAAACTGGAAGTGTACATAAAAGAACTGCAGGAAATGGGAGACCTTGTCTGCTACCTCCGCAAATTGAAGATGTTCTTCAAGAAATCGAAGACGATCCATCAACTAGCACTAGAAGAATAGCTTTAAACCTAAACCTTAGTTACGTTACAGTGTGGAGGATAATAAAAAGCCAGATGTTATATCTTTATCACATACAACGAGTACAATCCATTTTACCAGCGGATTTTCCGCAAAGATTGGCTATGTGTCAATGGTTTCAAGAAAGAATTGCGCAAAATCCTCGATTCTTAGAACATATTTTATTTACGGACGAAGCCATTTTTTCTCGCAATGCGATTATGAACTTCCATAATAATCATGTATGGGCCGACAAAAATCTACATGCCATAATGGAAAGCCATCATCAGCAAACATTTTCCGTTAATGTTTGGGCAGGTGTTGTAGGAAATTATTTAATAGTTCTATATTTTTTTCCGTTTAGGCTAAATGGTCAATCATATCGTAATTTTCTTGAAAAAGAGCTGCCAGAACTTTTAGAGGACGTTTTGATTCAATTAAGAAACAAAATGTGGTTCATGCACGGTGGTGCTCCTGTACATTTTAGTTTAGTTGTGCGTCAATTCTTAAATGAACAGTATAGAAACTGTTGGATAGGTCGAGGAGGCCCACAGGCTTGGTCTCCTCGGTCTCCAGATCTAAATGTTTTGGATTTTTTTTGTGGGGTCACTTAAAAAGTTTAGTTTTTCACTACATCAGTTAATATTGATGAAGAACTAAGAAATCCTGCAATACGATACGAAACACTCCAGGCATTTTCGAACGGGTACGTCAGTCGCTAAGACGTAGGCTGGAAGCTTGCGTTACCGTAGGTAATTTTCAACCATTTTTGTGATATTTCTTGTTTTTTATGTTGTTGCTTAGTTTTGTAAAATAAAGGTTTTGTGATCATGTTGCTACTTTTTCTTTCCGTTCCAGAGATATCGTCAAATCCTGTATCTCGAAAACGGTGCTTTTTTTCTTATAATTAGCCAAGAAATCCCACCCTTTATTTTCCGACACATGTTTTGAAACACCCTGAATAGTCAATTTTGAATTTGAAGAAGGTTGCTGTCATTTTGTAACATTCTGCATACAGTGATTGTAGCGACTTTCGGTTTTTACTATTCTTTTTGGAATCTTTGCCTCTTAGCTGGTAAATTATTTAAAAAATGATTTACTCGTTTCTCCACTACAAGTTCAAATATAGGTTTTTTGATTGTCATTAATTAATTTTTTTTTAAATAAAATTTAAACTTTTGGTTGCGTTTTTTTGACAAAAAATTGACTCCGTACTCTTATCAAAGCCAGAGATCTTTTTTTAGATAACTTCTCAACTTTAGTATAATAGAATTTAACAAAGATTTTTTTCTGAGCATCAACATATTCCAGTGGCATAATAATTTTTTTTAAAATGAAAACGATATCGTTTAAAATGAATACCACATCATTGTGAAGATCCTTTCTTTGTCTAAAATTAAGTTTTTTGATTATTTGTACAAATAAACTAGCGACGACGGTTTGTCAATTTACGATTTTTGGCCAAAAGTTTTTTGACGGAAATGAATAGAAGTGTCCAGGAATTTAACAAAGATTACGTTTAGTCTTGTTTGAAATAAGAAGAATTAATACGTAAACGCTTATATAAAATTTTTGGTTTTTTGCCCACAACCCGTTTTATTATGGTCTTCCAAAGTAGACTAATTTTGATGATTTTTTCACATTTTTTAATGAGATATGTGTTTCTGGCATCGAATTGAACCAATAAAGTGATTATTATCAATTTTGGAGATCAAAAACATCACCCATAGCACTAAAAAAGCACTTGAAAACGGTTGGTAGTAGAGACACCGGATAAATTCCATTATTTTTATAAGGATGTACTCTATTTAATATAAAAAAAAACAATTTTTATTTTTGGCATAAAAACTGAAATTAACAATATTAGCTGCCGTTTCTAAACGGTTGAAAACTCGTAAAGTTATTTACAAATTAAAAATATTTCTAATAATTGCTAAAATACTAAAATACCGGCTTTGAAAACTGAAAGTGAATTTGACAATTTTAAAACATTTCGAAATAGTTTAGGAACGTTATTTTTAACCTGATAATATTTTTTACAACTTGTTTTTGATAACTTTAAAATATTTTTGACAACTTTAAACTATTTTTGACAAACCGTCAACTTTAGATTATTTTTGATAACTTGAGAACAGTTTTGTCAATTTGAAAATATATTTTACAAGAAAATTTTCTTCATAAAAATACGGACCCAATATTTTTGTTCCAAGAATGCCACACTAGACATTAATAGAGAATAGATGTTGATCTCGTTTTTCAATTGTTAAGCGTGGATTTTCTTTCGACCAGTAAATATGATTTTTTTTATTATTTGTAAATTTTGACTCGTTAGTAAATAGAATTGATTGAAGAAATAGTTTGTGTCTTTTACTTTCTTCAATAAACCATGTTAATGTTTTATCAAAATCTGGTGAATACAAAGTGTTTTCAATATGATGATGATAAGGCTTAAAATTATTTTGTTTTAATATGTTTTTGGCTTGTTCTTTGGATACGTTACACTCTAGTTCAATCTCTTGTATAGATGCGGTTGTTTTAATAGTATTGTATGCCAAAACACGTGTCTCTGAATCTTTATTAAAATTAATGTTGGCTGCTTTTGTAAACAAGCTTTTACTTGGCTGCCTTCTTTTCATGTATGTTTGTAGATACAATTCAGATGCTGCGTTTGTATTATCATACTGATGGGCAATTTGTTTACAACTACTAAAAAATAATTTAACAAGTTTATCAAGATTATTGACAAATTGATAGTATTTTTGACACTTTTAGATAATTTTTATTAACTTTAGTATAATTTTGACAACTTTATAACGTTTTTGTCAGTTTAAGAACATATTTTATTATTTGGAATTATTTTTCACAGCTTGTGATGAAGTTATTGACAATTTTAAAACATATTTTACAACTTTGAAACATTATTGACAAATTGACAACGTTTTTGACAACCGAAGAAATATTTTTGATTTTAAAACATATTTGACATTTTGCATTTTTTTTTGACAAGCTGTCAGCTTTTCTGGTAACTGAGAAAATATTTTTGACAACTTTAGAACATTTTTGACAACCCAGGAATATTTTTGTTGATTTGAGAATATATTTTACGATTTGAATGTATTTTTGAAAACTTTTAAGTTATCTTTTTACTCCTGGATTTTTTTGATAAATTAACAATACTTTTGATAATTGAGGTATGAATTTTATAAATTTTGAAAATATGTGTCTATTTGGAGAACATTTTTTTATTACTTGAAAGTAGTTTATGAACGTTATTGCCAAGTTGATAACATTTTTGATAGCTTTAGAACTTTTTTCACATTTTATAAACATATTTTGTCAATTTGTGAACATAATTTACGATTTGGGAATATTTTTCACAACTTGTGAAGTTATTGACAATTTTTTTAATAACAGGCCAAATATTTTTGACAACTTTTAAAACATTACTTGGAAATTTTTTTGACAAACTGCCAACGTAGGGAAAAAAATTTAATTGACAACTTAAGATGTAGATGTAAATGTTTTTTTAATATAATAATAATTCTTTATTTACGTTATAAGTAAAACCATTTACATCTACATAAAAATCAACATCATTATGCAGCCATAAGCGTCCACTGTTAGGCATAGGCCTCCCGTATCCCACTCCATTTATCACGGTCTTGTGTGACTTGCATTCAGTTTCTTCGGATGCGCTTAATATTGTCGGTCCACCTTGTTGGGGGTCGTCCTCTATTCCTATATGTGTCATCTCTAGGTCTCTACTCCAATATTTTCTTTGTCCATATCTAGTTCTGGCTAGATGTCCAGCCCAGCTCCACTTCAGAGCGGATACCCTTTCAATAACATCTGTTATGCCAGTTCTTCGGCGAAGTGTTTCGTTTGGAATTTTGTCTCTAAGCAATATACCCAGCATAGACCTATTCATCGCACGCTGGGCAACGCGTAGCTGGTTTACATAAAAATACAATGAATATAAACAATATAATACATATATAAAATAATCAATATAAAAAACAGAAGCAAAAGATCGACATAAAAAACATAATATAATATAAAATACATAACATTTAATCAATATGACTCAATTGAATCTTAAACATGGATTTAGAACAAAAAAAATTGAAATTGTTTGTTAAACAGTTTGCAAATCTACAAATTCTACCAATGGGGTTGTGAAATCCATAATTAGTAGAATGTGTAAATTCTCTAAATAATGAAGTCTGCCTGGTACATCGTTTACTAATAGGAATGTAGAATGGAAGAGATACAAGTAACTCAAGACAGTCTACTTCAGACATCACTAGACTACGCAAAAATTAGAGATTTGATCTTTGCGCCGAAGTTTTAGTGACGGTAAATTGTATAGTAAAGAAATGTTGTAATTGCGATCAAAATTAACCGACAATATACCAGATCTATAGGACAAAAGACGAAAAAATTTGTTTTGAACACGTTCAATATTCTGACTATGGATTTCATAGAAAGGGCACCAGACTCTCTAAATGAGAGCGCACCAAGGCACAGTATAGTAATTTAAGAGTACTTGGAGAAAGATTAGTTGACATTCTATATACAAACCCCAGCATTTTTATAGCACGATTACACATGTAGCTGATATGCTCAACAAACGTAAGTTTAAAATCAAAAGTTACACCCAAGTCATTAATTTGTGTCACTTGTTGTAGCACTTTGTTATCGATAATATAATCGTACGAAATTTTGCTTAGCGTTCTATTAAAACTGATTGCAAAACATTTATTAACATTAAACAAAAGGTTATTAATACGACACCAATCATTAACAGTCTAAATCTTGTTGTAAAAGATTACAATCATCGGTAGATAAAATACTTCTATAAATTTTTAAACCATCTGCAAATAATAGAAATGATGATGAACTAATACAGTCAGAAAGATCATTGATAAAAAGTAAAAATAAAATTGGTCCGCAGTGAGATCCCTGAGGAACACCTGATGGAACTAAAATAGGTTGTGAAAGAAATTTATTGATTTTTACACACTGCGTTGGGTTTTTCAAAAAGCAAGACAACCAAGAAACCACTGCATTATGAAAACCCAAGGCACACGAAGCTTAACAATCAAAATATTGTGACTCACACGATCAAAGGCCTTTGAAAAGTCGGTGTAACTAGAGTCAACTTGAGTTTTGCTTTCAAATGCGTTTAAAATGTAATTTTCGTAAGAAAGTAGATTGGTAAGTGTAGATCGACCCTCACGAAACCCATGCTGTTCTTCTACTAAAATACTTTTGCACATCCAATGTATTTGACCAGTTATAATTTGATCAAATAATTTTGGGATAGCAGATTGAATGCAAAAGTCTCTATAGTTTGTAATATTTTCTTTAGCATCAGATTTATGCAATGGCATAATATAAGTTTGTTTCCATACATCAGGAAATTTAGTTTCATTTAATGAAGCGTTGAAAAGTAAATGTAATGGTTTTGAAATTGAATATATACAATTCTTTAAGAACATAGAAGGAATACCGTCAGGTCCAGTGCTAAGATTAGATTTAAGGCTTGTAATTCTATTAAAAATATCTAGTAAACTGACTAAGAAATTTGTATGAATTACATTTTTATCAAACTTAAACAATGGAGTTATAAATTTGAGAATTATAAACCGAGGAGAAAAAATCTGCAAATTTGTTTACAGCTTTGATCACCATAATACATTGTAGCTGGGAAAAAATTAGTATTCCTAGCTTCATTTACAAATCTCCAAAAATGTTTTGGATTAGACCGAATGTTATTCTCGGTGCGTAAAATGTACTGCTTGTAAAGACGTGCGTTCAGATTTTTACATGAAGTGAATCAAATTCATTGTAATCAGAAAGAAGTTTTGAAGATTTAAATCGTTTATGTGCTATTTTTTTAGTTTAGTAAGTGAAATTAATTCCTTGCTAAACCAAATAGGAAAGTTGTTGTTATGCCACACTCTTTTAGGTACATAACAATCAATTGCATAATACAAAACAGAATAAAATAAATCAACACATACATTAATATCACAGTTGTTAAAAAGAACAGACCAATCAACGTTCAACAAAAAATCATGGATTGCGCTGAAGTTGGCACATTTAAAATCATTAAAAACGTAGTTACAGTTTAAAATATCACAAGAAGTATCACATTTGACATCTATCACATAGGCATTATGATGTTGACTTATATCTAATAAAACATCTACAGCATTTATCACAGTAATATTATCACAATCATTAGTAAAACACAAATCCAAAAATACATCCATACTATTTGGCATGGTTATACATTGAACACAGTTTAAAAATGGGTTAGCAACTAAATGTCCAGGGTAGTTTTCGTTGCAAGTAACTCCAGTTCCAAATTCATCATTTAGCCACGTTGCTTCTGGTAAATTGTAGTCTCCCAGTAGAATTAATTTATTATTAGGAAAGACATTAGCAAAAGATTCAACGGAGTAGAAGTGGTCAACATATTTATCGATAACCGAACAAGGGGGTAAATAAACTGCACCAATTATGTACGATAACAAACACATGTTCAACAGTTAGATATGGCGGATGTAGTACACTTTAGATCACTTCTAACAGCAATCAATACGCCACCTTCGCTTAATTTAGGGCTAGTCAAATTAGACCGATCACATCTAAATAGGTTATACCCAGTTAGTTTTAGTTCTGAGTCAGTGATGTTTTCAGATAGCCAAGTTTCGGGTAAAACAATAATGTTATAACTTGACAAAGCTACAGCTAACAAAAGTTTTTTTAGGCTGGTTTTTATACCTCCAACGTTTTGGTAGTAAATTGAGAGTCCTGGAGGCGGGTCCAAACAGTTGAGCGGATTTAACGTCCGAAAATCTCCTGCAGGAGTAGCTGGTAAATTTTGTGGTCGGCCATAGTTAATAAATTTCTTGACGGCAATGTTTGCCGGCCAAAAGTTTTTAGAAAGAACTAAACCAGCTTGATAGGCTAGAGTAGATACTTTAAACCTGCTGTAGCTTCCAGATCTCACTACCAACTCAACAACATCAATCAAAACAGATGGTAGTTTAGCTTTTATATAGTTTGCAATTTCAGTTTTATTTGTTCCACGCTTAAGTTTTGATACATGAATATATGAAGGGGGAACGTAGGCTTGTAGCTGGTCATTGTCTAGACCACATCCAAAAATCGTTGGATTTTGTGCTGTACTCTAGGTTTAATTGATTGTGAACTACTAGTAGTGGTAGAAGTACTGGATAGAATTGTTTTTGACGGTGGCAATTGAATTGAATCCGTATTAATAACAGACTTAATAGAAACAGGTTCAAGTAGACGGCATGATTTTAAGTCTAAAATTTCTATATCTTTCAGAGCTATCTTCTCCTCTAAATAAGAAATTTTGTCAGTTAAAAGTTTATTGTTAGAACAAACTTTATCTAACAATACTTGATACAACATGATGTTTTCTTTGTATAGTTTGCATAGATCAGATTCCGATTTAAAATTAAATAAAACACCACAATGACATTTTTTGTAGCGAATAGCTCAGCTATTATGAAAAATAACTCCACAACCACTACAAGTAATTCCAGATTGTGCTATACTGTTACACTTGCAAAGGCCAGTCATAGTAATAAATGCAAATGTAAATATAAATGTAATAAATGTAATAAAATATAAAATATGTAGGAAAAGGTTTAAAACAAGGAGACAAATTTCACACCGGTACGGTCTATCACCTGGTGACTGACTTTAAAATAAACACGGATAGACCACGGAAAGGTTACAGTAGAGACAACGGAATAATTAAAAACAAACTTTAAAATAAAATTATAATATAAAATAACAAATTAAAACTATGTTACGCCACTGGTACGAATAGTAAGAAAATATGCCGCAAACAGCGTGGATGGAACAATGCACATCAAGAATATCGCTGCTATAAGGAGTTAACAATTAGCATATATAACTACTTACACAGTTAACACAAGATCTGCCAAGAAATTTTTAATTAAATAAACTTAATAACACACATAATCACAATAGCACCAAAATAATAACACACGACACAGTGGCGGCGTTACACTTTTTTGTCTCTTGATATATTATTACTTTTTAAAGCATTCATGAAAAGCATTAAATGTGGGTTTTACACAACTCATTTAATCTTGCTATGAGAAGCCGTGTTTCTGTTTTATCAATTTTAGTGTTGGACCATTACTTTCGTTACCTTATATTCACTTATTTTTTCCGCAATTTGGTATGTTTTTTTAGTTGGTTATTGCAGATGCAAATATTTTAACTGCTTCCGTACTTTTGCTTTGCTTGTGACGTTTGTTTACGGTCCAAACCAAGATTGGATGACGGACGTTTGCATTTGATTACAGAAAAAACGTTAAAGTCTGTGCTAACCTAATATCCGAGCAACAAAACTACATCCTTTTGTTTACGGTTTAATCCAAGATTATGTATTGTATGACGGACTTTTAATTTGATTACGGTAAAACGTCCGCATCCCTTAATAGCCAATGAACAGCAGATTTTTTTTGAAATTTTGTTCACATTTTTGACAAATTGACAACATTTTGATAAATGAAAAATAATTTTTGACAACTGTAGAATACTTTTGTCATTTTGAAAATATTTTACAATTTGGGAATATATTTGACAAATTAACATTTTTTATAAATGACAAAAAAAAATTTAACTTTAAAATTTGACAACTTTTTGAAATTTTTGATATTTTGAAAATTGAAGAAATATTTTTGACAATTTGAGAATATGTTTGTAAACTAGACAATACTTTTGACAACTGAAAAATGTTGACCAATTGATAAGTGCAAAACTAATTTTATGATTTTAGAAGGTTTTTGACAATTTAAGAACATGTTTTACATTATAAGAGAAGATATTTAGAATTTTTCAATTATTTTTGACAACTCAAACATTTTTACAACTTTAAACCATTTTTGACAACTTTGGAAAGTATTTTGCAATAAGAAAATGTTTTTGACATCTAGTGATAATATCGATTTAAACATTTTCAGCAATTTTAAATAATTTTTGACAGCATGAGATTTTTTTTTTAACTCTGGACATACATTTCGACATATAGTTGCTTTTGAAACGTTTTTCATAATTTGAGATCATTTTGACAACTTGTTACATATTTAGCATTTGTGATTAACGGAAGCAGAAAATATTGTTTACAAATTACAAAATCTTTTTTATCTTTGTCAAAAAAGTTTTTAACAACTAAGTAAAGTGATTAGCTAATTGGAAAACAATTTGATATTGATGAGTTTATATTATTTTAAATTTGTTTTTGTTTTTAGTATCTATACCTCCGTTTTGTTTATTAATAATGTTTTAGAGGCAGATAATGTTCTCATAATGGGCAAACCCGAATCATCGGGTGGTGTAAGCTACTACGAAACAGCAGGCGCCAGAGCGGCCATCATAATTTTAAAAACATTTCTCGAAAATGAAAAGTTAATGAACAAAATCAACTTTGATGGAACATTAAAGGATAAAACGTTTATTATACAGGTTTGTTAAGAAACCAAATCAAAGATACTAACAAAATTTTAATAATTCTAAAGGGCTTAGGTAAAACCGGACAGGAAATAGGCAAACGTCTTTGCAAAGAAGGTGCAATATGCGTAGGAGTACGTGAGATGGATACAGTAATTTATGACACGGGAGGTGTACATTTTAAGGTAATTTTAATCTAAGTTTGAACAAAAAATATTTGTTTTGTACATAGGCATTGCTGAAACACTATAGAAAATTTGGAACTATTCGTAATTTTTCTGGAAAAGTTAAAGAAGGTCTTGAGTCCGATAAAATATTTTCCGAGTTATGCGATATTTTGGTATTAGCTGCTGTTGAAAGATCTGTTAATTGTTATATGGCTGAACAACTTAAGGCAAAAGTGATTTTGGAAGCATGTAATGGACCTATAACTCCTACTGCTGATAAAATTTTATTGAGCAAGCCTAAATTATTAATACCAAGTCTTTTGGCTAGTGGTGGACATACGTTGATGTCTTATTTGGAATATTTAAAGAGTACCAAGAATACCGGATGCGATGAGTATGGATTTGATTTTATATTATTTTTTAAATTAAATTTTTTGAATATTATAGAGATTTGGTTAGGAGAGTCAAGGAGGATACCTTGCTGGTTTTTGATGAATTAGTTAAAGAAACTGCTATGGTAATTTTGTTTTTATTGTTGTCATAGGTTTTAATTGATTTTTTTAAAGGGTGTTATTGGTATTGAAGAGGAACTAAAGCTGCAATCAAATTTTAGAGCTGCAGCTTATGTTAAAGCTATTAGGAAAATTTTTGATAAATTATTGCTTGATGATTTGGTTGAAGAAAAACAAACTGTTTTGAATATGCAGTAGATAATTTTTATTTAAAAAAAATATTACCATAAGGACAATATAAGTAGTTATAGTCTTCCTTGATGGCGTAAAAATTATCGGTATAGAAAAATTAGTTTTTGTAAAAAAATATAGTTACTTAAATATATACCTTATCATATCACTTTAAATATATGTACATTCATTCATACTAAAATTTAATATTATACTATTAAGGCTGATCCGATCTGTTCGGTCTAGTTTAGATTTTTTTGTATTTTTATTGAGCCTACTTGATCCGAACAGATCGGGTCGCATTATTTAGGCACACCTAGGATGAAGATTGTAGCTTTTTGTGTTAACCGTTGACAGGTGGAAGGTATTCTCTAGTTGGCTGTTGCGTGCCTGTTCCAGTACCTGGGAATGGCGTACTTGGGCGGCTAGAGCCTGGATATCCTTGTTTATTGTCATCCTGAGGTCTGGTTCCACCTGGGAACCCACCTTGAGGTTGACTAGGATAACCTTGACTAGGGAATCCGGGTTTCTGGCTTGGGTATGTTGATGGACCAGATGGGCCTGATGGACCTTGTGGACCAGATGGGCCTGATGGTCCTTGTGGGCCTGATGGACCTGATGGGCCTTGTGGACCTGATGGAGCTGATGGACCTTGTGGACCATATGATGTTGATGGAGCTTGTGGTCCCTGTTGTCCTGGGAAACTAGTTGAAGGGCCTTGAGGTCCTTGTTGGCCTGGGTAAGAAGCGGTTGGCCCAGTTGGTCCTCTAGATGGGCCATATGATGTTGATGGGCCTTGAGGTCCTTGTTGGCCAGGGAAACTAGTTGAAGGGCCTTGTGGTCCTTGTTGACCTGGGTATCCAGTAGATGGTCCTTGTGGACCTTGTTGTCCGGGGAAGCTAGTTGAAGGTCCTTGTTGACCTGGATATCCAGTGGATGGTCCTTGTTGGCCTGGATAACCAGTTGATGGTCCTTGTGGTCCTTGTTGTCCTGGATATCCAGTTGAAGGTCCTTGTTGTCCTGGGAATGGACCAGTTGGTGCTTGTCCTCCTTGGTATCCAGGTTGTTGAGAACCAATTATGGAGAAATCGTAGATGTTAGCATTAATTCCAAACAGTGAAGGAGCAGTGTTGCAATCAAACTGGTTCCACCATACGCAGACCAAATATTCTTGATGGAAAATGGTACCATTTGGACACAGGAAATCGTAGGTCTTATTGTTGGCACACACATGGAAAACTTGACATCTTGCTTCAACATCGGCGTAGTAACCAGGATATTGTTGGTCTTCACATCTGAATGATGTTTGTGGGATTTCAGAGTAGATTGGATAATCAATGTCGGGTTCTCCGGGAATAGCTGAGTAATCACCACCTGGGTAGGAACCATCATCTTCACCACCTTGACCTCCAAATTGACCTTGTCCGCCAAATTGACCTTGTCCTCCAAATTGACCTGTAGGTCCAGTTGGGCCTTGTTGTCCTCCAAATTGTCCTGTTGGTCCGGTTGGACCTTGTCCTCCAAATTGTCCTGTTGGTCCGGTTGGACCTTGTTGTCCTCCAAATTGTCCTGTTGGTCCAGTTGGTCCTTGTTGTCCACCAAATTGTGTTGATGGACCGGATGGTCCTTGAGATGGTCCATAGGTAGTTGAAGGACCTTGAGGTCTAGTTTGTCCGCCAAATTGTGTTGATGGTCCTTGGCCTCCTTGTTGTCCGCCAAATTGAGTTGATGGTCCTTGACCTCCTTGTTGTCCGCCAAATTGTGTTGAAGGTCCTGATGGTCCTTGAGATGGTCCATATGTGGTCGATGGTCCTTGGTGACCACCAAATTGAGTTGATGGTCCTTGTTGTCCGGGACGTCCACCGGCTGGGAATCCAGGTCCGCTAGGTTTTTGAGATGGTGCGTATGGACCAGATGGTCCTTGAGAACCTGATGGTCCTTGTGGACCTGATGGAGTTTGTGCACCTGGATAACCAGGTTTTTGTCCTCCAGGATAACCTGGTCCTTGAGGTCCTGATGGTCCTTGTCCACCTGATGGTCTTTGTCCGCCTGGATATCCAGGTCCTTGTGGTTCTGAAGGTCCTTGTCCACTTGGATATCCAGGTCTTTGTGGTCCTGAAGGTCCTTGTGCTCCTGGATATCCAGGTCCTTGTGGTCCTGAAGGTCCTTGTCCGCTTGGATATCCAGGTCCTTGTGGTCCTGAAGGTCCTTGTCCACCTGGATAACCAGGTCCTTGTGATCCAGGTCGTCCACTAGGGAATCCAGGTCCTGCAGGTTTGCCTGATGGATATCCAGTGCTTCCCGGTGTTGTAGGTCCACCTGGTGTTGAAGGTCCTGAAGGAGCGCCTGGTCCTCCGGGTCCACCTGGTCCTCCAGGTCCACCCGATCCACCAAATGGTTTTTCCGGTTTATTATAATTATACCCATTTTGAGCCTACAATTAAATCAATTAATATGTTGCATATTGTATTCAAAACAAACAACTTACCAGAACGTGCGTGCCGATCGCGCACAATACTGTAACAAAATAAAAAGAATTAGCGATCATCATTAACCTTGAAAGAAAATGTGTTTACATAAGAATTTCGGTTTGAAAGTGGGAAACATTCACACCGCAATTACTTCACTTTACTAATGCCTATAATAAGGTAATCTGTGATGGATTACACAAATGTTTTGTGCAAGAAAATGTGTATCCTCTCTTCTCGATTCTCTCTGTTCTCTTCATTGTGTTAATTCACACGGCCCGAAAGTGCAAGTCTACACATATCCTCATATTTTCATTTCAGACTAATTAAATTTAATTAGATCCCACCGAATTTATTTTGTATTCATCTCGCGTGGAATTTTATTATAATAATTATTGTTTCATCGAGATTACAACATTAATTTAATTTATTTATTAATTGGTTCACTTGTTTTTTTTTTCTTTTGTTTCAGTGAGTTAATTTGTGAATTAAAAAAAAAATGTTTCAGTAAACTGTTTTAAAACGCAAAAGGAGAATGATAGAGTTACGTTAATGATAGTAATAACAATAATAATAATTTTTAGTTTGCTTTGAAAATATTGCTATCTCTTATCTGCACCATATGTGCTCCAAATATATATTATCATAAATTCTGATTTTACATTACCTGAGGCCTTTGTAAGCGTCTTGATGCTTTTTAATGGAATGTTCTGATGTTTACTAGCTTTTGACAAATTCTTAAATGTTTTATTGGTTACAAAATCTGTCTTAAAACACAAAATTTAAATTTTTTGCGTTTTTCCTAATTGAGTCAACAATAAGCTTGAAAATTAATTTTATCAAAATTCTTTTTAAGTAGTCATAAATTTGTTTTTCATGGTTTAGTGTTTAAAATAAATATTTATTTTATATTTTTAAAATTAGTTATTATATCATTTTATATCTTCTATAAATTTTGTTTTTCTGACATATTTATATTTTCTACTAAAGAGGAAGTTTTTTCATATGTATTATGTTAATATTAATTTCAGTTAAATCACTCACAGTGTGAGCCTACAAGTCTTTTATGAAATGAGTATTGGACTTTTCATATTGATTTTTGTTTTATTAGAGCTTTTTTTTTAAATTGAAGTATTTTGCAAAACACAAGCAATAATTATTCAGATTTTGATAATCTTTTTTTAAATATTTTGAAAATTGATTTTTTTTCATATTTTAAAAAGATTGAAATTATTGAAAAAATAATTTACTTTTGATTTTTTTTTGTGTTTTTACATATTTTATTTAATTTTTGAAAATGATTTACTAAAACAACACATTTTTTGAAAATTGATTAATTTTGACTCAACTTTTTGTAAATAAAAAAAAAGTTTTTTGAAAAATATTTTTAAATTTATTATATATTATGACATATTTGAAAACTATAAAAAATAAGCTTTATTTAAAAAAAAAATTACAATTTGAAAATTTTAGATCTGCTTTATTTAGAAATTTTTGAAAAATTCTTGCCGAAAACTTTAAATGATTCAGTTGACAATAAGAAATTTTTGCGATTATATTTTTGAATATGAATTATTTTTTTCATGTTTTTTAATTCTTAGAAAATTTAATAATCAAATAAATTTTGAAACTTTATTTTAAATAGATTTTGTAAAATATAATAAACTTACTAAAAATTCTAAAATCAATTTGCATATTTTTGAAAAAAAAAAAAAATTGGAATTTGATAAAAAATAGTTATCTCAATTTTCAATTTTTTTAAATTGTTTGAATATGTATGTTTTCAAAATGCAAATTTTACTTAACACTTTTTACATTCTTAATTTTTTTTTCTAATAATTTTGAAAATTATTAATGAATTTGAATTCAATATGTTTTAATAATGTGTGATAATGTTTACATACCTAAGATGGTAGCCTTCCAAGCCATGTCGGTCTCTTAATAAAATAACTTAATCTGAAACACAAAGCAGATAAAAACAAAATATTATTAATCACTAATTAACGATCCTTGCGGTACAATCACAATACTAATGCAACAACACTAACCTAGTGAAATATGTCTACAGTGTATATACTGTTTGTCTTGTGTAGACACTGATCTCTACAAAGATCAACTCGCTATTTATATCGTTTCAACCCTAAACCCCCGACAATAGTTAAGTGGGAGATTCATCTCGCGGATATTCATAGCAGAAAAGAAAAAATGCGCTCATCTTCTGGGGTTACTTTCACTAAGGTCGTGGAAGTGCGGGTGGTGGCTCCTCTCGCGAGCTCCTCGCCGTGGAGATCGTGCTCATTATGTCATTTGGCTCGCTCGTTGTTCTTCACTTCAAACGGTACGCTTATTTTCGTTTGAGGATTGTTTTCAAAAACGTTTAAGCTGCCACTCAACATTGTCGATTATTTTTTTCTGTGAAATTTATCTAATTATGTTGTCTTTACTAAAACGGTGCGATTTTGTTAGTGACTTATTGGTGTTTCGATATTTTTATTTAAATTTAATTTTATAAAGTTTGTACATTTTTTAATCTATTTATATAATTTTGTGTATTATTCAAACTGTTTTAGTAAATTGTTTAATCAATCTACAGTTAAAAAAAATAATTGTCTTTATTATATTTGAAATTTACAATTATTCATATTGATACATTATACAATATTATTTGATAACATATATTATTTTATTTTATTGCAATTTGTTTTATAATTAAATTATTTACATAACAAACCTTAGCAATTTGAATTTATTATAAAGGGCATCATGTTAGAAGTTGTACTGTTTATTAATTCAATCTCACAAGAATAGATTTTGAATAAATTGAGTCGTTTGTTTATGTTAATCTATTTTTACAATTTATTAATTTAAAATTTATTTAACCACTTTTAGTTTGTTAGCAAATTCTGGAATTATTTTTTGCAATTATGAAATTTATAATTAATATCTTCCGTTTATTGACAAAACGTGGTGACATAGGAAGAGAGATTTGAACCTATATTATATATTGCTAAAGAATCAATTAATAAGTTGTAGAAACTGTCGGTCATTTCATGAATCTGGAAGTAAATTATGGGATTGTTAATGAATTCTAGAACGCGTGAGTAAATTTGGATAAAATAGTAGGTCTAGAAAACTGTATTGTAGAATATATTACTGATTTTGAATTTGTGTATGAGTTATAGAAATAAAGAATGAATTCTTGAACTTGCAGAAGATTAGAAGTTTTTAATACATTTTAGAATTTGTGTTAAATTCTCTCACTGAGCTTTAGAACTTAATTAATAAAGTTTTAGAATTGTGAGGAGTTTTAGAATTTATTAGTGATTCTAGAATAAGTGAGTGGATTTTAAAAATAACCAATGTTTACTAGAAGTTTTTAATTCTAGAAATTGTCATTTATAAATGTAATGAGTAATATGTTAACAATTTTAAAATCTTACCAATGAGTTTAATATTGTTCTAGAATTTGTTAGACTTATAGAATTGAAGAGTGAACTCTACAACATTAGAATTTGTCACTAAACTTTAGAGCATACTAATAAAGTTCTAGAGTTTGTAAGTAAAGTTTAGAATTTATAAGTAAATTCTAGAATACATTTAGAAGCTTTGAATTTAGTTCTAGGATGTGGCATAAAGCTAGAGAACTTGGACTATATTGTAGAATATGTTAACAGTTTCTTGCCAACGACTTTATTATTCTGTTCTAGAGTTTGCCACCAAAGCTAAAGACTGTTTGTGAATTGTCGAACTTTTTTTTTATAACCTAGATCATTTATAATTTGTTACTGAACTTTAGAATTTATAAGTGAGATTTACTAAAAGTAAACAAATACACGCGTTGTTCACGTGCATGGCTAATTAAATAAAATGTCACTTAATGGGGTCTAGATTGAGCAGCCCAGCCCCAAGCTGACGACCAATCGCATGCAGGCTTGCTTGCATGTGTTCACGTGCTTATCACGCGGTTTTTTTACATACTTTTAGTCCAGCGTGGATTTGAATTTGGTATAGATGCTTTGAATTTAATTTTGACAGTTGTAAAACTTTTTAGTTTTTTCTAAAGTTTTTTGCCAATGAATTTGTTATTCTGTTCTAGAATTTGCTAGCAAAGCTAAAGACTGTTCCACATTTTTTTTGTGATAACCTAGATTATTTAAAATTTCTCAGTAATTGTATCATTACTTGAATCTGTCTTTAAGTTCTAGAAATTATTAAAGAGCAGTAAAATCTTTCAATAAAATCTATAAGTTATTAAAAATATTTTAGTGTTTGTGATTATTCAAAAAATTGTGATTGTGATCTAGGTTTTGTAGATAAATTATAATTTTTTTAAATGAGATTTATGTTTGAGAATTTATTTAGAGATTTAATTCTAGAATTTGTTATAAGCTTCTTAGTTTTGCATAAAGTTAAAGGTCTGTATTGTAGTATATGTTAATTATTTCTAAAATTTTGCCAACAAATTTATTATTCAGTTCTAGAATTTACTAGCAAAATTAAAGACTGGTAGAGAATTGTAGAATAATTTTTTTTTACAAACTAGAACTTTTAGATTTTATCAATATAGATTTTATGTTATTACTTAAATCTGTCTTTAAATTCTAGAAATTATTAGTGAGCTGTTAAACTTTTTAATAAAATCTAATATAGTTCTAGAGTTTGTAAGTGAGATTTGAAATTTATAAGTAATTTTTTGAGTAAATCAGTGAATTCTAAAACTAGCCAATGTTTACTAGAACCTTTGAATTCAATTCTAGAGTTTAGCAGCGGTAAAACATTTTAGCTTTGCATAAAGCTAGAGATCTGGAACTGTATTGTAAAGTATGTCAACAATTTCTAGAATTTTGTTAAGGATTTTTTTATTCTCTTTTAGAGTTTGTCAAAAAAACTAAAAACTGTCCGAAAGTTGTAGATTTTTTTTTGTTATTTTAGAATTTTAATAATTAGTAATAGTATCATTTCTTACAAGTTTTAGAAACTATTAGTAATCTAATAAAAGTTGTCAGACAGAGATGCTCACTCAGTCCTCTTTTGTTTGCGGCATACTTAGCAGATGTAGAACAGATGTTATGTAAGGCGCCTACAGGTGGGTGGTAGAGGGCAGAGAAAAAGTGTGGTCGCTGGTTTATGCAGACGACATGGTGATTGTAGCAAAGCATGGAAATGAAATGAACGAAATGATTAGATGCTCGGATAAGTATTTTAGAAAAAAGAGTTGGAAGTGAATGTAAATAAAACAAAAATGATGACTTTTAGGAAGTGGGAAGGAAGACGTAGAGTAGAAAATTGAAAATGAGATATAAAAAAAACTGAAGAAGTAAAAACATTTAAATACTTAGGATATGTTTTTTGTACAATCAATAATAAAAATGAACACTTAAAAAATATGACAAGAAAAGAAAAGAATTGGTGAAAGAAAATTTGAATGTATGAGAATAAAAGGTACAATGTTTGATAGTTTAGTAAAAAGTATGTTATTGTATGGAGCGGAAATTTGGGGATGGAAAGAACAAGAAAAGTTAGAGGTTATCCAAACAAAATACTGTAGATGGGTATTAGGGGTAAACAAAAAGACCCCAGCACACATTGTAATGGAAGAAGTTAAAACATTTGTTCTAAAATTTATACATGAGTTTTAAATCTTACTAGTGAGTTCTAGAATTTTTTCAAAAAAGTAGTTTTTTTAGATTTTGTCAGCAATTATTTAAAACTTATTATTATTTTATTATCTGTCAGTTAGTTCTGATACAATTCAATAAACCTTACAATCTTTTAATAAAGGTTTTTAATTTTGGGTGAATTCTAGAACTAATTATTGAGTTTTGTAAGTTTTGAGTTTTGGAACGTATCAGAGAGTTTTAGAAACTTGTAGAAGTATTAAGTTTTAGAGTTGGTTTAGAATTTGTCAATTTTTAGAGTTTGTCATTAGTTGTTTGGAATTTTACAACGTGTCAGAATCTATCATCAAGTTTTTAAAGTTGTGTGTGTGTTTTAGAATTTATGAGTGAATTTTAAAACTAATTAACGAGTCTTAGTCTTAAACTATCAGAAAGGTACAAAAGAAAGTTTGCTTTTAAAATGGTTTATAGGTTTAGAACTAGAGTTAATAAATTTCAGATTTACTCAGTCAAATTTGGAATTTGACGGTAATTACTAAAATTTGTTATGCTGTTGTGAGTAAGTACATTCTGGAATTTGTAAGCAAGTTTTAGAATTTGTTTGGTAGTTCCAAAATACTAAAACTTGCCATTATGTTCTACAAATTTTAATTACATTTTAGAATTAGCCAAAAAAGTTTTATATTTTTTAGAATTAGTGAGTGACTTTTATTTAACTCTGGAAACTGTCAGTTAGATGTAAAATTTTTTACTTGTCAGTGGGTTTTAGATTTTATTAGCGTTCTAAAACATGTTAGTAAATTTTAGAATTGGTTAGTAAGGTTTTAAAGTGATTAGTCTCAACTTTCTATTAAAGTTCTACAATTTATGAGTAAGGTTTAGAATTTGTGATTGACTTTAGAAATTATAAGAAATGTCAAAAAATTTGTAAGTTGACAAATCTCTCAATAAATTTAACTAGAACTAGATTTTTGTAGCATTAGTATGTTCTAGAATCTATTAGTAAGTACTAAAAACTTTTATTTAGTTCTAGAATATATCAGTTATATGTAAAATTTATCAGTAGACTTTAGAATTTGCTAGTAACATTTTATAGTTTGTGGTAGTGTTTTAGAGTTCGTAAATAAAATCTAGACGTTTTTTAAATAAAAAATGTTGCATGAATTTTAGAATTTTAGACTAAACAACTTTAAGAAAGTGATTCTTGTGCATTTTACAGTCTTACAACTTGTTTGAAAGGGGTTGAATGGACCGACAGCTTATTAGGTGACTTTTAAATTACCCCAGTGGATAAAATGCAAGTTATCCTTGAAATTGGCTAAATATAGTATATATTAATAAATATTTACTGACAGTTCAGAGATGTAGGATCAAAACTTTTAAGAAAGATTTTTTAACACATAGATAAACTTTTAAATTCAGTATTTTTTGAGAATTATAAATATTTAAGATCAGTCCTAACAGTCTGCTAAAATATAATAGTTTTAGCGAGTGTGGTTTCACTCGATAAAACTCAAAGGTACTTACAGTTAATTTTATAACTTATCCTAGAATTTATTAGTGACATAAGAAAGAGTCAATTTTAGAATCTCTCAGCAAAAACATAATAAATTTTAGAAGTTGTTTGTAAATATCTAAAGCTGATTTTTAAGTTATAATATTTTTTAATGTAATCTAGAATGTGTTGGTGAGTTTTATTATAAAGGTTCAGAACCGTTCAGTGAGTTTTGGTAACAGCGGATATTATATTATTTTAGAATTCATTGGCATGCAAAAACATAACAGTGACATCTAGAAACTTTTTATGAACTGTAGAGCTTGTTAGTAAATTTCCAGAATCTATTAGAAAATTGTAAAATAATAAATGGTACGTTTTAGAGCTTAGTCTATTAAGTCTATTAAAAAGTTCTAAAACATAGCTTTTTTGTAATAATTTAAAATATATTAGCGAAAAATTTCAGATCTTGCTAGAAAGCTCCAAGACAAGTTGTTAAGTTTTATTGGTTTCCAGTACGATTTTGTCAATAAGCTTTAAACATATTAAGAAGTAATACAAGTTTAAAACAATTTTAGAACTACATATAAGCTTAAAAACTTATCTTATATAAAAATTTTAGAACATTATGATTTTAATTTTTTAGCGTTCTAGAACACATAATAAACTTTAGAATTAAACAGTAAGGTTTAAGGGTAGTCCATATTTTGATACCCCAAGCATGTGTACAAAATTTGAGCAAAATCGAAGGTGTCAATGTGGGGACGTTTGTCTTTTCTTTTTTTAGATAAGTATTTAGTTTTAGATTAGATTTTAGCAATATAGAACAAAAATTAGTGATTTCAAGATTATGTCAATAAATGTTTAAAAATTGTTTTGATTCCTGTTTGAATGTGTTGTTAACTTCTAAGGTCTGTCTGAAAGAGTTATAAAACTTTTTAATAATTTTTAGAATTTGTCACTGAAGCTTTTTGTAAATTTAGAAGTTCTAAAATACTGTCAAAAAATGATGAAAAATGCAATAAGTTGAATTTTTTTTTGTATTAGTTCTAAAACTAAAGAAGATAGCAATATGTTTATAGTTGGTCTTTAATAATTTTTAAAATTTGTCAGTACATTTTTGAATCATGTCAGTAGTTACTAAATTTTGTCAAAACTTGTCTTTGAGTTCTGGAACTTGTCATAAGTTTTGATAAAACTTAACTAATTCCAGAACTAATGAAGTTCTACACATTTTAAATAAACTTTAGAATTTTAGCATGTATCAAAAAGAAAACTTAAAGTTAAATTTAGTGATTTTTAGTTTTGAAACTTGTAAGTGAGTTTTAAAGTTGGTTAGTGAATTTTAGAATAAGTGAGTGAGTTCTAAAGCTTTTAATTTAAATTTAGAGTTTGTCAAATTTTTTAAAAGGTCTAGAATCTACTAAAAATAAAGAAATTTAAATTTTGTTAGTGAGTTTTAAAATTTTTGCAGAAAAGTAAAAAAAAAATAGATTTTAGTGATTTAGAACTAGAATTAGTGATTTCAAAAATTTGTTAGTAAATGTTTAATAATAAATAATAATAATAATTATCATCTTTATTCAGTGACGTAGCTAGGATTTGTAGACCCCTTCTCTCCGCAAAATATTGAAAAGGGCTCCGCCAGAGTTAAATATAGCGTGAATTTTATACTTTTTTTTTCTAACCGTGACAGGACCTTTTTGTAGGATTGGAGGCTCCCAAAGCGTATTGTGCTCTCCGCATTACGGGGCCTCCGGGGCTTTAGCTACGGCGCTGTCTTTATTTTGTAAGTTTACAAAAAAGACGCAAGTTTATTGCATTGATGTTCTTCCACTTAATCATAATTTTAACATTTAATTTGATACATAAAAATAAACAAATATTTTATGGCTTTTATAGTAGATGACTAGATTATCTCCTTCTATTTTTTGGTCATTTGCTGTAGTTCATTTTTTAGTACAATATTTTAATTTTGAAATGTTTGTCAATGTGACATTTAAAAAGTTGTTAGTGATTGCTGAACATCTTAGAACTTAAGTTTTTTTTTTCTTTTTATTGGGCGTTTTACAGCTATTTTACATTGCCTCAAAAGTCTTGAAAAAGACTTGTTTAAAGGAGGTTGATGGGACCAACGGCTTTTTAGGTGACTTCCGAATCACAATAAAAAACAAGTTATTAATTTAGTCATATTCGGGGATCAAACTTTTAGAATTTATCAATAATTATTAGATTTTGCCAGAATCTCCAGTTTAGATCTGTACAGTGAGTTCTAGTAAAATTTTCTAGAATTTTTTAATAAAATTCTATATTGTTTGAGTGAATTTTAGAACTAATTATTGAGTTTTGTAAGTTTTAAGTGTTACAAGTTTTGGAACGTTTTAGAGAGTTATCCTAATGGATACACGTCGTCAACATAAGAACAACGATATTTCAAAATATAAAGAAATACACATACTGATTAGAAAAAGGATCAGAGAAGCAAAGGAGAAATACATGATGGATAGGTGCAATGAAATAGAAGCACTGCAGGCAAACTATGATACGTTTAACTTGCACAAGAAGGTCAAGGAGCTAACAGCAATTGGGAGAAAGAGGCAACATGGCCTATTGAGAGACAAAGACGGTAAGATCATTCTGGACTCCAAACTTAAAATAAAGAGATGGGAAGAGTATTTAAAAGAACTGTACAGATCCAATAGAGCAGAGTTGCAAGATATAAATATCGAAACACCTGCACTAAAAATAACTAAAGAAGAGGTAAAATACGCAATTAAGAACGCCAAAACTGGCAAAGCAGCCGGACCAGATGAAGTTTTCACCGAAATCATAAAACTAATCGAAGAAGATGACTTACAACAATTGACTGATCTATACAACGCAATATATACAACAGGCAAAATACCTCAAGAATGGCTGAAATCGACATTCACAGTAATGCCAAAGAAACACAACGCGAAGGACTGTTCTGAGTATAGATCTATAAGCATCATGAGCCATACACTTAAAATCTTCTTAAAAATTATACATAAGCGTATAAGCGGGAAAGCAGAGACTGAAATTAGCAACACGCAATTCGGGTTTACGAACGGTCTAGGAACTAGAGACGCGTTATTCGGAATAAATGTCCTATTACAAAGATGCTTGGACATGAACAAAGACGTATTCATGTGCCTAGTTGACTACGAAAAAGCGTTCGATACAGTCCAACATGAACGGCTAATGCAAATACTTAGAAGTAAAGGAATCGACGATTACGACATTCAAATAATAGAAAACTTATATTGGAACCAAAACGCGGTAATTAAGGTGGAAAATGAAACAACAGAAGATATCGAGATACAAAAAGGAGTGAGACAGGGGTGCGTACTATCACCCTTGTTATTCAACTTATACTCCGAAGCCATCTTTGAAGAAACCTTAGAGGAAGAAACAGCCGGCATAACAGTCAACGGCAAACCTATAAACAATATTCGATATGCGGACGATACTATAATGATGGCTGATAACATCACGGACCTACAGCGAATCATGGAACGTTTAAACACCACTAGCCAAAAATACGACCTGAAAATAAACTTCAAAATAACGAGATTCATGATTATTTCCAAAAGACCAACCATAGCGAATCTAACAATAAACAACATCAATATCGAAAGAGTCAGCTCTTATAAATACCTAGGAACAATAATAAATGAAAAGAACAACCAAACACAACAGATACGGTCCCGAATAGAAATGGCGAGGTCTGCGTTTACAAAAATCAAAAATCTTGCATGCAACAGAGACTTAAACATGGACATCCAAATCAGACTCGTAAGATGCTACGTCTTCACAATTCTTCTTTACGGAATGGAGGCATGGACGCTCAAAAAACAAGATACAGATAAAATTCAAGCGTTTGAACTATGGGTGTACAGACGTATGCTAAGAATAACATGGACAGAGAGGAAAACAAATGAAGCAGTTTTAATCCAGATGAACAAAGCAAGAGAACTCATTAAGACAATAAAAACAAGAAAACTGCAATATCTGGGCCATGTCATGCGAGGAGATCGATACGAACTGCTAAAACTGATTATGCAGGGTAAAATATCAGGAAAGAGGAGCCAGGGAAGACGACGGACATCCTGGCTTAAGAATTTGAGGGAGTGGTTTAACTGCTCCTCTATGGACTTATTTAGATCAGCAGTATCTAGGATAAGAATTGCCATTATGGTAACCAACCTCCGCTAGGAGAAGGTACCCTTAGAAGAAGAGAGAGTTTTAGAAACTTGTAGAATTAATTATTAAGTTTTAGAGTTGGTCTAGAATTAGACTTGGCAATTTGTAGAGTTTGTCTGTAGTTGTATGTATTTTTTTAGGAAATTATAGGACGAGTCGAAAACTACCATCAAGTTTTAAAATGAGTGTATATACATATACATTAAACTGATTCTAAAAGTTTTTGTTGTAATTTTTTATTGTGTGCATTTTTAGAAAGTGATTTTTATGCAAAAAAGTAAGTCAAGCCAATTTTCAGCTCTTAAGAATCAAAAATAACTGCTTTTAAAAAGTGAATGAATTTTAGAAATGTTTTAAATATTTTGCATAAATTCTTTAGTTTGTGATATAATGCTTCAGAAATTTTAGAAGTAAAAAGTTTTGGAAACTTTTGTTTTATTTATTAGCTAAAGGAAGCTATTACAAAATAGGTGTATACAACTTACAAAATATAATAAGGAAATATAAAACTAATACTATAGCCCGGTGCGAGGCATTAAAAACTTGTTGGCGTGCCCCAAAATATGCGCAGAAGTATAATGCTGCGCATAATCTGTACTTTTATACGGTATATGAAATAAATGATTTGACGATTATCACTAAAGTTTTAAAATCTATCTACCACAAAGTTATAATACATATAATTGAGTTTTAATACTTTTTACTTTAATACAGAACATATTAGTTAGTTCTATTACCTTTTAAGAATTTGTTAGAACATAATAGTGAGATCTGGAAATGTTTGTTGAATTAGTATATTTTTAGAATCAAAATTTTGAGAGAAATAAATTTTAGATCATAATTTGTCATCAAGTTTTAGAATGTAATAAGAATTTTGGACATTTTTGGTAAAGTTTTAAAGTCTATTACGAATTTCTGGAACATTTCTTTTGGTTCTTTTATAATAATTTAGAATATATTAGCAAGCTCTATATAAACTGTTAATGAGTTTTATACCTTGCCAGAGAGCTTTTAATACAAATATTAAGTTTTATTTGATCAGTCATAAGAGAAGCTTTAGAATAATGAGTTGAAAAATTTATCAAAAAGAACAAAAATATTTTAAAAATTTTCAGCGTTTCAGATCATAATGAAGTAATTTACAAAACATTAACCTGAACATTAAATAAATTTAGAATTAGTCAGTCAAGATTGAAAGAAAATTTAGTTTGAGTGTACCAGTTACTTGTTACAAAACATTAATCTTAACGACGGATCAGTCCAGTATGGTCAACTTTAGGTTGGTGTGTTGGAGGTCATTATTGTAAACTGTTGATTGAAGCTCTCAAACTTTAAATAAATATATTAGATGTTACTAACTAGAACAACTTTTTCTTAAAGAAAATATAATATTTAGACACTGGCGCATTAATTTTATTGCGCAGTAATGCCGGATTCTTACTGAGCAAAACGTTTCTTGTTTGCGCAGTTTTAAAATATTGGGCCGGTGGTTTGATACAGTGTTTTTGCTACCCGCCTAAGTGTTCGTCATCAAGAAATTTGGTGATTTCCACACTTGTTGCGTTTCTGCTGTTTTTAATGTGACAGATTGAATGACAGTTGTCAGTAATACATTAGAGGTGGGTATACAAATTTTTTGATAAGTAACACTTGGGCGGGTGGGCAGGAACAAAGTTTATAATTATTGGACCAAAAGTTTGATACAGTGTTTCCGCCCACTTGCTCAATTGTTTGTTATCAAAAAATTTGTTTGTTTTTACACTTGTTGCGTTTCTGCTATTTTTAATATGACAGATTATATGACAATTGTCATTAGTACGTCAACGGTAGGCACATTAACAAGTTTTTTAATAAGTAACTCTTGGGGGGATGGGCAGGAACACAGTTTATAAATATTGGGCCGATGGCTTGATACAGTGTTTCTGTTCCCCCGCCCAAGTGTTGACAGTTGTTATTAATACGTCAGAGGTAGGTCCAATATTAAATTTCTTGATAACTTACATTTGGGCGAGTGGGCGGAAATACGGTTTATAAATATTAGACCGGCGATTTGATACAGTGTTTCCGCCCTCCCGCCCAAGTGTTACTTATCAAGAAAATTGCTTATTCTCACACTTGTTGCGTTTTTGCTGATTTAATGTGACAGATTGAATGACAGTTGTCACTAATACATCAGAGGTGATTAGAGGTAATTACAATTTTTTTGATAACTAACAGTTAGGCGGATGGGCGGGAACAAAGTTGATAACTATTGGGGCGGTAATTTGATACATTGTTCCCGCCCATCCTCCCAAGTATTTGTTATCAAGAAATTATTTTCAAAATTGTTGCGTTTCTGCTGTTTTTAATATGACGGACTGAATGACAATTGTCATGTATTCAACGATGGGCACATTAACAAATGTCTTGATAAGTAACACTTGGGCGGGTGGGCGGGAACACAGTTTATGAATTTTAGGCCGGTGGTTTGATGCAGTATTTTTGCCCACCGGCCCAAATGTTACTTATCAAGAAATTTGCTTATTCTCATACTTGTTGCGTTTCTGCTCTTTTTAATGTGACAGATTGAATGACAGTTGTCACTAATACGTCAGAGGTGGGTACAATAGCAAATTTCTTGATAACTAACACTTGGACGGGTGGGCGGGAACAAAGTTTATAATTATTGAGCCGGTAGTTTGGTACAGTGTTTCCGCTTACTTGCCCAAGTGTTTGTTATTAAGAAATTTGCTTATTCTCACACTTTTTGCGTTTCTGCTGTTTTTAATATGACAGATTGAATGACAATTGTCACTAATACGTCAGCGGTGAGCACATTAACAAATTTCTTGATAAGTAACACTTGGGCGAGTGGTCGGGAACACAGTTTATGAATATTGGACCGGTGGTTTGATACAGTGCTCCCGCCCACCCGCCCAAGTGTTAATTATCAAATTTGATACAGTGTTCTTGCCCATCCGCCCAAGTGTTAGTTATCAAGAATTTTGCTTATTCTTACACTTGTTAGTTTTGTGCTGTTTTTAATGTGACAGATTGAATGATAGTTGTCACTAATACATTAGAGGTGGGTATAATAACAAATTTCTTGATAACTAACACTTGGGCGGGTGGGCGGGAACAAAGTTTATAATTATTAGGCCGGTAGTTTGATACAGTGTTCCCGCCCACCCGCCCAAGTGTTAGTTATCAAAAAATTTGCTTATTCTCACACTTGTTGGTTTTCTGCTGTTTTTAATGTGACAGATTGAATGACAGTTTTCACTAATAAGTCAGAAGTGGGTACAATAGCAAATTTCTTGATATTAGAGGTGGGTATAATAACAAATTTCTTGATAACTAACACTTGGACGAGTGGGCGGGAACAAAGTTTATAATTATTAGGCCGGTAGTTTAATACAGTGTTCCCGCCCACTGGCCCAAGTGTTAGTTATCAAAAAATTTGCTTATTCTCGCACTTGTTGGTTTTCTGCTGTTTTTAATGTGACAGATTGAATGACAGTTTTCACTAATAAGTCAGAAGTGGGTACAATAGCAAATTTCTTGATATTAGAGGTAGGTATAATAACAAATTTCTTGATAACTAACACTTGGGCGGGTGGGCGGGGTCAAAGTTTATAATTATTAGGCCGGTAGTTTAATACAGTGTTCCCGCCCACCCGCCCAAGTGTTACTTATCAAAAAATTTGCTTATTCTCACACTTGTTGGTTTTCTGCTGTTTTTAATGTGACAGATTGAATGACACTTTTTACTAATAAGTCAGAAGTGGGTACAATAGCAAATTTCTTGATATCTAACACTTGGGCGACTGGGCGGGAACTAAGTTTGTAATTATTGGCCTGATAGTTTAATACACTGTTTCCGTCCACCCGCCCAAGTGTTAGTTATCAAGAAATTTGCTTATTCTCACACTTGTTGGTTTTCTGCTGTTTTTAATGTGACAGATTGAATGATAGTTGTTATTAATACATTATAGATGGGTATAATAACAAATTTTTTGATAATTAACACTTGAGCGGGTGGGCGGGAACAAAGTTTATAATTATTGAGCTGGTAGTTTGATACAGTGTTCCTGCCCATCCGCCCAAGTTTTAGTTATCAAGAAATTTGCTTATTCAAACACTTGTTGGTTTTCTGCTGTTTTTAATGTGACAGATTGAATGACAGTTCTCATTAATACGTCAGAAGTGGGTACAATAGCAAATTTCTTGATAATTAACACTTGGGCGGGTGGCCGGAAACAAAGTTTATAATTATTGAGCTGATAGTTTGATACAGTGTTTTTGCCCATCTGCACAAGTGTTTGTTATCAAGAAATTTGCTTATTCTCACACTTGTTGGTTTTCTGCTGTTTTTAATGTGACAGATTGAATGACAGTTTTACTAATACGTCAGAAGTGGGTACAATAGCAAATTTCTTGAGAGCTAATACATGGGCGGGTGGACGGGAACAAAGTTTGTACTTATTGGCCTGATAGTTTGATACAGTGTTCCCGCCCACCCGCCCAAGTGTTAGTTATCAAGAAATTTGCTTATTCTCAAACTTATTACGTTTCTGTTATTTTTGAAGTGACAGATTAAATGACATTTAGCACTAATACGTCAGAGATGGGTACAATAGCAAATTTTTTGATAACTAACACTAGGGCGGGCGGGCGGAAACAAAGTTTATAATTATTAGGCGGTAGTTTGATACAATGTTCCCACCCACCCGCCCAAGTGTTAGTTATCAAGAAATTTGCTTATTCAAACACTTGTTGGTTTTCTGCTGTTTTTAATGTGACAGATTGAACAACAGTTGTCACTAATACGTTATTGGTGGGTACTATATCAAAATTCTTGATAACTAAGACTTGGGCGGGTGGGCGGGAACAAAGTTTATAATTATTGGCCCGATAGTTGGATACAATACAATTGAAAAGTTTTTCAGTAAACTGAAGTTTTACAACTTATGAGTAAGTTTTTGAGTGTAAAACTTTAGCAAGTTATCGTTGATATTTTTAATATATCTAACTGTAATCTAGAACTAATATGAGTTCAATCAATAAATTGTAGAATATATTAGTTCTAGAACATAACAATAAGTTTTGAAAACTTTTGATGATTTTGAGAACTGATCAGTGAAATTTAAAGGATTTTCTATATTTTCTATATTTTTATTACAATTCAAATTCTATAATAAAGCAGTGAGATCTAGAAACTGCTTAGGTTTGGGGAGTTGTAAAACTTTTTAGTAAACTTAAATCATAACTAAAAATATTGTTCTTTGTTTTTATAGGTTCGTCAACAAGGCATCTGGGCTATAGGTTTAAAACTTTTCCATTTAAAAAAAACTTATTTCAAATAATTATAACATGCAAAGTGAAATAATTCTATAACCAGTTTATGTATTATAGTCTATAATAATTATTTATAAATCACAGCAATCATTTAAGCTTTTATGAAATCATCCGAAACAAATGACATTTAAAACAAAGCAGATGAGAAGACAAAGTGTCATCCAAGGCGATCAATTTGAAATCTTCATTATGCTATTGACTGGACAGAAATGGCCGTTTTTGATCCAAGGCTTGCATTATTTTGTTTATATTTTCCCCACAAGAATCACTCGTCCTTGCTGCCATCTTTCAAAGATGCGAACGGCCATTACAAAGGAAAATTATGCTCCTTATTTTACTAAGAATATAAATTGAATATTAGCTTTAGTTGGGATGACGAAACGAGTGATATATTAATGCCGCATTGTTTGTCGAATGGAGAAGTTTATGTTTTGTAACTGCGCGTTCATACAAACATAAAGATTATAATTTTGTAGTAGGAGAGTTTCTTAATTTCTATAGCAATGAGCTCTTAAAACATAAAACAAACGTAATATTTAAAGCAATTTAAGCGCGTATGTAGTTCATGCATACATAAACATTATTTAATTTTTTTTATAAATTACTTCATATTTCTCAAGAACATAAAAAGAAATTTGAACAGTGTGCAGATTGATTGATATATAAATTAACAATGATTAACTTTGAATTATATTTGATTGGACTAATGGGAATAATACTAATGGTCTTCATAAATCTCATCTTACTCATCATTTCAATTTATGATTAAAACTGAACAGAAATTGCCATGAAATTAAATTACTGTCAATTATTAAATCATTTTAATTGTAACTACTCAATTCAAGGAGATTGATCAAATTTATTTTAATTATTTAAGAAGCTAAATTATTTAATAAAATTTAACAAAATAATAACTACATTACATTTAGTAGCTCAAGGCTGTACGTGCATCCAATTATATTCGGGTGCAATATGAATCAACCCATGATCCATCGATGTGTAATCATTGCCCTTATTTAATACGCAAGATAAAGTACCGTCATAAATAATTTTAATGTCATCTTCATGCGTCTCATTAATCGCCTCATTTTGTACCGAATTATAATTAATTAACAACCTTGTTTGCAATTACTTAATATAAATAATAATTAAGCGTATTAGTGTTGGGCAATAGGAATTAGAAGGTTTATGATTTTTTTTTATATATTCATTATAAAATTTATGTTATGGGTAGGTAATTATGTATTTTTTCGATTGTATTGGTGCAGTTAATGAGTTAATCCATCGATCACGCATTATATCGCCTGCGCCCAATTTAATTAATTTCTACGTGATAGATTCATTGTAATTATATTTAAAAGGTAATTAGTGTTACCTATAATAAAAATGCAATTTAATTAATTATTGCAAATGGGGTAAAACCTTAAACACAATTACTGTTTTGTACTTTCTGTTTTAAATATTGTGTTCAGATAGTACTATATTAATATTGATAGAGCTGACTGAATTAATTACGCTTCTATAGTTAATTTAAAGTTTTTCTATCCTATTTTGTAAGTATATTATTATTAATTTTGATTGAGATGTTGTCTGACATATCACCTGTTAACTTTATTTTCAACAAATCTGTCATATGAACTGTCGGCTGCCAATTCGACTCGACTATACAATTGTAAACTAATTTATAAAACTCAATTCTACAAAGCAAATAATGCCAACTGACTTACAAAAAAACAGTGAAAGGTGTGGTAAGTGGATACTATCTGTCTATTATTTTGGTTTCAAATGTATTTGATATTACTTTTTTGGAACTCAAACTTTTTGTAGCAAACTTTGCCATAAATGTAATTTGTGGCGTTATCATTTTTTTTACAATTGTTAACAATTTTATTTGTTAGTATTGTTTATAATAGTTAATGTACTATATACATTGTTATTTGCGGAGACAAGTAATAGAATAGTCATAGATTGCTATTGAGTTTGTCGATAAAAATTATTAATAAATCTGTTCTGTACAAAATCTAAGAGAAAGACATTTAATTACATAAGGAGCTTTTAGGAGTGTAATTCAGCTGTCAACGTTATTAGCACATGTACCGGGGAGGTCTTGGAGGTGTGTAAGAACATTGGCGTTGAGGTCAGGTCATCTAAGTACTTGACAGCTGTAGCACACTGGCAATTGAGGCCTTGCACCGTATTTGATATTGAGGCTTTATACGTATCAGCTAAGAGCATGCTGTGCACTGGCAGTTAAAACTTTAGAGTTGCACAGTAACTGCAAAAGATTGTCAAGATTTCACTGGTCTGTTTAGCTTTCAAGTTGTATGCAGGGCACATCTTTAAATACCGTGGCCATCCATCAGCTTTTTCATTCATGCTGAATGGTTATTGGTTGAAGCGATAGTTAATGGGATTTTTTTTCATTTGGTATCTTTTTGAATTTTGTTAGTTGGTCTATCAAGTGGTGATATCGTTGAGATGGAGTTTGGTTTGTTCTTGGGCTTGTCGGTGCAACTGTATCAGGGTTTCTAGTTGTTGGTGCGAGGGTATGTCAGGCAGCGGCAAATGTGAGCCTTTACATCTGCTTTGACTTTCGGCTAGTGGTACAAACCCGATGTTTAGCAGTTTGCTTTGAGTTTAAGGACATTTTTAGCACCGACTTACTATTATTGCCAAAGTTTTACTTTTGAGCAGGTTTGTTTTGGAATATTTCTTTTTGCAATAGATGACAGCTGGCAAATTCTCAGTTGAAAGTGGGTTGTTTGTTGTCGTTATAAGGAGTTTTTTTTTTGAGTTCCTGAATAATATATTGGGTAAGATAATTGAGAGTTTTGGGGTATGTTTAACGGTAAAAGTGAACTTCTGCAGGAATAGTGACCGCCGAGTTATTTTTGCTTTGGCATCAATGGAATTGTTTAGTCAAATCAAAGCTCTGTTATTATTTGACATACATTACGGCTAAGATTCAGGTTACATGCGTCCTTTTGGACAAACGGTATTTCTGGTTGGGGTCGCCAACTGAATGGGTTGGGCCAGTGCTGCTTTTACGGTTTCACGCGCCTGTTCTTTGGCGTTAGTCTACACAAACGGTATTTTGGCTTTTATGAAGAGGGGCCGGCTATGATGGAAAATTTAAAAACGTATTTTTGGAGTTTGGTAGATGTTCCCATAAAGCTGCGGCAAGATGATGTGGTAGTTGTTGGTTTCTTTCTAAACTAGTATAAAGATTTTTTAATTTTAGACTATATTAATGTGTTCTTCAAAAGCGGTGTAAGAAGTTAAATTGAGCTTAGTGAAAACTTGGGCATTTCCAAAGTCTGAATTTTTGGTTTTGGTGACATATTCAACTTCCTACAGTTTATGCAAAAGCGTGGCTTGTCATCTTTTTTGTCTATCAGTATTACTGGCTAGCCTTAAAGAATAATTTTGGATTTTAATAAAGTTCTTCACCAACGCATGGGTTAGGCAGTTCCCCTGGTGTGTGGATAAATTTATAAATTGTTCTTGCGAAAGCATGTTTTGTTTTAAATAAAGTTATAATCTGTAGCATTTATAAACAAAGACCTCAAAACAATATCTGAATACTAATCAATTCCAACTCTAAAAAACTAAACTTTTTACTGTTTCAAAATCCAAATCCGAGATATCATCCGTACTAAATATTAAGCTAAACAACAAATTCATATCTAAATTTTCTTCAATTTGTCTTCTAGGTGAGTATCTCACATAACCTTTTCTGGAACGACCATGTTGTCAACATAGCTTCAAAAGTATCTAGAAAAGTAAGATTTCTTAATAGATGTAAAAAGTTGTTTACTTATGTTCAACTTTTGCATAAGTATATTTATCCTTGTATTGAATATTGTTCCCAAGTATGAGGAGAAGCATCGAAAACTTCACTATCTCCTCTAAACTCTATTCAGAAACGAGCTATTTGGATCATTGCCGAGTAGTACAAGGCTTGCTAGGAATTCTAACAAATATTCACTGACAGTTTAAAGATGTAGGACCAAAACTTTTAAGAAAGATTTCTTTAACTGTACTATGGACTTCCTGAGACTTATAAGCCACAGGTATTCAAAGTTCACAGACTGCTTAAATCTAAATATTTTCAATGTGATAGTTTCAGCGAGAGTAATTTCATTCGTTGAAATTCATAAAGTATTTTTAAGTTGTTGTGGCATATTATGTGATTCCTAAGAATTACATTTTAAAAATTAATAAAAAATACTCAAATTGTAAAACCGGCTAGTACAACGGATATAGTTAGCGGACACTCACGGTAAATTGATCATTAATCACAAGAGAAAAGACCATCCCAGAGAAACCCCTTTTGCATAATATAAGATAAAGCATAACTTTCCTTTACACACGCACATAATTTTAAACATAAATAAAGGGGCGGCAAAAATAAATTGTATTATTAAAACTTTAATTTAATGCGTAAAATAGCAAAAGCGATAGCATAAATGCCACTTAGTCTGCAAAAATTTGCTAAATTTCACTTAATTAAGTTTGTAAATGTCAGCCGAAAATTTATTTTTGAAAAATCTATTCCTTATACCAGTTAATCGAGAAATGCCGGAACCAATCGATTATACAATTTCATCAATCGTTGCAGTGCATATTAATCCGAGATTAATAGGATCCCACTCCCAAATTTGGCGTTAAATTGCGGTGCAGTTTAGTTGACATTTCCATTAAATCAATTTCCACGGCTTTTATTTACTTTAACCATTTTTGGCAACAATTATTGATTTATTGCCGTAAAAACCATCAGAAATAATGTAATTAAGATATGAAAAATTACAATTATTGCATTAATAAGTTACACGCTCTAAAAGTATAGTAATTACTCAATATTGAATGAATAATTAATAATAATGTTATAAAAATGTAAACTCATTTTTAAATTGTGTTCGATGATGATGAAGAAGATTGTTTGCCCACGCAAATGATTTGTGAATTATGCAAGGACCAATTACACATGAGCGCCCATTAAGTGCATGATTTGTGTTATATAATGTTTCTAATACATGGGGATTCTTTAATTAATACTTTTCTGTAAAGACGCGCTTCAAATACTGACAATGCGCAACAAAAATATGGACCGCTGCGACTTTCCCAACGTTTAAAATGCATATGAAAATATTGCGGATTTTAATCTACGTTGCATTACGTGCCCGCAATTGTTAAAAGCAATAATATTTTTAAGCGGTTACACGGCCGCTATTTACATTAATTATTTTATAATTGATCGATTATGAGATCATGTGTTGTGAAATTTTTAACTAACATCATGCCCTTCCAAATTGATTTTCCCATCGAGCAAAGGTAGAAAATTATCTATAAATAAATCTGATGAAGCACGCACAATCATTAAATGTAATCATAATATAATTGTTGGCAATTTTTGCTAATCTAATTGTTGAAAGAAACAATGTAAAAGCAAGGAATTTAGCATAACAGTAGGTGGGGGTCGTGACATTTGACCTACCGGCAGGAACTAACAAGACCCCGGCAGTACTCAATTCCAATATTTCATCATCAATCGACTCCCACACGTAATTAATTCGCGAGACAATTAATGACAACTTCTTTTTAATTCATTTTATCAAAATATTGGTTGAACGGTAAATATAATCATGAGAACTGGAATATTATAAACCAGGAACTCGAATCTTTGCTATCAGATTCACGAACGAAGAAATGCAGATTGTTGTCGCTTTTGGACGTGGTTTAGAAACCGCGACCGGGCATACTAATCAACAGCTGAGATTTACTGGATCTAATTTCACTCATACTATTCCGATCGGCTTTATATGGTTGCAATTGTTACAAGTCGCTATAAGTCCATTATCTATATTCTAATTAAATTGCCTCTGGTTATATGGTTTTTAAATTAATTGTCTTTTATTGTTTCACAATCAGATGTAATGACAATTTACAAAGCAGTTTATTATATCGAATTGTTATGTCATTCAATTAAGCAAATTAGGTAGGTACTTGACCCAATTTAAATCAAATTAAATTTGAAATTTTTAAAGAATTAATAACAAGAATTTGATGTAAAAACATCATTTTATTTCTCATATTTATTAATTTTTTTACTTAAATTTACTAAAGTTTTTATTTAGAGTATAGCTTATTATTGTGTATACAAAGTATAAATGTGTCTCCCCGAGATTTGTGGATAATCGTTAGTGTTGTGTGAGCGGAGCAGATACATTTATACTTTGCGTCTCTGAAGGATAGCTGAAATATTTATGTAAATCAAACTCTTTGTAAACCTCCACTAAATTATAAAAACTGTGTCGTTTACATAAATAAAATTTACTTTCTTTAAAAAGCATCAAAAACGTTGAGCTTTGAAAGTGAAGTTTTAAAGCACAAAAAATTTTGACTAACCGTTCCACTCTCAAGCACAGAAAATGTGTCACTACCTCCTTCTTATTACTTGTAGATTGTGTTGCTACAAACTACTGCCTTCGTAAATTCTTCTTTACACACTCAATATTGATAAAATTATTTGTTTATTTACATTGAAAGTTATATTTTAACAAACTCTTAATTGTTTATAATGTCACTTTATGCGCCAAGTTTCCCCAAGACGTCATATAAACTGTTAACTAAAAAATGACTGCCTCTCCCTGACATAATGTCACTAAGACAACACTTTTCCTACAACTGTTTTACGGCTAAATAAAACATTGAAGCATTTAAGCTTGCTATTGCTTATCATAATAGCCTTTATGTATGGGTATCCGATTGCTGCCAGTTAAAATAAACTAAAAGTCTTCTTATCACTTAGAGTGCTTGCATGCAACTCCTCTCTAAAACACCGGATAACAGGATTTAATGATTTGCAGCCACTTACCTCTTCCAAAGAGTGCTAGTTGTAAGCTTCATTATCAACGACAAAAACCACTAATTCGTGCAAATGAAACAGTTCTAACACTCTACTTCAGCATACTTTTATAAAGCCCGATGAAAAATATTGACTAATTTGTTAAGTATGTAGCCCATGTAGAATCAACTCCATGGAGAAGAAGCTTATGAATGACCGCGGTAAAGCATTTAAGGACCAATTTTTTGAGCAATGAGCCAGTTAGCTAGAACACTTTACTGACGCAACTTCACAAGAATTTTCTTACCAAAAATGAAAAATAAGTGCAAGAGTAAAACCAAAATAATGTGCGACCAAAGGTAACAAAACCCACAACAATGCGATGGCAACCTTTGCAGACACCTGGACTTTAAGCCCACATCTACAATGATAACACATGCTGCAGATTGGTTGATGCAACAGATTAACACCTATGCACCAACAAACACATTGTTTTCTTATGCCGAGAAAGCAGCCAACAACTATTACAACATAAAAAATATTGCACCAATAGATTTAGTGCCGTCTAAAAATCCAGATTGCAACTGGGAGTCCCCGTCTACACTATGTATCTGACAGCAGCTTTTTTAAAGTTACCACACCTAATGTCAAAAAACCAATCAAACCTGCTCCAAGGCTACTCCACATCTAGAAAACGTCTACACTTGTGCGCAACTAAAAACAACACAAAAAATCCACTGCATCATTTCCGGAATGTTTCCTTCTCCAGACCGGTAAGGCGGTGACAAATGGCGTCCTAAGGCAAACAGAAACATAGTGTTTCTACAACCTCAAAAACTACCTCTAGAAAAAAAGAAGACACCGACAAAGAGATTCACGATGTTAACCAAACTAACAAAAGAAAAGAAAGAAGAAACCAAGCTAGACAAAGAAAAGAAGATGAACAAAAAGGAAAAAAAAAACAGAAATATTGGAAGCAAAACATACGTGCGCAAAAACAGATTATGAATTTATACACACACCAGAGGAGCCAAAGCCATTAGACAATATTTCCAAGATCAGGAATTCTTAGAAACGGCCTATCATAAAGTAATGACTTAACAACTTAGAGGCCAAACAGCCAAAACCTTCAAAAGCAATACAGAAATATGTTAATTCAAAACAACAAATTTTACTGCAGTACCCAGTAAAACTTATCAGAACGGCCAACCACATCCATTCACAAGCCGAAAAAACTAGTATAGAGTTACCTAAGACGCTAGGCTGCACTCCAAAAAAGTCATGTCTAACACCTTTGCCACTTTGGTGCAATCTCAAATCTAAACTGAAAACCTTCGAGCAATTAGTAGAAATTGCTATAAAAGTCTAAACCAATTTGGCCCGACGACGGCAAGCACTCTCAAACGCAAATTGCCCGATTTGACCCATCAACAACAAACATTGCCACAGAAAAATTAAAAAAATTAAAACAAGACCCCAAACAAAAACCAACGACAAAACTACCAGCTATCAAACATCTTGCACCAAAAAACAGAGTAAGAACTGTGGGAAAAAGAATTCTATTTCTCGCGTTATTTATAAACATCAATAGACTCCAAATCAAGGCTTTGGTAGATTCGGGGGCAAGCCAGAATTTCACCCGACTCACAATTATCAAGCAGGCCGGCCCAAAGATCACAATGCAAATCACGGGCAAAGTGAAAACAACTGTTAAGACTGGCAATCAATGCCAGGTCATTTACGGAATAATTGAAAAAGCAGAAGCAGTTGATACTGATGGACAAAAAGATGGCAAGCTACGCTTTTGCATAGACTATAGGAAGTTGAATAAGGTCAACAAAACCAAAAATTTAAAATGCCGACAAAAAGATTCACGGTGTTAACCAAGCTTACAAGAGAGAATAATAAAAGACAAAAATGAACATAGAAGAGAAAATTAACAAAAAGGAGAAGAAGAGTTTTTTTAGAGTTGAAATTGACTATGTTAAAAGTATAGTATTCAGATATTGTTTTGAGGTCTTTGTTTATAGATGCTACAGATTATAAACTATTTAAATTTACAGTTTTTTATATCAAGATTTAAACAATGGAACTTGTTGACAAGATTAGGACGCCATACCTTATCAAACGCTTTGGAAATGTCAAGAGTTACTGCAAGATTTTTTTATTGTTTGTCTAAAGTAAAATTCTATTTGTGACTAACATTAGTCAGAAGATCTGTTCTCGGACGTTTTGATCATATTGAGTATCTGAGATGAAGTTTTTTTGTTCTAAGAACTTAATGTGACAAATGAAAATTAATATATTTTTATAAAAATGTTGACCGGTTTCCATTAATAGTTTGGAAGGTTGGGGGAGTTTTTTTATTGATGTTATTACTAACTTTAAAACCTTAAATTTTTTATATGTTAATTTTGTTGTTGCGATTAGCACTCAGCCACTCTTACTGTGAATTCATAGTACACACTTTCTATAGACGATTTATTCGGCTGATATGCCAAAAATTAAACTATGAGGGATTTCTTTTCAATGTTATCTATCTAGTTATAAAAACAAGGATTTACAAGATAAACAAAATTTTTTTTTTTAACATCCGAACCATTAACATTAACACACTTAATTCAACGTATTTCTAGTATTATACCTGTAAAAAAAAATTTGCAAATGCGATTCCACAGCGTTTTCTAAATTGTCGTTCATTAAAAACCGACGCTTGTGTTGAGTTTTGAAAAGAAATAATAGTCGTAGGGGCAAAGCTGGACAGTAAGTTGAAACAATTTATGTTTTATTTACCCTACAGTTGTAGTGCAGAAGAAGAGCATAATTGTCGAGTCGTTTTAATTGTGTTTTTGTTCTTTGTTATTATAGTTCTTTTTTGTTATATCCTTAATAAAGAGAAATTCAGAAAACTGCAGTTATTACTTTTTGCACAGATAATTGCGACTTTGCCTTCTTGTATTTTTGCATGGTCTTTTGTTTTGTGGGAGGATTCCAGTGGTGTACCTAGGTTTTATTTCCAGTTCCAACTCTATATCATACAATCTCAATTTATGCTTCGAGACTTTGTTCCAGCATAAACTAGCTATTAGGTATTATTTTAAGACAAACCAGTTTAGCAAAGAAAGTTACGTCTACAATACTCGAATACAAAAACAACATAATCTACAAAAAAATAACGACACTAACAAATACGGAGACAGAACAAAAGATATTCAAAACAAACAAAAGTATTCCAAGATTATTTAATAATTTGCCCAAACTCACTAAAAATGCAAAAACATTAAACATAACTCTAAAGAAAAATTAAAGGACTTGTTTCTTAACAAGAGTTAAGACATTTAAAACCTGACATAATATTATTATTTTTATTGAATGACACTAAAGAATAAAAATGTATGCCACTGACAAGCTTTTATTTTTCTTTGGCGTGGGTGGGGAATTTTTTAAGACTTTTTGTTCACAGATTGTGACAGATTTACTTTTCTGGGAATGCCTACTAACTAAAGCCTACCCAATCTGTGACTGCCTGGAAGTTTGAGACTTTTCTGCTTTGGAGATGTGTATGTAGGAGGTGTTTTTAGGAGTTTTCCTTATAGGCTGGATTTTAGAATGTAGTTTTACCCACTTATGTAAAAGGTAACTTGGTTACTATTAAATTCACCGGTCGTTTGTGGACAGATGTCTTCCGATCTGGTTTGGCAAATCTTGTCAGATCAGGATTGGAGTGAATTTCAAGTTTTTGAAGTACTTTTTGGACAAAGCTTCAATGTGTTGTTGTAGTGGAAGCATCTCGAGGTTGGTCAGAATATCCAAATTTTGAACAAACCATGGAGCTCTAGTGAGCATCTGCAAAGTCTTGCTTTGGATGGCTTCAAGACAATTGAAGTGGCTATTTGCAGCCGTGCCATAAGAGGCGTACGTGATTATTGGTCTGATGGTCGATGGTGTAGAGCCGAGTTTTGTTTTCAAGCAACATTCACTATTTTGACGTAACATTGGATGTAGTAGAATTTTGGCCATGTTGGCTTTGTTCAGTAAATATTGTATACGGGGCTTGTAATAAAGACCTTTGTCAAAGATACCTCACGATACTTGACAGTGTTAAAGTTGACGTTTTTGTGAAGAGTGAGTGACCAACGTCGTGTGAAGAGAACGGCTTTGCTTTTCACTGGCTTCACTTTGAAATGACATTTGTCCATCCAATTTTCCAAACTGAAGGTGGCTTTTTGAAGACGTAAGGTGATTAATTTAGTTGATTTTGAGGAGTAGATAAATGCTGTGTTGTCAACATATTGAGTCATTTTAACCCCGTGCATGCTCTTCGAAAGCATGTTGGCTAAGAACAGGTTAAAAAGGTGCGACAAGACAATGGAGCCTTGAGGAACTACAGCTGTGATCTGCCGTGATGTAGAAATGTGTTTTTGAGTTTGACTGCTAGGTTTTTGCGGTTTAGATATGAGGGTAGCAGCCTTATAATACGCAAAAGAAACTGTTGTCTGATTAGTTTTAGAAGTAGTCTCTTGTGCCAGACATTGTTTAACATTTTTTTGATGTTGATAAAGACTATTCCCGTGGACTTTTTTAGTCTGAAACTTTTGACAATTTGGTCCGCTCAAGTGAACCCATGTTGGATACATCTTTTTTTTCCAGGTTTTGCGATGCGATGCCAGCCTTTTCAGACTGTCGGAAAGTGCTTTGTACGAAGAATACACTGACAAGCTTTATTAGCTCGAAAAAGATCGGTAACGCAGTCAACCTGTAAGTGCAAAATTGCATTCATCAAATGTCAAAAATAGCAAAATCTGGTCATGAATTTTTTTTAAGAACGGAACAGAAGAAAAAAATGACTATCACAAATGGTCTAAAAAATAGTAATGCAAATGAACAGAATACAGATGCAAAAGATTACAGGACTTATATCTAGACTTGATGCTGATGTCTAGAAGACAAATTAAATTGTAACATCTGCTGAGCAAGTGCAAATCTTACAATACGTAACGTAGTGCTTTCTTGGATAAGAAAAACTAATCACAGAAGAGCCTACTACTAGAAAAGTAATAACCTAAACTGCATCATAAGACTAAAAAAAAACAATGCAAAAACTCCAGAGGTACCACAAATCTCTATTATTGGTCCTTAAATTTGGATTGTTTATTATAATAGCATCTTAAAAGAAAATATGCTTTAAAAAGTAATGATGATCTGCTTTTGCAAATAACACGATAAGGAAAAGATTCAGGAAAGGCAAGATTGACAAAAAGTCTAATAAAAAACACCGAAATGAGTCAACAGGAAGCATGGAGCAGTTGTAAACTTTCTAACTCAACGCATAAACAGAAATGTGTGTTTCAAAACATACCTTAAAAGATTTCAGATCATTGGCCAACCCAAATGACCTTGCGGGCCACTAGAAATGCATCACAACTCCGCGGGCCGCATATAAAAAACCATAGACATTTTTTGAAGTAAAAAATTGAAACATAATGAGTTATTATCATTGTGTTTAATATTATTCTAAAACTGAAACTCTGCTCTGCTGTCAACTGTGCGTGCGTATCTAAGAATGGTCACTGCGTCACTGAGGTCAGTTAAGAGTAAGGTGTTCATACGTCCCGGATTTGTCCCAGGTTAGTCTCGGTTTTAATTATCTAGTTCCGATGTTCCGACAATTTTTTTTGGGACTGTTAATTGTCCCGGTTTATGTTTAACAAAACAAAATCTTTCGCACAAAAAATTAAAAAAAAGAAAAAAGAAATCACAATAGTAAAAGTCAAAGCAATCATGAATGAAACTATTGGAATGATAGAAAATAGAATTTATGATCAAATTTTAAGTATGAAATCCAAATTTTGTTAATTTCGAGCAAAAAAATTAAAAAAGAAATCGGAAGACTATTGGAATGATAAAAATAGAATTTATGACCAATTTTTTCCTATAAAAACAATATTTGCAAGTTAAAATCGCAAACAATAGATTCAAAAATAATTTTTTTTAATATTATTTTATTATCAAAACTTTGAATGAATGTAATTTCTTTCACTGAAGATGGATTCTAAAACAACCAATTCTGTTATGTTATAAATATATTTTTGTAGTTTTTTTTAATTGTATGTCCCGGTTGAGTCCTGGAAAAATATGGACACTCCACTTAAAGAGTGAACCTGTTATAATAGACTGAATGTTCAAAGATTTTTGAATATATGTGTGCACAAATAATGTATTTTGTTATACATTGATTTTTAATATTTTGGCGTGATAAATCCCCTTGAACATTTTTCCGGCCCGCGGGCCGCGACTTGGCCACCCATGCTTTAAAACTTGGCAAAATTAAAAAGTACAAACAAACAAAAAAAAAAGAGTAAAAAGAAAAATGGTAACAAAAAAAAATATTTTATTTGTGTTTCTATAGTGTAGCTCTGCCACTCTAAACTAAGGGAACATAGCTGCCAAAAACTATAAACTAAAAAGGCTACTATTTGGCCTGAATGAATAGTAATGGATAGTATAGAACCAAATGTATTCAAGATCCTAATAAAATGGAGAACCTCTCTACAACGATGAGTTGCTCCAAAGATTTTGGAAAAGCAAAATTAAATTATGACTTCCCAAGCTATAAAACCAAAGATAAATACAAAAATCAATAAAATATATATAAAAATAAAAATAAAGAGAAATATCCACTGTGTCAGGAATTTGACAAAGATGACAAGTAGATGTTATTATTCTAAAAGGCATTACAAGCTTACAAAGGGAACCGCATTCTAAGAAACGAGTACACCACAAAAGAACGAATTGCTGACAATTCTAAACATGAAAGTTCTACAATGTAATGTATGCAGGAATAGGGCAGCCATGAGTCTTCTTTACAAGGCAGCTCTGAATAACAAAGTTGATTTATGTGTAATTTCAAAACCCAATAAAAACACGGCATCCAAAAGACCCTGGTTTGCTGACAAAAACAAATTATAACACCTGGACCTACCGCTTAAAGATTATTGCTACCGGCAGAAGCCACAACGCCTGAACCTAAATGCAAAGTAATCGAACAATCACAAAAGTTCAGTGACATGACCTGAACTGTCTCCACAATCAAATTTAAACTACTCAGAACTAATTTTTAGTTTGATTTTACCTAAAACCTGAATTGAATTTGCAGGAGAATATGAATGATCCGAGAATACATATTTTGGTTTATTTGTTCATAATGTTTGTCAGTTTTGAATTCTAGTAACTAGTAAACTAATAAACAGATGCATTACTCTAAACTTTTTTAACAGCTTTAGTTTAACTTTTTTGATAGCTGACAGAGAAGACAGATTCTGGTTATTTATTCCAACATTAACATTTTAGCAGTTTTCAACAGTTTCAATTAACAATTTGACTGTTTTTCCAACTTTTAACAGTTATATAATAACACAATATAATAATTTTATCAGGAAGCAAAGCAACCAATAATTGACATTTAAAACTTGTACAATACTTTAAAATCAATTTGTTGATAGATTTTGACACATATTTTAGTTTTAATACATATTTTGACAGTTCTGGTCAGTTATGATTACCAACTTTTTTCACATATCATTTTGAAATCATTTAAGAATGTACAGTTTTTGGATTTCTTTTGAAAGTTGTAGGTATTTTTAATGATTTTAGTATATATGTTATAAAATACAATTAAAAACATTACTGTTTAAGAATTTTAGTAACTTTTGGCCAAATGTAGTAACTATTTTGACAATTTATAAAGCATTTTTGGTACGTTTACGTTATGCAAGGATTGTTGGTAAAGTCTTTGTGCTGTACAAAAGGTGTATCAGCGTTACATGGATACTGGCCTGATAACCATAAGATTAGGAACCGGGCAAAAAAAAGTTACCACAAACAGAGATGACCGTTTTTTGGTGCCCATAAGTTTTGCGGAATAGAACAGCTTCTGCACTTTATTTACAAAATCAACTTCATGAAGTTAGAGATATAAATATTAGTGAATGGACCGTTAAAAGAAGGCTTCGGGCTGCTGCGTTGTTTTGTAGAAAGTTGGTTGCAGATCCACCTTTACAACGCCGATTATGTGTTGCAAGATTAGTTTTTGCTTGAAATCACCGGGCATGGAATAACGAGGACTGGAGCAGGGTACTGTTTTTAAATAAGTTGCGCTTTTGTCTCAATGGATCAGACGGAGTCGGAAAGTGTGGAAAAAACGCGGAGAAAGATACGTTTCAGTTTGTATTGATGAGCGACTTTCATTTGGTGGTGAATTTCTAGAAGCACGCACAGAGTTGGTCTTTATAGAGAATGCCTCTTTGACAACTCACAGATATATTATGGAGGTTTTCGAAGACCATGTTATGCCTTTTATGACAACTATAGGCGAGCGCGGCATTTTTATGCAAGATACTGCTTAGATCTCACGTAGCCAGAGTTGTCCGAAATTATCTAGATGAAATGGGAACTTTGCAGTTTAATTGGCCATCTCTCAGCTTGAACATGAATCCCATAGAACATGAGTTGGGACGACGTATCCGAAAGCATACATCTGCTCCAAGAACTGCTCAGGAGCTAAAACAGTTGCTATTGCAGGGATGGAATAATATTGACCAAAATGTGATCTTCAATTTAATTCAAAGTGTTCCTTGTCGACTTTAAGCAGTCATTAATGCGCTTGTTATTAGTGATAAGTTTTTTTCCATATTTTTTGTTCCATATTAGTCTTAGGAACAAAAATTAGAACTTTGTCTGAACTGTAAATTTGTGATATTTCCAAAACACGCAATAAAAACAATAAATATGCTTTATGATTGAACATTGAATTTTTAATTTAGTGTGCAAAATACAGCACAATTGTTTACAATTTGCTAACATAAGGTAAAACAAAAAATTTCAAAACTAAGTTATAATTTTAAAATGATCTCTATTGTTTGCTCGCCAGTGTATCACATTTTAAAATTAAAAAAAAAAAATATGAATTAAATCTTTAGTCAAAGAAGCCGCAAAGGTTTTTTTTATACCTCAAAGTCGAAGTAAAGGCATAATTTGCTGTAGAAAAGATCCTTGTGTAATTATCGCCTTAATTTCTATATCTGATCTCAATTTGGCAATTAAATATAAACAATCAAATTATTCAATCATTAGATGAATTTAGGTTCTAATTAATATAAACTTTAACTGTCTAATGTAACAAAAGGAAATACATAGTTGCTAATTCTAAATTAAAAACTTTAATTGCAGCACGACTATGAGTAGCAAAATAGCGTCGGCCCATTATTATTCCATTGAAAAGTGATGCTTTCTATTGAGAAGGTGTCTGTTGCACTTAATTATCAATCTCGCGGCATTTACAAAATTGCATCGGATTTTCGTGTCGCGGTTCCACGTAAAAAATATGAACAAACAAATGGGAGCCATTAGAAACAACACCTCTTCTTCATACCATTATTAAGGGAAAAATTACCATCAACAATGGTGCAGTGTGTAATTATTATGCCTTTACTATTATGAATGGGTCACGATGCAAACTGTATATGTTTCTATATAAATATCTTCATATTGAGCAAGTTCATTATTGTTTAATGCTATGATTTTATTATTATGTGAAGACATTTAATGGACTTTCGCTGTTCTAGAAATATTATCGCGATTTGTTTGTGATTGATTGTATCAAGCAATTTTGTAATCCTTTTAATTGTTGTTTTGAATCATTAAGTGTAATTAAAATGTACATCGCGCATTCTTTTATCAAAGAGTTTTGTATACGATTATTTCCAATTAATAATATAATTATGTTTACATCATCATATTCAATTGATGACTAAATAAGGGTTGAAATAGTTATAAATAAGAAAGGTGCTTTACAAAATGATTGTTGTAAACAAATTCTAACATAATAACAATTTATTAGATTCCCACATCTACATTTCTTTGCAACACCTTGGTCGTATTTTTTTTACTATTATACAGCAGCTGCGGATTATCTAATCCGACAATACAAAACCATTTAAATTTACTTAAGTTAAGTAAAATGATCTTTGTGAAGATGCGCACAAACAGTACACATCTATGAAAAGAGGAGAAAGGAAAATTTGTCCGCATTAAATTTATGCTAAGTGATTTAGAATGCATTTTGTTAAATGTATTATTACCGACTTAACATGCTATAAGTCATGGTCCATTATTCCTACACGCCGTATTTAGGCGTGAATTATGTGAGCTTTTCGTGCTCCTTGACACGCAAAATCACTACTACACAGGTTTAATTAAGTGAACATTGACAAACTCTCTTCTTGTATTACAAAGTGTGATGAATTCATCGTAATTGGCTTTGTTTGGGTGAGTTTAATTGTTGAACGAAACGGAAAATCGCGTGGAATCGATTCAAGGATGGAAACTTTTATGCAATTTTAATTTATTCAATTTTACATGCTTTTGTTTTGTTATATTGACAAAGCCCAATTAACATTATTTAAATGAGAACAATTATTTTTTATTGGGTGTTATATTAGCTCCGTAGGAAAATTACTCAAGTTGAGAATTGTAATAACAAAATTGAGAAGATTATAAATTGATTTTTGAAAGGCATTTAATGTAAATGAAGTTACAACCGATTAACATTTATGATTTTTTAATGATTCATCAACTACGACAAGTGATTTCATTTAGAAATTTTTATGTTAAAAATGCTGGCATAATTAGTTGGCTTCATTGATCTATCCGTAGTAATTAGATTCATGTGCATCCTTGAGCCATAAACTATAATGGGCTCCTTATTACACATTTTTTTTAATAATTCATATAACAATCCTTGAACCTTGACAGAAATTATTTGAAAAACATCAGGGTTCAAACTGCAATTTTTGCTAATAGAAAAAGAAATTGTGTATTTTATGATTAAAATTGTTAAAAAAATTAAATATTTGTAAATACATTGTTGTGAGAACCTAAATGATAATAAATCTCATCCGCTTTAATTGAGAAACTTTTTACGCAGCTTTAAATTTCATGCGTGTACTAATTGGCTGTTCAAAAAAATGAAACTGAATGATTAATAGTTATATAATTAACGTGATTTAAATACAATACATTATAATACGTTAGAAGTAATTGTCTAATGGTTTAATTTTAAACCAAATATTGTTTGTTAATTATTATTATACATTTATTATATTTAAGAAAAAAAAGAAGGTTGAATATTCATTTATTGTATAACTTTTTTTTTATAATGAAATTAGATTTAGGATTTGTCAATTTTGTCATAATATTGGTTGGTTTGGTTTATAGAAAATATAAAATCTCTATTATATGCAAAAGTATGTATAAAACTGGAAGATTTTGTCCATATTTTTGCAAAGTTCATTATATTAATCGGAACACAACAAATTCCAAAAAATTTAAAGTTTACTTTTTTATCTGGGTATGCTTTTTTTAAGGTTTTAAAATATAGTAATATGGCAGTTGATGTAGTTATTTGTTTACAATGAGATGCTTATGTGATATAAATATAATCTTTGTTATTTAAATTATATTCTTTTTTACGATTTAAGATTGAATAGTTTGGATATAGGATAGTTTAATAAAAGTTAGCGTATGCTTATAATTTTATTATTAACGTTTCGACAGCTTCGCTATCTTCATCAGAGCTAAAAAATATGTAACTTTGTAACTGTTCTATCATATTTTTTAGCTTTGATGAAGATAGCAAAGCTGTCGAAACGTTAGTAATAAAATTATAAGCATACGCTAACCCTTATTAAACTATCCTATATTCAAACTATTCAATCTCAAAAAATAAATATAATCTACAACCTCTTATATCGTTAGGTGTTAAGGTGTTGGGAACACCGAGCCACAGAGAAGACATGTGTATATATGGCTGCTTATATGAGGTAGCGGATTCATTTGAAAAGAACGCTACGCTCTGCATCACTGTTGATTACCCATCCAAGTGTGGCCGCTTCTTTTGTTGCTTAACTTTTGTTAGCGCTGTTAATCATACATGTCTTTTCTGCCGTACTGCCGACTGGGATGCCTATATTGTAAAGAAATTGGGTCGTCTATAGCATGACGTGCGATTTTAGGTTGTGAGTGAGAAGCAATTTTGTCAAAAAAGTGTTTTGTTATGTCCAGCATATGATCTCTAAGGAAGACTATAGCCGCTTTCAATCTTAGTTGTGTTTTGTGAACATTGTATGGTGCTCTGTGAAACCATCTAACAATATTACGTTAAAATGATTTTAAAATGTTTGAAGTTTGGATTTTTGTTTATTACTGTTTTGAAATATTTAAGCAATTTGGTTTACGGAGCTGTTAAGTTAAGTCTTGTGCGGAGAAAGGTTTTAAGAACATTGCATGTAGGTATGTTAAAGTGTATTTCTGAATCTGGCTAAGAGCAGACAAGTACCTAATCAACTTTAAAGCTTTCCTGAACTTAAAACAATAAATATTTTAGAAGTTGGTCATAGTCGCATACTTTGTTAAATGCCTTCTGAAAATAAATAATAAATTATTGCTTATTTTTACAACTGTAAAAAAGTGATTTGCCAACAGGTGTTTTGCTGTATGTTTTTGGAATTTGTGACCTTATGTAACAAAATCGGTGTTTAGCCGTCAGGACAGAAAATTATTTAGATGATCTTTTTGCAATAAAATGTGTATCTTAACTTGTGTATTAGAATAACATTTTTATGATAAAAAAATTTACAGGTTTTTGTATGATAAAGTAACTTGTTTTGCCATAAATTAAAATAAGCGGATTGCACTTATTTTAGAGGTTTCTGGAAGTTCATTACATTTTTATCTTCAGTGGTAATCAAGATTTTCAAAATAAATGTTTTTTTTTTAATTTTGTCGTCTTATCTCTGTAAACATCATTGATACTTATTTTGACTATGTGATGTATTAACGGTAATACACACTTACATTTAGGGTTAATCAAGGGATTAACACACGTAGACGTATTTAATATTGTTTATTCAAACGCTGGAAATAATACTGACTCTTTACATACAATTTACAATATATATATATATATATACACAGATAAAAACGTATAAAAAGTAAACATATAAAAATACCAAAGAAATAAGTTTTTACCCAACAATAGACTTTACAATAAAATAGATATTCTTTCTATATATTACACCTCCGCCCTTTTTATAAACATTACCACTAAAACTATTTTGAACCAAAATTACCATACATAAATCGTATTGGTTTCTTCCTTATTCGTTTAGGTTTTGGTGAAATAGCTTTCTCTCATTTACGTTTATTTCCCGTATTTTCTTCAAGTATAGGAATAGCATCAAAATTAATAATTGATTTTAATATTTGATTTACATGTTTTGTCCATATCATATTACTTTCAGTTTCAATTAAATATAAACATGTGCCTATTCTTCTAATAATTTTACTTTTCACCCACGATGCATTTCTTATATTTCTAAATACATTCTACCACAAATTTGACATTTCTATTACTTTAAAATTCTTTTTCATACAACTCTGTTTATTGATAACATTATCATTAAGGTTTTTTAAACGTTCTACATTTTCTTGTTTATCATTAGGCTTAAATCTAGTTCTTAATTCTCTACCAAACATTAAAGAAGCTGTAGAAACTTTTGTCGTTGAATGTGGTGTTATTCGATAATCGAATAAGAAATTATTAAGAACTAAATTTATATCAATTTTTACATTAGAGCTCAATCAATGACTTCTTTAAAGCTAATTTTACAGTTTTTACAGAATTTTTGGCAGCTTCATATTAGGATGGGTTATGTTATATGTTCTATTCCTTGCTTGGTTAAAAATGATTTAAATTCAGTACTCACAAATAAAGTTGCATTTTCTGATACCAGCGTTTTACATATTCCAAATCTCGAAAAAATTGACTTTAATATGTCAATAGTATTAGCAGAAGTAGTAGATTTTGTTTTAAATACTTCTATCCATTTTGAGTATGCGTCTACTAACACAAAAAAAATAACTATTAAGAAATGGTCCCTTATAATCAATGTGTTCAGTTCAAAAGGTGACATTGGCCATTTCCAAACATTTATTGCTGTTTTTATTTTCGGACTTGGTTGATTCACTTTGCAATTTTTACATAAATTGCACAAATTTTCGATGTCTTGACCTAATTTTGGCCACCAAAAATATGAGCGTGCCAGACTTTTCATCTTTGCAATACCCTGATGAGATTTGTGTTTAATTTGTTCATTCAAAACTTTTTTCCTTAAACTTTTAGGAATTAGAACGCGGTTATTCCACATAATTGAATTTTTAATTACACATAATTCCATCTTATATTTTCCATATTCTTTTAAATCATTATTAACTAATGTATCTTGCCAACCATGTATACAAAATTTCCTGACCATGCGAATTAATCTATCATTTTTAGCTTTTTTGTCTATTTCATTAAAATTGATTAATTTTATATTACTAAAATAATTTAAAAAATTTAATTGATCAGTATCTAGGACATTTTCTGTTTATAATATAATAATAATAATAATATAATTTTATTCCTCTCGATCTTTACAGACATACATAATATTAGTAAAAAATAAAAATAGTAAAAATAAAAATATTACAGTTACAAACAAGTTAAAATATGTATATATAATTTTTTTTTATAACAATCTATTATGCAGTGCTGTATTGTTTAAAAACTCTGTAAACGAATAATAACATTTGGTAGTTAGCAGCTCTTTGAATTTGATTTTATAAGAATTTAAATTCAGCATTTTCAAAGATTCTGGTATTTTGTTATATGCTTTTATAGCCAGATATTGTGGACTTTTTTCGTAAATGCTCAATTTATATTGTGGTACTTCAAAAATGCTTGAACCATACCTGGTATTGTATGTATGAGAAAAGTTTAAAGGTCTAAACTCGCCGTTTTTTTGTTTTGCATATATTAATAGCTGATAGATGAAAATGCACGGCGCAGTTAGTATGTTTAGCTGTTTAAACAATGGTCTACATGAAGTGCGGCTATTTACAGCCAACATAGAACGTATTGCTCGTTTCTGCAATACCAATACTCTGACAAACTCGTTAGAACATCCCCATGCAATATTTCCATAACACAACACTGAATGAAAATGTGTGTAATAATATTTTAAAAGTACATTTAAATTTAAAATTTGCTGTAATTGTTTTATTACATAACAGGTAGTTGATAGTTTTTTTGCAACGTAGTCTATATGAGCACTCCAGTTGCATCCTTGATCAATAATTACACCTAAAAATTTTGTGTTTGTTTTTTGTGTTATACTTAACTTATTACATCGAATAAGTAAACTACTGTCACCTTTTATATTTGTATTGCAGAATCAAAGAAATACGGTTTTCTCCTTATTTAAATGCAAACCGCTTGCATCAAACCATTGCTTAACTTTAGCAACATGTGCGGTAGCTTTTAAAGCAATTTGGTTATCTGTAGAGTTAACTAAAAGAGAGGTATCGTCAGCAAACATAAAAATATTTTTTAATTTTAAGTCATTTACAAAGATAATAAATAGTAGGGGACCAAGCATCGACCCTTGTGGAACCCCCTTTTGACATAGGCAACATATTTGATTTCTTGTTTGCTACTTTTACGTAGTGATATCTTTCATTTAAGTAACTCTCAAACCATTTAAGTGCGTGTCCACGTATACCATACATATGCAGCTTTTTCAGCAAGGTGTCATGACAAACCAAATCAAACGCCTTGCTTAAGTCCAAAAATATTCCAACACAGGTCTTACCTTCGTCGAGGTATTTGTATAATTTATTTAAAAAAACAGTTATAGCATCAGAAGTTGAACGACCTTCGCGAAAACCGTATTGATTGTCATTAAATAATTTGTGGGCATTAAAAAAGTTTACAATTGTTGTGGCTACTATGGATTCTATTATTTTTGATATGGGACTTACCAAAAATATTGGACGAAAATCTGAAATAATTGAGCTTGAAGATTGTTTTGGTATTGGTATGATTTTTGTTATTTTTAAGTCATTTGGAAAGCAACCACTTGAAAATGATAAATTAATTATTATTACTAATGGATCTATAATATCTAAGATACATTGTTTTGTTAGGTTTAATCAAGGGATTAACACACATAGACGTATTTAATATTGTTTATTCAAACGCTGGAAATAATATTGACTCTTTACATACAATTTACAATATATATATATATACACAGATAAAAACATATAAAAAGTACATATAAAAATACCAAAGAAATAAGTTTTTACCCAACAATAGACTTTACAAAAAAATAGATATTCTTTCTATATATTACAGACTATAAACACTTTTGTTTTTCTAAAAAGCAATTTGATGCTTGCATTTAAAAAAATCCAATAGACTTATTTTTTCCAAAACAGTTAATGCTAGTAAAGTTAATGACAGTGCTGTTAACTCCATCAACCGTTTAACATATACGCAAACAAAATGGGTTTGTACCTAGTAGAGGTTGAGTGTTTTTATTTATTAAACTTATGACATTGGTTAATGCTGACTCTAGTTAAATTTTTACGTTGATGGTGAGGTTACACAACTTTGTAAATATAAAAACCTTATTATTCTTATTAGAGTTGAATGTGGAGCATTGGAAAGGTTTTTTTTGTTTTTTGTTTGTTTTTGTTTTACAACTATTTTATATTGCCTCAAAAATCTTAAGATTGTTGAAGGGGTTGATGAGACCAACTTATTAGGTAATTTTTGAATTGCCTTGGTAGATAAAGAGCAAGTTTTAATTTTGGTTTATTTTGGACTGCTATCATACTAGCTTTTGGCATTGCTGTTCAAGCTTTTGGTTATGCTGTAGTCAACCATAGTAGGGAATCAATAACACAAATAAGTTTTTGAGTAGTCCTAATGCTAATGGCACTGAGTTTAAATCAGTAATTGTAATTTTTTTTAACAATCTAACCGCTTTAGCATTTATGACTTTATCGACTAACAAATTTACACAACAATAATAATTTTGTCTCATTTTACTTCTTATATTTGGAAGGAAGACTATATGTCCATCTAGAACTACTTTCTAAAGTCAATAAAATATAAATAATTTTATTTTTAATGTAGATGTGACATTGGTTAATGTTTTTTAACTTCAGTTTAATCTTTACGTTGGCCACACAATTGTTAATCAAAGAGTTTCTAATTTTCTTTTTTTGGCGCATTGTTGTGATAACTAACAATTATTTTTTACCGGTGATTGATTAGCTAAATCTTAAACAATAAACACTTGGGTGAACAACCGAGGCAAGATTAGCAATTGGGCGTAATTATATTACTATTCTTTCCCGTCTACCCGAGCAAGTTCTTACTGCCCGTAGGAGTGCTAATTAGAATAAGCAACAGATCCAAACACGTGTATCGATAAAATAACTTGTGTATGGGAATAGCCGACAAAGTTGAAGAGGAGTATAGACACAAGTGCCCGTCTATTGGCATCTTAGCTACTGACGCGATCTACGCAAAGCACGACTGCTTTCTATTGTCAAACACATCTCAGCCTGAACAAACATCAACTATGACGAACTGGATAACAACACCACCTACCAACCAATCATCCACTTCTTAATCAAATAATGTCTAAATAACACTAACGAACTCTTGTCAAATATTTGAAAAAGTATAAACGGACGTGCAGATAATGACAGACACAGGAATATCCTGTAAGCGATCTGCAATAGGAAGCCCAAATAAAAACCAGATTGCAAAAACAATCATTGTGCTGACAAATCACTTAGGCATTACTAGGAGTGTAAAAGCCAGGAACGGGAAAGCTCTAGCCGCTCAGCATCAACAGCAGACGGAAGAGTCGTAAGGAAGGGACTCCTGAAAAGAGATCTTAAGAAAGTAGCAAAAATAAAGGAAAGCGGTAGTAACTTTGCTTAAAGGCAACACTTGGTGTAAATACTATTGGTTACAGGTGCTTGAAGGAAATGTCCAAGGCTGAATAAAAACTTGCATTGGCAAACCTCAATTGCAAGAGATAGCGGATATCAATAAATATTATATATATATATATATATATATATATATATATATATATATATATATGTATAAAAGAGAAAAAGAACAAAAAAGCTTGACAGTTATGGTCGAGTGAACTTGATATTTATTACCTAGAACAGACCTGATAACTTCTAATAAGAACAAGAATTAATATAAATTTTATTATTTATTAATCTATAACCTCTTAATACCGTTAGGTGTTGGACACACCGAGCCACAAAGAAGACATGTGTATGTTTGGATGCCTATATGAGGTAACGGACTCATACTCGGAAGAACGCTACGCTCGGCATCACTTTGGGTTACCCATCCAAGTTGTGACCAGAGCGGCCGTTGCTTAAGTTTTGTTAGCGATGATATTCGTACATGCCCTCTCTGCCGTACTGCCGACTAAATTTTATTATTACTAAACAAAACCTTGTTACTTTGAATTAACAAAGTAGTTATTAAAAAGTTTTCTTGCGCATCATAGTGACAATTGACAGTTATTTTCTTGTGTATTAGAACAAAAAAAACTACCAATAACAGAGTAGGTAAGTGTTTAAGAGTTGGGAATAATTATTTTATTATTGTTTTCTTCTCACCCACTTGAGTGTTGAGGTTATCAGAAAATTAGTAATTTGTTGATTCCAACGCATCATAGTGACATTTGACGTTTATTTTCTTGTATATCAAAGTTAAAAAAAAATATTAGTGGTGGTTGATTGGCCAACTTTAGGAAATACAACTTTATTTGAATTGGTAGGGCCAAATTGTTTAACAATTGGGCGTAATTATTTGATTAGTGTTTCAAGTCTACCCACCTATAAAGTGTTAATTATAAAAAAAAATATTTAACTTTCTTTTCTCTTAGCATCATAGTGAGAACTAACAACTAATTTCTTGTGTGTCAGAATTGGTTAGCTACATTCCTGCACAATAGACACTTGAGTGAGTAGAAAGGTAATCTATTTAACAATTGGGCATACTTGTTTTTTGGATTTTGTCAGTTAACTGAACTGATCTTAAATAAGAGACTGCTGGAAGAGCTACTGAGAACCGGTGGCCTGTTTCTTAAGCTGTATGGTTTTACGGAGAGCAGGTCAACGGTAGACGCTATCCAAAAGGTCAAGTGCTTGACTTGGCTCTGTGGAAAAGCATTATTATGGAACTAGAGAGGAAGCCGTATTTTGTCAGACAAGTTTGCGAGTACCTCCAAAACAGAGTAATCCAAGTTGGCAGCGGCGAGTCGAAGATGACCTGCGTGGTACCACAAGGCTCAGTTCTTGGCTTCACGTTATAAAACACCTACTACGACAGAGTGCTCAGAGAAATTATGCCGGAAGATATAACTTTAGTAGGGTATGCGGATGATCTCGCTATGGTAGTGTGCTTGGCAAGGAAAGGATTAAAACTGGCTCCGCACAAAACTGAAGCGGTTGTACTGGTCCGTCGTAACTTACTCAAATTTTTGTTCGTAAGAGTAGAGAATGTCATTATCACCAGCAAAAATTGCGCCACATACCTCGGAATCCTTCTTGGCAAAAATATGCAGATAGGAACCCACATTGCAGAGACTACCAGAAAGCTGGAAGCGGGTAAACGACTGGGTATTAGTTCGGTGACCAAGGTACAAAAAAATGTTAGAAGGGGTACAGAAAAAGATGGCAATTTGTGTGGCAAGCGCGTACCAAACCGTGTTTACAAGGGCCATACAGGTGGTAGCAGTAACCATCCTTATACGCTTTATGGTCGTTGGAACTCGGCTGGTACAAACCAGAAGACGGTGACAAGAGCTGAAACTTTATTGTGTGGGAAGCTGAATGAGACGTGGAAGGTGACACTGGAAGATGGACAGAAAAGTTAATTTTAAAAGTGATTTTAAGGGTTACAAGGAAACACGGGAAAATTGGATACCATTAACGGCTACATTATGTTTGCAGTAGCGGTTGCGGTCCATAAATGTTTTTTTTTTACATTCTGCGATGATGTTATTTAGCAAGTCTGCGTTTGTCAAATCAGCATTCACTTACGCCATTTATTTGCGTACTTAGTCCATCTGACTGCAAGTAATGTTTGTCACGTCAGTTAAGACGTCTTAGAGTAGGGCTGACCAGTTGTTTAACCTGCTTGAGGGTAATTATAATGTGACGCCACAGGCAACCATGCGGTGTGTGAAACCGACTGTCAAAGTTTGGTTAAAGGTGCCTCTAGACGATCAATATTATCATTAATAATATTGAACAATATATTGCACAATATATTGTTAAGACCACCTAGACGTTGCAATATAGTTGAGCAAACTTTTTGTTAGTTACTGACACTTTTGCAGTCAACATGTGAAATAAAATAAAGCAAGTTGTGTGACCATTGCTTTAAAAAATAAAGAGAATAAAGGAGCAAATGAATGAAGGAATAGTTAAAAAAAAGAAATAAATACTTTTAGGATAGATTGTACAATAAAAATCAAACTCTATCTGATTGACTCAATATATTGTGCAATCTTTTAATATGATCAACAAACTGTCAATATTATTGTATAGTATCAATTATTGTGCAATATATTGACAATAGTATTGAACGTCTAGGGGTCGCTTTAGGATATGTCTGATCGTAGACTTATCTTTAGCTGTTGACGTCCAAGTTTATATGTATTAGATTTAGAGGTGGAAAAAGTAGTTCTTTTCATTGACTTAACTCACTGCATCTGAATTGCACAAGTGAGCTGACTCAATGAGTCAGCTCAAAAGAGCTGCGTGACTCACTTCTTTTACCAATGCAGTGATACGGTATGCACATTTATTTTGTCAATATATGTTCAACTCACTTTGCTCACGAGTCTCTTTTTGTTTCCAGGAGGTGCGGTTGCTACGTTTATTTTAATTGGGTGCTAGATGCAAAGGGGCAATTTTATTTAAAATAGTGTTCAGAATTAAAGTTTTGTAAGTGTAAGTAAAATAAAATCACTTCAGCTTAATCAGCTCAGTTTTATGTATGTTTCACTAGTTCACTGAATCTGTCCTGCCTAGGAATTGTTTAAAAAAAAATTTACTTGAAAGTCAAATGAGCCAATGATTTGATTCAAAAGAGTTGCAAGAGCTGCTTCAGTGAATCATTTAAGTGAGCTGAGTCATTGAAGCAGCTCACTCCGGAGTTACCCACCTCTAATATGTATACGGTATGTACACGTCTTTGTCAGGGTTCTGCACGCCGTGATTGAATTGTGCATGCTTTGTCTTTTTATGTTTTGTTTAGTAGCCATGAATTTAATACTCTTTTGTTGTGGTTTGGAGACCTTGCCGCCACGCGGTTAAACTGAAGTAGAATTACCACGTACTACACTATCCAGCCGAAAGCTACAGCGCTCCCGACTAAATTCAAACTATCAATACGTTATTAGACAAGGACAACGTCTGTTACCTCAAACTGAGCAACTACCTGGCAGAACATTTTAACGTTACTTTACGTGTCTATGGGGTAGCGTAAACTATGAATCTGGCAATGGTATTACTGTCAGACACCCCTCTATTGTAAAAATCTAAAAGGCAAGAACCCTGTTGACCAAAACTTGACTCTAAACCAAGACAGCCTTGCGACGTATGACCTAACCTAAGATTCAATTGTAGAGAATTGAAATCTGAACAACAAACTCCTTGGTTATTATACCAGATGTAAACACTCTGGGTGAGTGTGTCAGTCTCTCCACACAAACACCACATCCAGGAACCTTTTCACCGAAAGCAAGGACGCTTTTGGACTCGCATGGAAGAGACGCCGGCTTTTTGACAACTGACAAATATTTTAGGGTAGATGTGCAAGCCAAAGTGTTTAACAATTGGGCTTAACTATTTAACTATTGTTTGCAGCCTACACACTCAAGTGTCTATTATTGACTCATTTGTAACTTTTCCGTTTAGCACTGTTAGCTAACTAAATGACTGATCATTTAGTTAGCTAACAGTGCTAACACTGAACAATAGATCTTGAACGTAATTATTTTATCATTATTATTCTTTGCTTACTCATTCAGTTGTCAATTTTCAAAAAATTTGTAAGTTTAATAGAGTATTTGACAATAGGTATTTGGGTGAGTAAGCGGACCTAGGTGTTTAACAATTGTCAGTTATCAAGAAATTTGTAAGTTTTTTTTCTTGCGCATTATAGTGACAACTGACAATTATTTTTTTGTGTTAGAATAAAAAACATCATTGGTGGGTGCGCGAGATAAGGTGTTACAATTGATTTTTTTTTACTATTTTTTTCCGCATAGTATAAAGACAATTAATTCAAAATTACTTTAACATTACTAAAAAAGTCCTCAAACTATCAGACTAGTCCAACAACTGTGTCAAGGGCTTTAAACATCAAACATTTTTAAGTTCTTAAGTCATTTATAAAAACTCAAAATAACTAGATTGAAATTGTGAGAAAAAAAAATAAGAGACTTATTTTTAAATATGAAAACGTTTACAACTACTTGATGCATAAGAAAAATTGATGGCAAAATTTCAAACGAGCACTTTGGGCAAATTAAAAAAGAATTTGGTTCTATAACCAAATTTAACATGAGCTTACAAGTGATAAAATTTAATTTAAAGCAAAATAATATAAACTTTTGTTTGGTATGGGTTTACTAGTAGAGTAGCCACTAATCTGATCTTCGTCCATTTAATATGTATAATAAAGTACATGATAAATTAAAAAAAATAAAAATAAAAGACGCTATGAGCAAATTAATGTAATACTTACAAATTAATCAAACAAAATTATATATTACAACAAACATTTATTAAAAATATAATTACATTACAACCTTCAACTTAGGGTACAATCAAATAACAATATAATTATTGAATGTGGCAAATGTTATAGATTATTTAAGGAAGCTATTAAAAATAACATTTAATTTGGCATTGAACATTAACATATGAAATTGAATATCAAATTGAAAGAAATAAATCACATAATGAAATAACAAACAATTATCCATCATAAATTTTATATGCGAAAGTAACTATGAACTTTATAACATAATTGTAATCATAATCAGGCTGTCTTCATCTCATTTTTTTCTTTTTTATAAACCATAATTGGTCATAATTCTTTTACAACCAATACATAAAAAAATGTTGCAACAAGACTAACATCATTATAATATATAATAAAGATCGGCAGCAATTGGATTAACCATTAACCCAGAAAAAAATTAAACAAGAAGAAACATTTTAATAACAAAAAATTATGTCTCCTCTTCATATGAAATGTGATTTTAATTGTTTTTAAAAATTATGTATTCTATTCAAGGTGTTCTCCCATGAAAAAGCATTGTTTTAAGGGGATTTCGTTTAGGCATTTAATTTTTTTTTCTTGTATATTATATATTTATAGTTTGTAATGATGATGATTACACCGTTTTCGATTTGAAATCGTTTAGAAAATTGTAGTGTATTAACACCAGGGACTTCTGTAAATGATGATGGGGGGTATTTAGTCATTTCGGAAATGATACGCAAGGTTTTAAGGAAGAAGGAAAATATTTTTAATTATCGCAATGATGCGAATATGTTGTTGAACTTGTTACCGTTTAAATATAACACGGTGGTTTGGTTGCGAGTGTGTGAACGAAAAAATGTTAAAGATTCCAGGAAGGAGGATTTTTATTGACCGACAATGGATGATGGGACGCTATTGTTTTATATAAAATGTGAAATCAACTTTTCAAAATATAATCCATAGCGGTTTACTTTATCCCCACGATGATTTTTTAATAATGTTTTTTTACGGCTTTTAGTAAATTCCAGTAAAGAATAAATAATTTTAATTTTATTGCTCAAAAAAAAACTGAAAACAGTTCATTATTAATCAATCAAACCAAATAATGTGTGTATAATATTTGCACGCTTTGTGAACCGCTCCGAGCGTCAGTTGAAACATATTAAATATATTACACAAAACAGTATTTATTACTGAGTAGCATTTGTGTTATTGTTAATCATTTATATTAATTGCAAATTAGTAAGTATTAATTGAGACATATAATAAGTAAACAATGACCAATAGTTACACGGTAGTTGCTCAAACTAAGCAGTATGTCAATTTTTAAATTGTTAGTGTTATAGTGTTATCATTCAGTTTAGAAGATAAATTTTGATCTATTTTAAACTAACCATTTGGATTTGCTGCTTGTCAACAAAAATCTATCAGTTTTACAATGTCAAGTATACAAATTGTCAAAATCAGTCAGACATATAGCATGCATGAGGCAGTGGCGGAGCTATGATCTTATAACTTGGCAAGCCTGTGTCAAATCAGTCAAAATTGTATATTAACTGTCAAAAACTATCTCTATAAAAAAGTTACTAGAACTGTCAAACAAGTTACAATAATAATTTATGTTAAATATAGCAGACCTATCAAATAGTATTCTAAACTGTCGACGAGTTATTGTAACTCTGTAATCGTCTACAGTAATGTGTAAAAATGTCATTGTTAGCAAATGATCTTATCTGTCAAAAATTGTATTTTTTACTGTCAAAAAATGTAGGTACATCTGTCAAAAAGTTACTAAATTGTCAAAAATATTACTTCATTTGTCTTAAAGTTAAAAAAAATGTCAAATAGTTTTCAGGTACGAGAACTCTGCAAAATCTGTCAAATAAATTGTTTTTAAACTGTCAAAAATGTTACGTTATTTGTCAAAACGTTACTAGAAACTTCAAAAAGTTACTAAAACAATTTACAGCATCGTAATAAAATGCGTATCATCTGCTTGATGTGTAAAATTGTATTTTAAACTGTTAAATATGTTACTATATGTGTAAAAAGTAACTAATAACAGAAATATAGCAGACATGCCCAATAGTACTTTAAACTGCCAAAAATATTGTCAAAAGGAATTATTTTTGTGAACAAATTACTTACTAAACTGTCAAAAATATTACATTTGTCAAAAATTACTAAAACTGTCAAATAGTCTTTAGCGATGTATTAATTGGCATAAATTTGACAGATTTGTTCAATAGGATTTAAACTATTCAAAATGTTACTTTAACTGTAAAAAAGTTACTAAAGTTACTAAAACTGTCAAACAATTTACAGAAATGTAATAAAATGCATACAATCTGCTAGATTGTATTTCAATCTACATCATATTTAAAAAAAAATTACTCCACTTGTGAAGAGGTTACTAACAATTTTAACAAGTTGTTAAAACTGTTAAACAGTTTACAGCAATATGTAAATATACTATAAATTAAAAGCAAAATGCAAGATTTGTTAAATTGTATTCTAAACTGTTACTAAATCTGTCAAACAATTTACAACATTTATTTTAAACAGTGTTACTAATTCTGTCAAAAAACTTTTTAAAATGTTAAAAAACTGGTTGTATTAAAATTTGTAAATTTTGTTCAGAACAAGAAGAATATTTTTACATATGTCAAAAGTCAAAACTGTTAAAAGTTGGAAAAAACTGCCAGATTGTTAACTTAAACTGTCAAAATAATAAAAAACTGCTAAAAACCAAAATTTGGTCACTGGAAGTCAGTTTTGAGTAGTTTAAGTTTAGTTGTAGAAATAGACGTCGTCATGTCAGTGGAACTTTGTAATTGCTTGACTACCGTCCATCTAGGTCTTGGCGTAGTGTGTCTTCTATCAGTGGCAGAAATTTTTAAGCCAAATTCTGTTTAAGGTATTTTTGCCCCTCTAAGATATGTAGTGTAGTGTGATTACAATTTGTGCAAAATCTTCTGAAAAAGCTTTTTAAATCAAATATATTCCAAATAACCTCAAGCTGAATTGATAGACCTAGGTCATGCTTCGTAAACGTGTTGTGTATTACTTGCTGAGGCGTAACTAGTATTATTGAGCTTTAGGGGAAAATATTGAAAATCTTTCAAAAACAATTTTGGAATAAAAGAGTACAGTTATGTAATTTTTTTTTGTAAAATTCTATTCAAGATTTTTAAAATAAACGTTGGAGGCCCCGTGTTTGTGGTCTGTTTGCATTGCAGACCTTTGCTTACAGATAGCACCAACACTGGCTTGGTTTTTTCTTATAAATAATAAAAGTAGTAAATACTATTAGCCTGTTTCTTTTAGTTATGCAAAGTTTGTATATGTGCGATATTTACTGCTTCCAATATTTGTAAGAGTTTAGATTCATGCTATAAAATAATTTTGACAATTTGTATGTTATATTATATGTTTTACTGATAGATCGGTTTTTGGTTGAGAGGACAAAGAAAGCAGAATATTTTCCAACGCCTACAATATTTTGGCTGTCTAGTAGTCCAACGTCTGGTAGTAAAATGCAAATCTTTTTTGATTTTTTTTTTAGCATATAGCAGAACTTGGGTTACAAAGTAGAATAAGATTGAGTTAAGAGAATTGCAGATTATAGGTTATTAAAATAAGTAATTTTGGGCTTCAGGGGGTGGATTAACTTTTGGTGGATCTGTAAGTACATGTTTTAATCTTTTTGTATTTCTTTACTAGGCATAAAGAAGTGGCAAACTTGATCTTGTGGTAATGCTCAGCTAGATTTTTAATGTAATGACAAAGAAGGCGAAATATTTTTTAATGTTTACAATATTTTGTCTGTCCAGTAGTTCACTGTCAACCTGGTAGTAAAATGCATTTTTTTAGATTAGCGTATAGCTGGAGTTACAAAGCAGAATAAGATTAAGTTTTGAAAATTGTGGATTATAGGTTTTCAAAAAAAGCATTTTTGGGCCTCAGCTAGTGGATCAACTTTAGGTAGATCTGTAAGTTCATATATTAATCTGGTAGTATCTTTTTACTAGGCATAAGGAAGGGGCTAACTTGACCTTGTGCGAATACTTAACTAGATTTTTTTAGGTTTCTACTGACTTGAGCAAGACTTGGTAAATATGTTTTTAATGTACAGAAACAAATGTTGTCAAGATTAGTCTTAGTTATGTAAGTGATTGGTAATGACATTAGACACTAACATTGATGATGTTTTTTAAGTATCGTAAAGACCAAAACATATTATCCAATACTCATTTACATTTGTTGTAAATGCTAATTTATATTAACTGTTTGCTGTTTTTGACATTAGAAATTTGATCTTTTGGATATCTTGATTTATTAAAAAAATGTCTTTAGGATTGTTGTTAAAGATAATTAACGTGTGGTAGTAATAAGTCTTTGTTGATTTTTTTTAGAATTTTATTTTACTTTTGGGTGTTAGTTTTATCAACTGCTTAAAATCGTATTCTTCATATATTCCAAAACCACCGGACGTTTTATCATAATTTTTTTTAATTTTGGTTTGCTCATTTAAAAAAGTTTACCGACTAAACACATTTGTGAGTTTTTTTATAGTCTTTAGAGGAAATGTGATGAGACTAATTTTTACAAACTTTGGTTAACTTGTTGGGTAAATTTTTAAAAACAAATTTTGTGATATTGCTTAAAAACAACTAGGGTCCGATGGTGAGTTTTGGTTCAACAGTTGATACTATTTTATATAATGTTACAACTTCTTACTTACTTTTGAAAAAAAAACTGTAATAAATGAGTCTTTAAAAATTACCAAACTTGCTAAGCCTCAACAACAACACACACTTTTACACAAAAAGAGTATTAATCCAGCCAAAATAAAATAACACAACAACAAACGGTCGATAGCTAAAAAGAACTAAACCAAAATAAAAGAATTTGGCGTAGTTTTACAAAATTGGTTAAAACCGTTTGTCATGGCCTAGATGGTGGTAGCCAAGATCTAGCTATTTGAAATTGACTTAGACACATAACGCAAATTTTCAGATTGCATCTTAGGCACTTCACCAAGTTGTGCGCATTATTAGTTTTTTTCCAACCTGTTCTTCTATAGTCTACATGTTCCGATGAATGATGACAGACTAAATCATATTGTTGTAATTGGATGGCCCATTTGAGTTCTTCAGACTTCAGACTTTAGACGGTGGAATCAAACTAAGATACTTCTACATATAACCAACATTTCTTTACAAACTGTAATGGCATAAATTATTTTTGTTTGAGACAACAATTTACTCAGATAACTAACAACTTGTTTCTTGCCCCAATCTCAAATTTATAAGCGTCCGTCTCAACTTTAATCGGAATTAAAAATAGGACACGATAAAATACAAATGCGTTTTTAATTTTTTGATATATTTTTTTGCACTTGGTAGCTAATTTAAAACAGTTTTTTTTATCAAATAAATTATCTGTGTTATTATTTTCAAAAAATACAAATCTACTGTACTTAGAAACTAAACCAATTACACTTTCTATCTTCGATACGGTTTTGGTTCGGGAATTTTAAGTAGCGCATTGACTTTACTTGTGTCCACATAGAGCCCTCTAGAATATAACAATATAATCCAACATTTTTCTTTAATTAACGTAATACCGGCATCATAAAGCTAATTAAAAATCTTCTAGAGTATCCAGATCTGAGGTAGCAGTCACAACCTAGAACCTAGAAGCAATGGTTTTATCAATAAAACGTTGCCACGTAGCAGGAGCGTTATGCAGGCCAAAAGGCATTTGCGTAAATTAAAATAGCTTACGATTGGAAATAGTGAAAGCTGGTTTTACGTCTAAAGTGGACAAATATTTTGAGTTACGCAACTTGTTCAAAGTATTGCCGACATAAGAAAAATTTACGCAAAAACAGCAACATATATCCTTTTTGCGGATTATTGGGATAGGCAATGATCAAGTGGTAGAAGACAATTTAGCCACCACCCCTATGTTAAACATATTATTCAAGTTTTTTTTTTATGTGTTGTTGTAGAAACGGTCACAACGGGTAATATCTCTGTTTAATGAGTTTAGCTGTGAATAACATGAGTTTCGCCTTTAGCAACACCCAGTTTATTTGGCTGTCTAGAATAATGTATACTTACAAATCCAATTTGCGTTGTTATTTTTTTTGTCTAATTAATCACTTCTTGCGTAATCTGTCGTAAAAAATGTATTCATTACTGCAGAAGTTTGACACAATCCTTAATATACTGCCGAGCATAAAATTAGGGTCACTTTGTAATTTGATTTTTTTTTCAAAAATTTTAGTTTTTTATGTGTTTTTTTGGTTGTAACAGTTTACTAGCTTGCTTAAATTAAAAAAAAGTTTTTGTTGTTTAAAGTTTATTGAAAGTAATGAAAATTAATAATTTCAATTTGATATGCTAAGTAATAAAAATGAACAAGTTTACTTTCATATGCTTTTGTTGAAACAAAAAACAAAAAAAAGTTTAAGAACTTTAGTAGCAAGTATTTTTTTCTCTGGCAATGATAACAGTTTGCAAACGACGAGACATGCTCTGGATTAGATTTTGGATCACATTTTGCAGAAGATTGTCTCATTCCAGCATCAGTATGTTGCAAAGCTTTCTAAAATTTCTGGGTGCCGGCACATGTCTCCGTAAATGTTTTTTCATCTTATCCCAAACATGCTCAATTAGATATAAATCTGGACTGCAAGCAGGCCAAACAAATCGCGTGATTTGACACTCGTCAAGATACTCAGTAACTATCCGAGCAGTGTGGGGTCGTGCGTTATCATGCATAAATGTTGCGTCGTCACCAAGAATGTCCATGAACGGTAAAACATGGTCTTCTAGAACCTTTGTCAGATACCTATGCGTCAACGTTCCATTCCCGATAAAGACTAACTCCGTGCGAGTGTCAAAGATATGCCTTCCTATGTCAAAACTATTCTTTTACCAAATGGAAGTCGCTTGACAATACATGCTTGAGCATGTTTCTTGCCTTGTTGTCCTACACTTTTACACGTCTATTTGAGCCCGTAAGACAGATTCATCAGAAAACAATACGCGACTCCAATCCGCTATTGTTCAAGCCAAGTGTTCTCGTGCAGAATTCAACCTTGCAATCCGGAGTTCACGGGAAAGCAGCGGTTCAGTAGCTCTAATTCGAGAAGATAATCCAACACCATGAAGTTGCTTTCTAACTGACTACTCACTTATGTTTACATTTCTCTCTTCTTTCAGATGATTTCGAAGAGAAACTGCCGTGACCGTTTGGTTTTTCAAAGCACTAGAAACGAGAAAGCGGTCATCTCTAGCTGTTGTAGTGTTGCTTTGCCTTAAACCAGGTTTTCAAGTGAGCAGACTAGTCTCTTTGTACCGCCACTATACTCGTTGCACACTCGAGAGACTTACATCAACGTTTCTTGCAGTTTTGCGCTGACCTCGGCCGTTTTCTAAAGCAGCCACAATTCGTGCCGCAACAACAGGATTTATGCTCATTGCAAAACACTATCAATGAAAAACAAAAACTATGTTTGTTTGTTTCAACAAAAGCATATAAAAGTAAACTTGATCATATTCAATACTTAGCACATCAAATTGAAATTATTCGTTTTCATTACTTTCAGTAAACTTTTTTTAAATTTAAACAATCAGTTAGTAAACTGTTTCAACCGAAAAAACACGTAAAAAATTAAAATTAAAAAAAAAAAATTAATTACGAAATGACTTAATTGTATGCTATTTTTTCGAAAATTTAATCATCAAAAATTAACACATAACTGTGGGACTACTAAAACTTCTATAACGCAAACCTTGGTCTTCAACTTAAACGGTAAAAATCTTATAACTAATATAATACTGATGCTCCATCCAATCCAACAACCCAAGAGATGTGAACTTGCAAACAAGTCTTTTATTGCCCTAAGCGTGCGACAGGATCTACTACAACTATAGGCGTTGGGCAAACATTTAACGTCATGCTGTTTTGTTTCTTCATTTTTTGCTAGAACTGAGCTGATGTAAATATGGGGTGGTCTTTGTTTCTACAGCCAATGCAACGTTTTTTAAGAATCGTTTTGCGTCTTTTCTATGACATCAACGGCGCTGCATTCAGGATTAGTCTAAACATATGCCAGATCAGGTTTTAAATCAACATTTTAAAGGAGGCATAAAATTGCTTGTTTTTATTTACTTGGCTTCTAGCAAACGTCCTAGCTTAAGTAATTGATCAATGTTTGTGGTTTTTTTTAACCCCAAGTGTGTTTGGTAAAATGGATTCACATCACTTAAACAATAACGCACCTTACAAACAATAATGCACTTCACAAACACGAAAACTTGTAGTAACCATTAACTCTGAGTCTATAGAGCTATATCTTATTCTAAAAATATCGAATCAAAACTTAATTTAAACCTATACACTTATATACTAAAATCATCACTATCACCACCAGTTGGACTAACCAGATATTTGACAAACAAGTATGACTTTTCAACTCGAGTGTCTTAATCCAAGTTTTCTTTTCTATGTTTTATTTATACAAATACGAAGCTCTGCAGCCATCTATATGGAGACGGTGTAGAGCACCAATTGGGGAGAAAACAAATAAATGAAATATAATCTATAAATATGTAAATATATTATAATAATTTAATTAGGTTCTACATTGCGCAACAAAATGTAACGCTTTAAGTATGTTGCCTACGTTGAATTATCATATTTTATTTTTAGCTAACCAAGCAGCAGCAGAATCAAAATGGAATTCTACAAAATCTTTGTGGAACCAATCTCAAAGCAAAATGCTTGAGTTAAAAATAACGTTAGGTTTGAGTGCAAAAAAATTGTAAACTTTATTTTAGATATAAAGCAATGACTACATATTTAAGCTGCGTCTGTTTGTTCTTGCGTTGCTTCCGCGTTTTCTAGACAGGTATATGTAAGTAAAGTTTAAATGTTAGCATATGAGTTTTTTTTTAGTAGACCCAATTTGATGTTTAGACTTTGGTTTGGTCTCAAATATTTTTAATGAATTCTTTATTATAAAAAGTTTTTGAGCAATATTTTAAATGAGAGTTTTGCGCGTTATTTGTTAATTTTACAAAAAAGTTGATGCTACATAAGTGTTTGTTGTAAGCCAAATAAGTTAGAAAGTCAAGCTGCTCTCATTTAGAAAAAATGATGATCTTTCAGAATTGACTCAACAAACCGGATTGCTTATTAATATTTAAACATATGGTAGTTTTTAGAGCAGGAGACATAGAACAAGATGAGTTGTACGTCAAAGAGAAGTAGGCTTTATAACTTCAATTGAACGACCATCTACAACGACGTCAGAATTGACACCAGAATTTGAAGTGCTAACTAAATATAATTAGTTTTGACAAAATTAAAAAAAATACAAAGACCTTAAATTTGATTTGGGCTCTGGCAATGAGAAAACCAGCTCAAAGAACAAACAATAGACAACTTTAGTTTTAAACTACAACACACCGGTGTTCTTAACTTAAATTGCTAGACATATTAAGCTTGAATGAACTAAAAAATGGTCAAAAATTTTCAATCTAATTACATACAAACTAATGATCAGTGCCAACGTTATTCTACAGTGCATTGGAATAAACTTGGCCTAACACTAAAAAAAGCATTGCACGTGGTTTTGTTGGCCGTGCTTTTGAAAACATGCAATGTTGAACGACCACTTGCAACAATGTTCTGACTAAGTTATGATATTCCAACATCAGATTTTGAGTTGCCAGATATAATTAATTTTGATAAAATTAAGAATACCAAACGCCCAAATCCGATTTCACCGCTTGCAATGAAAAGACCAACCCAAAAGTAAAACAATGGGAACTTTATTATTTATTACACACTAACTAAGAATTACTACTAACGTCACTCTATAGGTTATGAGTGTAAACTTGACATCAGGCAAAACACTACACAAAAAATCAACATTGCCCATGTTTATAAGAACATTCAACGTATTTTTTTATATAAAGATATTTGAAGAGAATCCTGATATGATGAGACCCAATGGAATTTAGACTACATGAGCTGCAACTCTAAGTTTACCAGCAGGAACCTATTTCTAAGCAGCCCTGGCACTACTAAGTCTTATGTAGGACTTAAAGAACATCTTAATCTATCCCCATCTCTAACCCGCTATGCTTAGCGAAGTTTTATGGCTAAAACTATAAAAAGTTAATAAATAACTTGATTTGGAACTTATTTAAAACTGTAAGTCTATTGGTCATGTAAGTTACCAGCATTACTGGCCGCAAAGAAGCCGTGTATAGCGTTACGTCCTTTTCGGTAACATCAAAACAATATTTGTAATAAAAGCTAGAGACTTATTTTAAAACTTTAAATTCACTCTCAGGCTAAAAAAATTAAATGGCAATCTCTAAAAAGCTAAGCTCTGTGTTAGCACAATATGTGGTTTTGGGATTTTTGGTGGTATAGGCAGCGTCTCTTGGTATACTGAATGACTACACTAGAATTACTTGGTTTTAGACCGCTAATTTTCTTTAGTTTTTGGTTTAAAACAAAATATTTTTGAAATATTTATTAATCACTTTAAATGGTTATTTTTTTTTAGAAATATAAATTATTTTACAATTAAGTATTATTGAAACGATTCATAAGCTTAGAGTACTGAACACGAATTTTACTCTACCGTAAATTATTTGTAAATTTATTCACCGCTATAACCTTTTTGGCATTCTTAGTTTTAGCGACAAACAAATTTACAATCATTATTAATCTCATTTAAATTTAATAAATGGTAAATTTTATGTAAATTGCTTTTCTACTCAGTGTGGGATGCATACAATAGTGCTTCAGGGTATGCACCCTTCATCAGTGTGCCTAGCATAAAAATTACAAAAATTACTATTATACATTTTATTTATGTATGTTACCACTTTTCTCATTAATAATCTTGGTTTTGTTTGACCTGTTATACTCGGAACAAACTTTGACCTGCTTAAGCGAGGTTGCTAAGTATAAAAACGCCATTTGTTTTACTTTATGATTATTTATAAGAATCAAATGTATTAAATCAATTATAAACCATATTAATTAATTTTAAAAATATTATGGTGACAACTGGAAATACAATTGCAAAACTATCCTCTGCACGTTATTATCTAATCGTAAGATGAGCTTTAGCAAAACCCCATTGATATTCCGACAATTTACAATAAACAATTGTCTACAAACCATTAACAATACATCAAATGCAAAAACGACCGCACTAGACGGCAATTGCAGCCTGTGACTTATGACTTGCTATACATATATACTGACAATTCCAACGTTTGCTTCTTCCTGCACGGGACCGCAAATGCTGCTGCTTTGCTGCACACGTGAAATGAAAGTCTTCACATTGTCCGTCGTTTTCCCTTCCTCGTACCAATTTGTTTTATTGGGCATCGTTCATCTCGAACAATGGTCCTGCGAAGCGCGCGCGATAGTTGTATTTAACTTTAAATGTATTTCTATTTACTAGATAACATTTAAAAGGATAATGCAGATGTTTTGTAACGATATCGTACCATTCATCTCAACATAATAACTTTATTGGAAACTAAGCAAACATTGCAAATTTAGGACGCTCATTATTTATATTATTAAGCAAGTTTAAGGTTAATAATTATTTTTTGGTCCAAATTATATATTGAGAAAATATTGATTGTATATAATTTCTTCATTATTATTATTATTATTATTATTATTATTAAATAAATAATGCAGGAACGTTTTTACTTTCCCCATTATAATATGCATACAATGTGTGCATTTGGGGTAAAAATGGGTGACATTTCCAACCTGGTTAGTTCACATTTTGAGTGACATTCACATAACAATGCCGATTCTATCTGATTTTATATTGTTTGCAAATAAAATTTGTTTGGAATTTTAATTATTAAAGTAATGTATTCATGTTTTATATCTGCTGCGAATAATATTTAAGAATTTTAATACATTATTTTAAATTTAATTTTGTAAGAGAATAGTTTGGGAGGTACCAACTTAGTTATGCAACATAATTAATGATGTGTACATTTGGTTATAATTTTACGACAAACGGCGGCCATTATTATTTTAACGTAAATACACGAACATTGCCGAATTGACTAAATTAAATACTAAGCGATTTATTCATTCATTTTAAATTATAATAATTCCTCTTGGTGATTGTTTGTTAATTTTTGTCATTAATAAATTTAATATACTATTTCCAATATGTTGTTGCTTTCAAATAAGTACCGGATCAAATCTATAGATTTAAAAAAATCAATCCGAACCGAATGATTCTGTCACGGCCATCCGCAAACCACAATTTAATTCCTCAATAATAAATTTATTAAAAGTTGAAATAATATAAATAGATTGTATTGTTTCCAATTCTGATTAATTAATAAAACGGTTTATTACATCGTGACATCTGTTACACAATCTACATATTTGTCAGAGGGTGTGTGGTATCTAAGATATCCATGAAATTAGTAATTAATTGTGTGAAATTAATAAAGTAAATCAATTTATAGATTGCGGTTTAGTTCAGAAATATTTTTGGTTGTAACAGCTTTTAAATTGATTTTAATTGAAAATTGCAAATAAAAATAGGTCGCATCATATTACATTATTAAATGTAATGAAGATGCAAGCTAATTGTGCAAAAATGTGTATTGCATAATAATAATAATATATTTATTCCAAAGTAAACATAAAAAAGAATCGAAGAAGAAACCGAGAAATGTCGCAATGTATGCAGAATGAAAAAGTCGATTGTTGATGAGCGCGATTAAAAAATTGTGATGGTATAATTTCACGCATTGTTGGTGGAAATCAATTAAGCTCATCCGCGTGTAATGTACGGCCAATAACAATAAAAAAAGTAAAAGATGTTATTAGCTCAGTTTACATAATGGACATTGTGTCGGCGCGCGAGCTGGCGCTCTCTCACACATCATCACGACCATGCCACTTCTTTTGAATTTGATAGTGGAAAAAATATTTATTTACCAATAGCCAATTAACTTAGATACATATATTCGATAATTAAATAAACATTGCGCGATATTATTATCGTTATGTAATAGTTTTGGGTCTATTATGCAAATCTATAATCAACCCATTTACGGGTGGTAATCGCGAAGACACAACACTAGGATAATAATTGATGCAATTTATTTCTGCGACTTATACACCGATGCGCTTGGTTTGACATTATGCTAGCTGTAAATATGTGGTGGTTTGGTTTCTGCGATTAACTATAATAACCCTAATTGAGGCTTATATTACACGACACAATGTATTTTCACTTTGATAGATAAATGCGATGACATGACTGAAGATGTAATCATTGATATATTATTTTTAGTAATACTCAATTTACAATACATTTGTATATTGGAAATACTTTTATATTCAAAATAAAATTTTAATTAGTTTAAAATATTGGAAAAGTTTATTCAGCGGCACTTATATTGGTATCAGTACCTTAGCATTGCAACAGCAGACGGAATAGTTCAAAGATTCATGTAATTTAATGCAATGGCTAAACAAACTGAATAACAATAGGTATAAAACTATCCTGCGAATTACTGAGCATTAAAATACTCGTTTGTAACAAGCGACAGACACTGAAACAATAGAAATTATTGCAACTCGTTGCTTGTCATTGTCGCACATTTCCAACAAAGACATGTTGAATTTTATTGTACCGGCGCTACATGTCGCTCTTTCTTTTCCGGTGTTGTCGCCAGTTTTAGCTGTCACTGTTGCTTCCAATGAAAATGAATGAAAATATGTCGTGAAAACGTGCGAGCAACAACGATAAGCGTTGAGTTGTAATTTTTTGTTTGTTCTGGAATTGTCTTTGTTGTTGGTCTTCAGTTGTCAGCGACAACGACCAGAAGCGGACGACAGATTATAATCAATATATAAAAATTAATACATAACAATTTATTGGAAGCGTGCAAAATTGTTTCTGTCATCGGTCTGCGGTTGTTTACTACCAAATTTTGTCTGTAGCAAGCGAATGGAGACTAACAACAGACAGAATTTCTAAACAAAAATATCACTAAAACTCAACGCTTGGCGTAAGTATGCAAGACGATCGGCAAGCTGCTTTTTTAAAGTTTGCGATAAGGTAGGCATGGCTAGATTTGACATCAACGGGCATCAGCATCAGCAACATCACTGGCCTATGAAAATGAACAAGTCTTTGTCTTTATCTTTAGTTTTTGGTTGTCGTTTGTAGTAAAGTAAAAACAATAGCAGCCAGAAGTCAATGGGAGATTATGACGACAGTAACAATACTAGAATAATAGAAATGTTAACATCTCTGTTAGAAGCGTGCGACAATAATACACTCTGAGTTGTTGTGATTCTTATTGTTTCAAGATTGCTTCTGTCGTCGGTTTCTATTTGCTTATTAGATATGTTAACATAATTTTTAGTAGCAAGCAATAGCAACCGAAGATTGAATTGAACAAAAAAAATTACTAAATTTGTAAATCAATGTTACCGGTGTTGCTAGCTTCTATTGCTTTTTGACATCAAATTATGTTGCCTAATGCTGTTTTGACAACGACACTACCGCTTTGAAAGCATTATTTTTAGTGTGTTTTGTACAGTTGTCTATTGTCCGTCTTTTGTAGGTAAGATGGTAACTACAAGTGTTTAATTAGACTTTTTGTTTAATGTTTGTTTGTTTTTGGACGTAGTGAGGTGTTGAAAATGACTAGCGCATGGCAATCAATATCTTTTGGCTTTCTTCTCAGCGTTAGTCCTGTTGTTAATTAACCATTGTGATTGTTACTAATGTGGTACTAGTTTGAGATGGGCTTGTTTTTTGGCTTTGCAGAATTCACACAGTTTGCTGCGGCAACACATGTTGTCACCGGCTCATCTCTCCTTATACTTTATATTTTTTTTGTCCTATTTCTTACACTACCGTTCAGGTAGAGTACTGGTTAGCGTACTCGATTGTTACACTAGGGGTCTCAAGTTTGAGTTCTCTATTTGGAGGGTCAGTTTTTCTGGTTAAGAAAAAATGTGTTGTAATGAGTACGCTTTTTTTCAAATAAGAAACTGCCAGGATTTTGCGTACACGTTAATAAACTCAATAATTTAAGTTAAAGTTTCTGAATTTGCGTCAATTCCCAAATGTCTTAACCTTTGACGTTTGTGTAATTAACCCTGTCAGCAGAAATAGACCAACGTTAAATAAATAAAGTAACTCAACTTAACCTACTTTCTACACTGACATCCATCTTTCTATCCTTCCATTGTGTTATTCAGCTTAGTTATTTGCATTGTCTTTGGATATCCTTTTAGTTTTTTTAAATCTTTTTTTGTCGTATCCTGTCAACCTTGAGATAGCGTATCAACCCATTTAAAAATTGCTTAGTCAATTCCGTCAGTTTGCTTTCATTAAGCAGTCCTTTCCTTGTTATCATTTTTTTTGCAATTTAGGTACTAATGTTTCAGTAAATGTTTTTCTTTTTGTCTATTTTTTTTACATTCCATTCCTTGGCAGTCATAGTCATAGTCATAGCCTTGGCTGACCTTCTTTGATTCTTTCTTCTTTTTGGATCCTTGTAAAATAGTGTAAATAGTGTACCATGTTGTTTTTTTTTGTTAATGACAAGAGTAAAAGGTTAAATCTACTTTTTATGACGGATTTTGCAAAAAGTTTAAATCGTAAGTTATTGATAAATTGTTCCTGCGTGTTACCGCCATTTAAGGCAATAAAGAAATGTTTTCATATAAACGTCAGAAACTCTGGATTGACTTGTTTTTTTGTATGAATAACTCTACCAATGGTAGCAGTTTCTTATGCTTTTTGAAACCGTTGTTTTGATTTGCAAATCGCAGATATAGAGTTTGATAATCAACTTTTTTCCATAAGTCACATTAGAGATTTTTTTGTAATAGTTTTTATGTGAAGGATTTCAGAAGTTTAGATATAGTTTATATGTTTCTATGAGAGTCGACATAATCTCTTCTCACCATTCCTTGGTGACACGGTAGTACAACAGCGGGTTTTAAAGTTCAAGCCGTACACAAAACAGGTCATAAATAAAGAAAATTTTAATAAAAAATTATCTTTACTTTGACACGTGTGTGTTTTAAACCACATACAAATCAAACAAACGCTGTAGAATCTAAACAATCAAGCACAACTCAAATACCTCAGCAGCACTGATGCGTTTGTTTGTACCATAAGCTTCCCTAAACAATATAATGGGATCTTTGAATTAATTGCGTTTTCAATTGTATATAGTGACTGGATTATGATTCATATTTAGTGTTTGTGGTGTAATTTTCAATTTTGTAAAGTGGTGACCGGAAGAATCTTTGATTATGCTGTTTTGTGTTCTTTAATTTTATTTGTAGGAACTACAGAATACGCATTTTCAAGTAGTTACAGTAAAGATATTTTATATTATAATGGACTTGTTAGTTTGTACCAAAATTGCAAAAGCGTTGAAGATAGATTTTTAATTCTTATCTCAGTAGTGCATTGACTTAGAGTTGCTTCCTAAGTCAGATAATATTTAGAATGACGGAATAGATTTGTTTTTATTAATGCAGATGGTTTCTATGGCTCTTACGGGAGTTGTTCTTATGCTCTCATTGCTATACTTTTGAGCAGGGCTTTGAACCGTTATTTTTTTGTTACGGTTTTTGGTTTTGGTTTAATAAAAAAAATATTTTGGTTTAGTTCCGGTTTTTGTTCCGCCAAAAATAACGGTTTTTTTGGTTTTCGGTTTTTGGCTTAGCTCCGAGTGACTAATTATTAAACAATTAAATTCTTTAAATGTTTGTTTTGACACTAGTTAGTGATTTCTTACAGTTACACTTACAATGACGTCTTGAACTGAAATAAAAACAGATATTTTTTTTTTGGTTTGGTTTCGGTTTCCGTTCCGCCAAAAAAAACGTTTTTTTTTTCGGTTTTTGGTTTTGGTTCGGTTCCGGTTCGACCTGTTTTCTTGCTTAGCTCATGTATAGCCCGTTTGCAGGATTTTTCTGATTGGTGTGCAAATTGGTATTAGTGCAGAAGTAGAGAGACTGATTGGTCGGTCTGTAGGGTGTTAGGTATAAATATCACCTGCTCTCTCTATATGTGTTAGTTTTGAAGATTTTACTTAGAGGTCGTCTAAGTGCAGGAAACGTTTTTTGTAACATGATCATGGTCAGCTTCTGGTGGTTCAAAAATACCTATTTTCTATTCTATGCTGCATTTGTTTGTTCTGGCATTTACCTTTCCCCAGTTCTTTTTGTTTTAATTTTTTCTATTTTAAAGTCTTTTTGGTTAAGAGTTTTTGTCAAGGGGAGCTTGGGAAGTTTGTCTGCAATAACTTCTGCAAAGTTTTTTTTGCTAATTTTGTGTAATTTTTATTTCATCAACAGTGATCCAATGTTTGCAATTTGATCTTTAACCAACGTTTTCTAGAAACAAGACATACTCTTCAAAAAGTTTCAATTTATTTTTTTATAGCATTGCTATATGTTATGAGATTGGTTTTTTATGAGGCATAGTTACCGTTTTTTTTTGTCTTTCTAGTTTTTTATTTTACCAAATAATTTTGTGGGGAGTATGTTTGACAGTTTTTGGGGAGCTTTATTCAAAAGGTGTTTTTTATAGAGCTAACAAACATGGTCAAAAGTAAGCAAGATATATATTGCTAACTATAGATTTTTGTGTTGTTTAGCAAGATTTTTTATTATTTACTTTTTTTTGCTTGCTCACTCTAAAAAACAGTTATTTGTTTGCATTTTATACCGGAAATTGATGTTTTATGGCACGGGGCAAAAGAAATTATAAACTAGGCTTTATAGCACTAAAATTCATTGAACAATATTATCTGTAGCTTGTGATTTGTTTTTGCTGCCATTGGACAGCCCAAAATTGTATTATTGAATCAGATGCCAGACAGAAAAAACTTATTTAACACGTGCCATTTTTTGATCACTTTACTTGCTTTATACTACGTTAGTTTCTAAAATACATTTTAGTTTCTAATATTGGTGCTTCCCCATGCAATGTGGTATGCATTAGCTTTGCATTCAAGGATTATCAGTGTGTAGGAATTACCTTTTAGATCTTTTTTGCTGGCGAAAAACCTTGCTGGTTGAAAAACCCAAGAAACATTTTTCTCTTGATTCTCTTTCTAACTTTGGTTACATTAGCAACTTGGTCTCTGGAACAAAAAATCTATAATGATATTAAATTTAATGCATGTTTTGCTATGATACATGCACAGAGATTGCATGAGAGTTTGGCTAATAAAAGCCATATGCCTGGAAAGCTTAGCCTTTTTCTTTTTCTTTTGTGGGACTAAGGTTCTTGGACAAAGGCGATGTTGATATCATGTTTTATAATGTGCGCACTAAGTACCGTGGAAGTTGTTCTGCAATGCTTTACATTGATATGCACAACTCAACATATTTACTTAGTATTGCTTTTCTTTTTATTGTTTAACAAACTATTTACATTGCCTTTTTTACGTTGCTTTTGCTTTGGTTCAATTCTTTTAGGGTGGGACAATGCTTAGAGTAATATTGAAAAGTAGAGTTTGCAATTTTAGAGTCGGATTTTATGTTTACCATTCAGGACTAATATAGTAATAAATATAAATAAACACAATGACAAGCTTTAAGTGAATTGCATTTTTAAACATCAAAATGTATTATTAAGGGCGCGGTTTAAAATTGTCATAAAACTACAAGCAGAACTCACGCAATTTAACTCATTTTTAAAATCGGTTGATTCAAATTTCTAGTCTAATGAAATAAATGAAAATCCAAAACCTTTTGTCTATTAAATTTTGAAATTAAATTGTATATTTTTGTCGATATATTTGCTTAAATTTTACTAGTCATACTTTAATGAACATTAAATTTAGTAGACTTTTTATTGTGCTATAAGTTATTTTTCTAAAATAACAATTGTTATAGTTCTACTCGTAGTTGTGAATGTATGATAAAATGTAAAATTTGAAATTTTTGCGTGTATTAATTTTGTTAACAGTTTGGTTCTGCTTCAAGAAGGCTTGTTTTAGCAGATGTGATACAAAGCCACTTATTGGTTGGATTGGTTGCATAAAATATTTTTAGAAATCCTTTTTTATAATTGGTGATGCAAAGTAGTTGTAGCTCCATCATGTTGCTTCAACCAACCGAATATTATCGATAAAACTTTAATATTAGAACTGGCAACGAAATTGCAATTATTTGTATTTGGTTGGCCGCTTTGGAGTTGGTTTGGGTTTGGGTAATTGAATTTAAATCAAACCAAACTAAATTGCAATGTCTAAAGAGGTAGACAATCAAATATAGTTTAATAGAAAACAAAGGTTTAAAATCAATTACCCAAACCCAATCCAACTCTAAAGCGGCCAACCAATTACAGACAATTGTTTCGGTTTTCACAAACCCTCATTAGTGCATCTTTGTGGTATGGCATTGCTTGATGATGAAAGATGAATTCGAATAATTGATTTATGTGCTCTTAAACACAAGTTAGATAATAATCGGTGGTGCAAAGTAGTTGTAGCTCCATCAAAAGTATCACAACTGGCAACTAAATTGCAATTGTCTGTATTTGCTTGGCCGCTATATTAATTTTGGTCAAGACGAAAGATTTAATAGCATTTGGGTACCTTTTTGTTATTATTGCTAATAAAAATGTTTTTTTTCCTAAATAGTTGTTAAAAAAAGTATTTACTATAAAATTTTAGCAAGCTTTGAGTGAGAAATTTGTACTTTTGTGTCTTTTTTGATACTTGATATAGTATATATTGTAGTTGAACTTGTTGTTCCATGGGCAACTTAAGGTCTTATTTGAACTGAAGATGTGAACAGTATTCATTAAAAGAGATAAAAGATATCGCAAATGTTGCAGAATAATCCAAGTACAAAAATATTTATCGGAATAAAGAAGTCTTCTTTTTTGTTAAATGTGCAATAGTTGAGACAGTTTGAGAATTTTTGTCAAGTAACTACCCATACAAAGTCCTATGTCTAAATCAAAAATTAGTTATTAAAATCCATGACCTGGTACAAGACAATTTTTTGAATCAAAATTTTAAAAGTGCAATAGTTGATAAATTTTTATGCTACAAAATAAAATTAGTAATTATTTAACACAGTGAACAGTTAATTTAAAAGAAACTATTATGAGTTATGCTACAAAATGAAGTTTACAGTTAATTTAAAAGGAATTATTAAGAATTATGCTACAAAACAAAGTTAGTAGATATTTTAAAGAAAAGTTATGTAGGCAGGAAATTAACCGAGCGCAATAAATCACCAGGCCCAGAATTTACGTAGAAAGGTGTACTAGTAAACACAGTACATACCACAGGAATTATACTAAAAGAATGAATTAAATTAATATTTATCACACTACCAAAAAAAGCAAATGCATAAAAATGCAATGGCCATTAGACAATCAAAATTTTCAAGAAGATAGAACATTGCGTTTCTGGCAACAAAAAAAACACTGTTTGCTTTTAATGTACCGACGTTTGCCTGAACTGTAATAAGGACAATTCCATTTCAAACGGACCAGAGCTGAGGGGTGGGGCTTATGTATTTTTTTTTAGTTTCTATAACTTATTAGTAGTCCTTTATTAATTTTTCAATTAATTTACATCAAAATACGTCAACTTTGGCGGTTAATAAAAAAAATTGCTCTTTTTGCCCAGCCCACTGAGAACAAAAACATGGTTTAATGGCTTTTGCGGCTTATTGACAGAGTATAGACTTGAAATGGCACCAGATTTGGATTCTACAGAAAATTTCTGATCGATTTCATTAGTAAATTTATTTTTTTTGAGTTAATATTGCTGTTTTTAAACAAAAAATGCGATTAAGTTAAAAAACTTTAAAAAAACTTTAAAAAAATGTAGAATTTTTTTTTATGGGTTTCATACCCTCATATACCAATCAAAAGACTACTAAAAAATGAGCAAGTTTCTCAATGCACCCCCCCCCCCCCTAGCTCTTCGTTTGAATTGGAATTGCCCATAAAGGATTTGATAAAATCTGTCACAATTGCTTCGTTCAACTGCCCAAACATGAAAACAGACATAAAAACATCAAAATAATAACATACCTGTGCTTTAATCAAACAGTCAGTGTTTTTTTCTTCAACCTGTATGTGTCCACTTCTGAACGTAGGCCTTTTCCAATTTCCTTCATCTGTCTCTGTCTTGGGTAATTTTTCCCTGCGATGTTTTGGATATTGTTTCTCTATCTTTTTTTGGTCTTCCAGCGTTTCCTTTACTGTTTCTCAGTCGCCATTGTGTCACCCTGTTGATCCAACTTGATTGATTTTGCCTTGCCACGTGGCCGGTCTATCTTCATTTCATTCATCACATCCGTTATCTGCATTCTTTTCTCCGGATTTTCTTGTATTTGATTTTATCCCTAATGCTAATGCTAATCTAGAGTATGGCCTTCTCCATTGGTCGTTGCGTAGTTTGGAGTATGTTTGCCGTATTTCTAGTTATTGCCATGGTCTCGGTCCTGTAAGTGAGAACTGGTAGTACGCACGATTTGTATACTCTTCTTATTAAGTTTATAGGGAATTTTGGTGCTTTAAGTATGAAGCCAAATTTTCCAAAGGCGGCCCAACAAAGTTTGATTCTTTTGGGTATTTTACAGTATTGGTTTTCTTTATTTAGTTCTATTTTGTGTAGATAGACATAGTCGGTTACGTTTTTCAGTACTTTATTTCCGATGGTTATGTGATAGTTTTTGGAAGTCATTACTTGTTTTTGATGCCTGATGTAATTGTACTAGTAGGTCATTCTGAATTTGTGTTGATAAGGACTATATTGTCTGAAAACCTTAGGTAGTTAAAGAGTACTTTATCAATTGGGATTCTTATATAATTCCTGTCAAGTTTTTAAAGATTTTCCTATCGCAGCTGTAAATAATTTTGAAAAGGTGATGTCTCCTTGCCGTACTTTTCTCTAAATTGGTATCTTGTCTGTTTTTGTATCTTTGTTTATTTGAACTTGTATTGACTCATTTTAGTATATGTTCTTTGTGGGGATTGAACATTTCAATTCGATTTAAGCTTTATTAAGGGCTCTCAGAACTGCAGGTTTCAACTGAGTCAGTTGGTGACGATTTTAGTTAAGAATTTGTACAAGTGCAATAATAAGTTTATTGAGCGGTAGTTTTCTATTTTGTTTCTGTCTTCTTTTTAATGTAGAATGATAGCTTCTGCGTTTTTCCATCTACTTGAGATTGATTTTTTCCTTATACATTTGTTTAGTAGGATTTGGACACTTTCTTGTAGACTTTCTTCTCCTATTTTCAGTATCTCAGTCGTTATGGGGTCTTCAATTAGTTTTTGTACTTTTAATTTTTCTTGGTTAATTTTTGGGATTTTGATCCGATATTTTGGATTTTGGATTTTTGGTATTGGCGGTTCTAAAAAGTTGAGCTGTAGAGAGTTCCGTAAAATACTTGAATCACTTGCTTAATTTCTTCCTGATTTGTGGTCAGTGTGTTTTGTTTATTTTTTAGTGTTGTTATTTTTGTTTTTTTCTGAGTCAATTTGGATTTTAGGACCTTCATGTTTTTGTTGGCCTCGATAGCATCTATTATGAGTCAATGTACAAGTAGGAAAAGAACTTTTGAAGAAGACACATAAAACTAAGGATAAGACAATAGTTTGTACTTTTGCCATTGCTCTTTAGCTTATGCTCAAAAGATATAATTCAAAAAGAACTAGAACAAAAAACCACAATGGAAGTGAAAGTTAATAGAAAAGTGATCAACATAATTTGCTAATGACACCATACTTATTGCAAAATTACTAGAAATACTACAAAAGCTAATGGATCAAATAGTTAAACACAGCTAAGAAATCGGGCTCATACTGAACATCAAAAAGACTAAATTTATGACAAATGAGAAAACTTATAGATTAGAGCAGAACTAGTAGAAAAAGTACAAAAATATAAATATTTTTGAAACAATTGTAAATGACAACAATTAGCACACTGAAAAAAATAAATCATAGATTGGACAAGCTAGAACACTATTCAATAAAATGAAAATTACATTGTGCAGTTATAACTTTAGTCTTTATTTTAAAAATCATAATACTAATATATTACTACTATGTATGGAATGGAGTATGGACGTTGAAGAAAAATACTACTAAAGCATTTAAAATGTAGTTCTATAGAAAAATCCCAAGAATAAACTGGGTGAACAAAGTTAAATAAAATAGTGAGACAAATAAAGAAGGAGAAAGAAATTGTAAACACAATTAAAATCAGAAAACTGCAATACTTAAGCCAAGTGATGATAGAAGAAAAATATAAAATATATTTTTCTTCTCTCAACACGTTGCAAAATATTATACAAAGTAGAAATATAAAGTTATGCTACATATTAGTCAATGCAGACTACAATAATTTACATCTTGGCAAATAGCATCTGAGCAAGCGGGATTTATCTAATCAAGACTCTTTATAAAGGTAGTACTGCTGTAGTAGAAGTTGATAACTACTTATCTTTGGAATGCAATGTAGAGAAATGGGTGACACAAGGATGCATTTTATTGCCTCTACTTTTTAATCTGTACAGTATTTTAATTGGCGGGCAAAAAATATTGAACTTCATAATTTCATACATGTTGCTACTTTTCCGCAGCAAAGAAGAACTTTTGGCATTAAGTAAAAGATCAGAAAACATCAGCTTAAAATACGGTCTACAAATAAACTTAACGCAAACTATAACTTTAATTGTAGATTGTACAAATGACAACTTGCCGAACAGAAATCAAATTAGCAACTACAAAGTTATTGATCATTTTATTTACCTAAGCGCCATAGTCAACAATAAAGGTTGTTGTCAAGCTGAAATACAACGCCAAATTCAGTTGGGAAAAACGGGTATGTCTCAGTTATCTTTAATATGGAAAGACCACAACAAAACCAGGAAGACCAAAATCAACTTCATCCAAACACTTGTATTTTCTGTGTTTACTTAGAAAGCAGAAACGTGGACATTGCAAGCTGCAGATTGTCGACGCGCAGATGTGGTTGAGATGTGGTGTTGGAGAAGAACTGCCATGCAAACTAATGTCAGTGCTTAAAGAAATCAAACCCAAACAATGACTTTCCAGTAAAGTCTACTGCCGCATTTAAAAGTTTTTTGGTTATATCACAAAGGGCAACAAAATTATAGTATAAAGCAAAACCTGATGGCAAGCGATGAAAAGGTTTTTTACCCAATGTACTGACACAATACAAAATTAACTGTATTCAAATATTAAATCTGCAGTCCGAGATACAGCAACTAGAAGCAATCTTAAAGATAACTTAATCTAACTTTTTTTTTATTTGAGAGAGAAAGAATGCTTTATGCACCGTATCTTTAATACAAAATAGTATAAAATTTGTTTTTTAATTTAGTAGACCTTTTATCAACTAAATCTTTTCTCTTTTATCTTCCTCAGTTTTATGGTATCCGCTTATCGCATTTTTTCAGTTTACTAACTTTCTTTTTTGCTTTTGCTGTTACTTTCATAATCTAAGAAATTTGTCGATTGTTATTCTCAATAAAATTAAACTGTTTTTGGGCGTAATTATATCATTTTTTAGTTTAATCCTTACTTCTCTGAACTTTTTTCTGCCGATGATCATAATTGCTTTACTATTTTTGGTTATCAGCTCAAGCTTATGGTCAGCCATCTACCGGTATTTTATTTAGGCTGTTATTTGCCGTGGTCTTTATTAAGTCCGGAATTTTCTTTACAATTGGCATTGCCAGGTCGTCTGCGTACGCCAAGAAAGTCACTTGTTTAGGAACGTATATTTTTGGTAGGTATCTAGAGTTGACTGCCAGCAGCCGACAAGTCCTAACGTACCAAAGCAGCTACAAGGAGAGGAGTTTTGAAATTGTAACTTGACATGTCCTGGAATGCTACATCAAGCAAGACGTGAGCCTGGCTCTTGTAAAATTGTGAACCTTTGAACGTGCATCGCATGAGGAATGAGCACGTTAGGTTCAGCATGGTGTGCAACTACCAAAAAGCACTAAGTCTTGTGAGATTATGAGGTTGAAAAAAGTTCTTGGATTAAGAATGTTTTGGTTGAACCCAAAAAACGCAGATGACTTTAACAACTTTCATAAAAAATTATGTCTACGCTCCTTCAAAATCAGTAATGGTTACCGAGGAACCATTACTTTGTGTGAAATAATAGATGAGGTGGAACAGTTCTTTATTCAAGAGAACCTTTACTACCTTTACGTATTTGAAGTCGTCGGGAGTTAGTCTGAGACATGGGATTTTGATATTTGGAAGAAGATCATTGGACCACTTTGAGGTCAACACTCCCGAGCTAGTCTCTCCAGAATCTAAAACAATAGTGGTTAATGTGCCCGGCTTAGGGACATTTAAAATTGCATCTGGATATCTCAGCCCAAATAACCGAATCAAAACGGCGATTTTTAATAAGGTTTTTGCAAACCCTTTCTCTACTATCTTTGTTGGGGATTTCAACAGTAAACACCGGGCGTGGAACAGTTTACAGACAATCGCCAAAAGTTGGGCGTTACTCGACTATGTATAGCAAAGAAGGTTACAAAAAATGGGTCCAGAAAAACCCTCCTTTTATCATAATGCAGGACACCAAGGGGACGTTCTTGATGTGGCTGTTTTTAAGAACGTCAACTTTGACACACCATCTGAGTAGTCAACGAAATAATCTCCGACCACTTCCTAGTCTTACTGGAGCTTTTTGGAAGGAGGTCAACCAGAGTTATTTGTACGGATTGGCCTTTTTTTTAACAATTTTTTGAAAAGAGAATAGGTCGCATAACTGCAGTAAGAACGCCCGCGGACAACGATAGGGTCGTCAAACTTTTTACGCGCCAAATCTAACAGGTTTTGAAAAAGCCTCTGAAACTTTTTAGGTTTGTGCCGATAATCCTCTTGGGTTTTCTCGAGACGTGAAAAAGTTAATTCGTAGACGTAATGCAGCCAGGCACTTTTGGCAGAGGCACTGCGACCCCTTGGATCGTCTGACACTGAACTTCTTTTACGGTGAAGTAGGAAAAGCCATAAGGTTACACAAAGGTTTGTGCTTTGGAATCTTTTACGGAGGATGACCATCTAATGTGTAGGATTTCTAAAACAAGTCTGTCCCCATTCCAGCTATTCACGGCAGAAACAAAACACGAATGAAGAAAAAGTCGAAGCATTTGCGGACAAGCTAGAACTCCAATGCTTCCCAAACGATGTCTTAGGTTTGGAACACGTTGAAAGGGTTGAACGGGTGGTTAGGAAAACTTTGAAAACGGCTAATGACGCTGCGACGCTGCAAAGCGTTAAACCGTCTCGAATTCGAAAGATTATTAACAGACAAAAATCTCTGTCTGTTTCTGGCTCTGACAGAATTCCCAATAGAGCGCTTAAATGGTTTTTGCACAGTGCGATAATGGTTCTCATCAATATTGCCAATGCGATTCTTTGTACCGAGAATTTTCCTTCGGTTTGAAAAAGCTTTTTCGTTATCAACATCTCAAAACCTAGGAAAGACCGGCGGTTTCTTTAAAACTACTAGCTTAAGTAAAGTCATAAAAAAGGTTATATTAGACATAATTCAGGATCACGTTGATTCTAACAATCTACTTTCTTCTCACCAGCACGGATTTCGATTGAAACATTCAGCGGTCTACCAGCTAAATTGAGTTACAGACGTTATTGTTGAGAGCTTTAGGTTAAAAAAGGCCACAGAAATGATCTTTTTTAACGTGGAAAAACACATTTCTACTACGCGGAATATCACGGCAGCGGTCCCTCAAGGCTCTATTTTCTCTCCGGTCCATTTTAACCTCTTTATTGCTTTAAGATGGAAGCACGTGGTTAAATTAGCACAATACGCCAACGACACTCATGGTGATCACTTTCAGGCTACAAAAAGCTACCGCCGATCTGGATTGCTGGTTAGATGACACGTCAAAGTAAATCCGGAGAAAAGCAAAGCCGTTTTCTTCACACGGCGACCGAACGTCCCTCAACAACGTTCCCATACCGTGGTTTGATTCTGTTAAGTATCTGCGGATAACCTTTGACAAGGGGTTCACGTTCAAGTTGCACGTGCAGTCAATTCTTGACAAAGCCAAAATGACAAAAAAACCTTCTGTTTCCGATGCAAGAACAACAGTGGTTTATCTCTACGGAATAGAATCCAGATGTACACGTCTATTATCAGGTCTATGATGACATACGCGTGCTCTATCTGGGGAACCGCCGCGAACACGCATCTTGATAAATTAAAGTTGTTTTAAAGCTTGTTTTTGCGGATACTTTTTGGAGCTCTATGGTTTGTCCGAAATCATGAAATTTAAAGCAATCTTGGAATTTCTCCATGGCGCAGTCACATTAAAGCTTTGGCCGCAAAGTACTTTGACAAACTTGCGGTTCATTCCAATCTTGATCTGGCCCGACTCGCCAAGCTAAACACTAAACAGTTGCCCAGTACCGAACTCAATGATACCTTTCCCGTTACCTCGTGCTTTTTTTCTTTTTCATTTAGAATTGACCTATTTGTGAAGCAGTAGCTTTTTATTACTTTGATGAAGTGCTTAACTTATTTATTTAATAGGAATCTTCTCTTGTTTTATCTTTGCCCACTTTTTTTTTATTTGTGTTGGAAACAGTGCCCTTTTTACTTTGTCTTAGAAGGAATCCGTCAATTTAAATCCACGAGGCTTTTATTTATTTGATTAGTAGCAGCTTTAAGGCTTTCTTGGCAGTCTTGTTTTTACTTTTTTTAGCCTAGTCTCTTTTTTATTGCTTTTTTTTTGTTCTTATTGTCTCTCGTCTTCTTTGTATGCATATCCTTCTTTGAGTTGCAATATCTTTGTTCTACCAAAAAACTTGCTTCTTGCCATTTCCCCCGTTATGTTGGGCATTGCCGCGTCGCATAACTCTTTGATTATATTTATGAATGGTGTGTTGCTTTTGTCTGTGGACACCGCGCTTTTATTCTTTATTACCTTCCAACATTTTTCATATGAGATACGAGCTTATCACATATAATATTTTGAAATATAGTTTGCAAAACTTATTTTAATTGATATTATAATAAATCGAAACTAAAATAATTTAACGGTTGTAAGATATCTTCCTACTTTTAACCCCATTTGTGTAATATTTTATATGTGTAGGCACGGTTGTCGGCATTATATCAATTACTGTGCTACTTTGCTCAATTTACATTCTTATTTTTTACAATTTCTTACTACATTATACTATTTTCCACTCAGCTAATTCAATTTAAAGTACCCATATTGCGGCATGATAAACCAACCGCCAACGCTGAAAAAAATTGCCTATTCATATGATACGCTTCCCTTGCATAATTACCGACAACCCAATGCGAAACTTTAATGACTGCCTTCCATCAATTAATCTCCATGGCATAATGGCTCCTCATCATCGAAATACCAACTCCCACAATAAGTAGTTAACTTTAAAATCTATCGAGAGCTTTCTAAAAAAATAAGTGTATGCATACTGCTTTAAAACGGGGATGCATTATCATCATCATCATCCTGCTGAAATCCTCTTCAGATAATAACACAGATTAATAGATTCGTGTCGTACTTTGCGTATTATGAAACTCGATAATAATATAATATTAGATACGTATTTCGGAAGCAGTCGTTTCATCATTTAATTTTTGTCTAAAGGTGGTTGAGGAATTAATTTGTGATAATATTGTTTAATGTCATATTAATCATCGATTACTTGAATTTAAGTGTTTGGTCGTAAACATACTTGTAATTAAATATTGATACCACTAAGAAGCAATGAAAATTTAATTGTAAATCTTTCTCACACATTCCATGCATGACATCATAATCATAATGTGTAAACAACTAAATCAAAATTATAACGCATTTGTAAAAGCTCAAATGTACAGCATTCCCAGACCGTCCCATACTTAAGAAGCTGCTTTTGTCGAATTAAAACATTAAATACGAATCATACAATTATGCACAATTTTTAATGATATGATTCAACATTTAAGAAATGTGAGAAGATTTGTATAACTAGTGTAGGTCATACACGTGTCAAACAATTATTCCATCTTCATTCAATGACATTTTGTCTTCATTGATTAATTAAATTAATAATTTACCGATTCGTTAAGCTCAAATAATACCAACCTCGTAAAAACAAACAATTATGCAAATGTCCATAACTCGTAACGATTAACAGCATCTAAAAAAGGAGTTCCCATTATTTAATTGAATAATAAACAGCTCACATTTATGAGCGTGTTTTTATATTGTAATTTGAATTCCGCGCATCGCTAATAATTTAATTAATTTTTCTTTTGTTTTACAAGAACAAAGCATCTAATTAGCAAATGTATTCTTGTAAATTTTAACATATTTGTGGTTTCTTCTTTAATAATATCTCATGATATTTATACGAACGTGATGGCCGTTTATCAAAAAGCACCTACCAATATAATTAAATTATAAAACCGCATAGAGTCGAGGGAAATAATAATAATAAAGGATTTGCACAAGAAATAATCGCAATTTTACAATTTATTACTATACGGATTTGTTAACGTTATCTCGTTCGTGTGTAATTAAATTATTTTTTTTTTGATTGATTACAGAAAAGGTTAAGAGGATGCGCATTATTTTTTATTGAATTTATTTTTGGTTGTAAAGTATGCCAATGCAATTGCTTAGATATCACGAGCTTACAAAGGTACAAACAATTGATGTCTGTGCTGATCTTGTTCAACAAATATAAATAGGACACGATTTCTTCGTCTAGAAGGAAGTTAAATATTTGATAAATCAAGTCTTAAATTTCCTTATTTATAACAGAAACATTTTGACCCAATTCTTCAGAAGGTTTATTATATTTAGTTAGTAATTAAATTAATTACGTCATCTACTTAATAACACCTCAATCTCCATAATTATTTTAGTAAAATAGATATATCACAATAGCTTATTAATTAACAATCTCTTAATAAATTGCGATTGTTACTTGGGGCCAGACAGACGACTGACACGCAGCCGCCGTTGGAATTATATAAATTCCATAATTATAAGTAAATATTAAAGAAAGTGCTTGGACATAATTAGAATGTGTGTCTGTTTACACAGGTATATTGCAATCTGATCTTCTAATGATACATTTGTGTGAGATGAGCACGAATCCAAATTAAAAAGAATTTAGGATTAATTAAACGGATTACGTGGGTCGCATCGCAATGGCTTTTTAATCATCATTTTTTTATGTACGATTGTAAATCTTTCTTATGAAGATGTAATTGAGAATGTGTTGCTGATGAAAGATGGAAATTATAGTTTAAAATGGATGGATTTATGTAATTTATGTAATAGGTTTTATTTTGTGATGGGTACGCGATGGATTCAATTGGGAAATTCATAATTCGTGATAAGATAATTATTGTGAATTATATTTTATAACAGTTAATTGATTTTAATGTGTGACTTGTGAACTCACACGACGCGATATAATGTTTAGGACAGTGTTGCTAATATGCAGCCAATTATCCAAAAATGGGCTATTTATGATTATTATTATATATTTCAAAACGAGATCGTAGAATCTATAATCATATGTTTAAAAATATTTTTGTAGTACTTTAAAAAATAAATGTATGCTTTCAATCGATTTTGCGACCATTGTTTTTGGGGATAATTGGGTTTTTTTATTTTTTTTTTTTAGTTTTAGATTTTGATTGGATGCAAGTCAATCATGTAGTAATCATGTAGTAAGACTAATAAGTTCTATTGTCAGCTAATTCTAAAAACAATTTTTTTTATATTTTAGATCGGGTATTGTTGCCGGAAAAATTCAATGCAACCAGCTTATCTTAAAAATAATGGTAGCACTACGGACAAGAAAGCATTTACAGCACTTTGCTTTCTGCAAACAGTGCTTTATTTCGTCGCAACACAGATTACAGAATTTCTTTTCAAGCGTTACTGAGCTTGATTCAACTTTTGATCTGGAGTGTAGGATAAATTATACGAGGGAAGATTTATAAGTTATCTACCTAGCTACGAAAACAACAAAAATATTATTTATTTTTTTAACATAAGAATTATTAACAGTAACATACTTATTTTTATGTTATTTTTAGTAATGCTATGCTTACAAAAATTGTAATTCTGCAAAATGCGTCTCCACAGCATTTTTCCAAGTTATTGAATGACATAAAAGACAACTCCCTCTTAAGTGTGTCACAATGAGCGAAGTTGGAACTGTAAGATGGATGTTGTAATTTTTTAAAGTTTTATAAAGCGTTATGCACCTTGGAGTAGTCGTATAGAAGCAGAAGTTACTGAGCATCATTGTGAGATTTTTTTAAGGTGTATAACCGCTGTCTTTATAGACATTCTCCGATATTGTAGTCCGTTTTGGTTGGCATATACAAAGTTAAAAAAAATTTTTTATTGTTTCAGAAAACTGCAATCGACACATTTTTTGCAAAAAAACGTTTTTGCCTACATTTGTATTGTGGAAAGATTTCGGTTGTGTACCCAGGTTACATCTCCATTTACATTTTTATAGATAAGGTTTTTATTTTGGAAAAAAAGCAGTTAAGTTTTTTTTGCTTTGTTGTCTACACAGTTTTTGTTTGGAAGTGAGCAGCTTAGTATTGATAATTTTCAAATCTTGGAGAACTTTAAAAACATTAGTTTTTGATATTTCTATTTTTTAGCGATAACTAAAACTTTTACTTGGCATCAATCAACACCAAACTTTTAACTTTCTTGATAATTTTGTCAGTTTGTGCTTCCAGAGTTTTTTCACATATTTGCTCTATTTGTGAATTGCTTCCACCAATATTTGACTTGAAATAAAACTATTTTTTTGCCATTTATTTTTATCATTTTCCCATGGATATTTTTTGGCTTACTGCTTTTTTTGTAAAACATTTTATGACATTTTTGTGTTTAAGTTGCAAATCACTAATTTTTGTCTTGAATGAACAAAATTTTTACTATCGGACGTTAGGAGATCGGAATAAACGCTTTGATCAGTTTTACATTGTGTCACACTATACGATTAGATACTGCAGTTTTGGCTGGTAACACGGTGGCAAGCGGCATTGTTGTTAGTGTTAGTTTGCTTTTGTTGTTGTAGTGGATTGCTTGGCAGAGTTATACAAGGTTTATATAGGTCTGAAAAAAAAATTTAACATCAATTCTCTTCTTTTTTTTTATTTTATGACAATAGCATCATTGGAACTTAAAGTTTTTTGTGTAAAGTTGATCAATCCGGTTTTTTTTTTTGGCAGCGACTTTTTTTATGGAGACATTTTTTTAAGATTCTGATTCTGTTTCTTGGTATGGCGTATTCTATATCGGTAAAATGTGTTACCAGGATGGCGCAAAAACTGCGGTAGTAATTTTTCTTTAGTTTTTATTAATTGGAATTAAATTTTCTTTTTTTCTTAGACTAGGGACAATTTACAAGCAAAATTGAGTTGGTTTTTTTCCCTCTTTTGGTTTTGATGTTTGTTTTGAAGGTTTTTGTCAACTGATTTTTTTTTCTCAGTTTAAAAGAAAATAAAAAAATGATTACAATGATCGCACTGTCTGGATTTATACGACAGAGCTGACACTCTGCTATGCCGATACATAAGCATAAATACTTTTTTAAGATAACTTCCGAAGACTTCCTTTAAGTCACACTACATTTGTAACACTTAGTTTGAACTCGAACCAAGTTCCGACAAACCCTAATCGACTAGGAAAAAATTTAAATAATTTTTTGTTAATGTAAGCGCAAAAAAACTAAAAAAAACTAATTACTTTAGCGATGGCCTATTTGACATCAAGAACTGCTGAATGATGTTGGTCAAAATTTTGACCATGGATTATCCATCCATGGTCAAAAGGAGACTCAACATCTTGAAGAAGACCGTTAGCTAAAAAACTTGAAATCAAACACAGACTCAAACGTGGAGGATTTTATCAAGGAAAAAGGCCAAAGTCTACTAGCTATACCGAGCTAAATGTAACCGTAATTCTTTGGACAAAACCAACAACATTTCAACATTGACACCGGATCTGTTGATGCTCGATTTTATTGTGTTTAATTTGATCAACTTTGGAAAGCACTTGGGAACTGAATCTAAACATAGCATAGGCCAAACACCACTACTTGCCAACATGGTTGTTTTACTAATAAACTCGGACCCAAAACCCTGTAAAGTAAAACTACTGAGGCAACACCAAGATGACTTTAGACTGGGGTAGGCTAAGGTCATACATATTATTACTACATTTTAGCAGGTAACCATGTCTTGAGAGAACCACGTATTCTAAACCAAAAAACGTCGACAGCAACAAGCAAGAAAAAATAAAGCAGTTGAACATCGACACAACAATGCAGCACTTGAAACCTGAATCCAAACACACTACTTGAGGCAAAACTTTAGTAGGTCAAAACACGACCAAGCCCGATAGTGATTTTGTGGCATTTTTGGATGGAACTTTTTTTATTAAAAAACTTTAGATTTAATTTTAATTAAATGATTTATCAATATTTCTTATTAATTAGTTTATTTATTTATGACATTTAACAAATAAATTAATTTAATTACATTCTAGTTTTTATTCATAAGTTTATTACGTTTATAAATGGGTAGTTCCATTACTTTTTGACTAATTTAAAAAAGTTGACCTCTTTGATTTTGCTCAAATTTTCAGGGATCAAAATATGGATGAAAAAAACACGTAAATTTAGCAAAGTTGCAAAATTTTGCTTTCTTTAAAACATTCTAACTTTGTTAAATCTTAACAAAATTTGATCCACAAAGTCTAGATTTTTTTTTGTTTAACCTTTTTTTAAAGTGATCACACAAGACTTATAGAATCAATACGTCTACACCACTATTTTGATGCAGAAAGTTGCACATGTTTTTGCAATCTTCAAAACTTGTCATTTTGAGGTCCCAAAAAAGCGCTGTTACCTTATGTTAATTTTAGTCAAAATTTCAGTAAATATTCTTTAGAGCACATGAAAAACGGTTATTTATAAAAAAAAAATGATAATGCCCGATAAACCATTTCTCATATAGATAACTTTTTTTCTTGTGTTCTAAAGAGTATTTGCTGAAATTTTGACTAAAATCGACATAGGGTGACGCTTTTTCAAGACCGAAAAATTACAAGTTTTCAAGATCGCAAAAACATGTGCTACTTCCTGCATCAAAATTGTGGTGTATACGTATTGATTTTTTAAGTCTTGTGTGATCTCTTTAAAAAGAAATTAAACACAAAAAAATGTAGACCTAGTGGATCAAATTTTGTTAAAATTTGACAAAGTTAGAACGGCTTAAGAAAGCAAAATTTTGTCATTTTGCTAAATTTACGGTTTTTTTGGAATAATGTTTGAAGCCTAATATATCAAAATTACTGCCACAATAATATATCAAAATAACTGCCACAATAATTAACATAATTAATAATTTAAGTTTTAAAGTACATGTAATAAGGAATAATTTGAGCCATTGTGAACTTTTTTATCTTTTTCCAAAAACCCAAAAATTGATATACAAAATAAGCTAAAAAAGACGTTTTATTGTGAAATTTCTGACCTTCAATTGTGATATTCTAAGGTCAAAATTTTTATAAATCTAATTTTTTTATCTATATTTTGATTCCTGAAAATTTGAGCAACTCTGCCTGTGGTAATGTTGGGTGGATTGAGTAGCTCAGCAGTCACCGCAGCCGGTCCCAAGCCCGGATAAAAGAGGAGGGTTTAGGTATGAGGTTAGCAGCCTGTACCTTGTAAAAAGAACCTAATGCTTAAAGAAACGCATTAAACGCCTTGAAAAACCGGAACACTGATGACGACAACGCAAGGAAACGAACTAGATTATGGAAAAAGTACATGAAGAGGAGTGGGGTCAGAATTGCATGCTGGAACGTAACGTCATGGAGCAGCAACGATAACAAAATTATATCCGAGTTAAAAAGACACAAAATAGATATTTGTGGACAAGCTGAAACAAAGAAAAAAGGCAAAGGTAACGTAGAATTCGATTATCTACTCTGTTTTAGTGGCAAAGAACATCATGAGAGGGCAACTTCTGGCGTTGGAGTTCTGGTACACAAAAGATATGTTTCGAATATTGAAGCAATACACTACATAAACCATCGTATAATTCAGGTCATTTTGAAGTTTAACAACGACACGATATACATAATAAGCGTATATGCCCCTGATATAACCAAACCGAGAGAAGATCGAGAGGAATTCTTTGACAAACTCGAAGATGTCATTACTAGCATCAGCAGACATGAGAAAATATTCATAATTGGCGATACTAACGCAAGGATAGGGAACACCCCAATACCAGGAGTAATGCAACACTGGAATGAGGAAACAATTAATGAAAACGGTGAAATTTTAATAAACATGTGCGCACATCTAAAATTAAGAATTAATAACACCTTTTTTCAACACAAACCACAGCACAAATATACGTTCAAAAATACAAGAACCCAAAGATCCGTAATAGACTTTATAATAACAAATAGAATGGGTTCACCCAAGCAAGATCCTAGATGTGAGAACACTCACATCAGCTAATGCAGGCACAGAACACAGCCTACTGTTATGCAAATACAGATACAAAGCTATGCGGAACCCAAAGCAGACTCGACCAGCCACATATAAATACAACGTAGAATCATTAACAACGGAGAGCACCAAAGTACTGTTTGAACGAAGACTGCAAGCCAAACTACAAGAAAACAAAATCAAAGATGACGACAACGCTAACGATGCATGGGTAAAAATAAAACTTAACATCCAAAAAAGCGCAGAAGAAGCATTAGGAATCAGGAAGTGCAGCGCACAACATAGTTCAAACTATAAACCATGGTTTAATAATGAACTTAAAAACTTGACAAATGAAAAACAGCAAGCATTTAAGAAATACCGCAACAATAGAACAGCAGAAGAGATGTCGGAGTATAGAAGCGTAAGAAACAGAATCAACACCAAAGTAAGAGCTGGGAAACGTTCTCGTCTGAGATGGAACACGGCTTATATGGTGCTCAACGCAAAGTGAGAAGACGTCACGTTAAACATCAACAAACTGAAAAATAGAAAAGCACCAGGCCCTGACAATATATCAAATGAGATGATAAAGAGCGGAGGAAATGAACTGATGTATAACCTAACTGCATTATTTAAAAAAATAGTAGACACTGCGCAAATACCAGAGGACTGGAAGCACACTATCACCATTCCATCACACAAAAAAGGTTCTAGAAAGAACCCAAACAACTATAGGTGCATCGCGCTCATAAACTCGGTCGCAAAATTATTCACAAAAATAATATCCAATAAAATTACTACTAACGTCAACATTAACGAAGAACAACAAGGCTTTTGCGCCAACAGATCGACAATAGACGCCATCTTTATATTAAGGCAAATGGTAGAAAAATCAATTCAATATGCTAAACCGCTTTTCATGTGCTTTGTAGATCTAAGCAAGGCCTTTGATATGATTAAAATCCGAGATGTCATCCTCACGCTGCAAAGAAGAAGAATTTCACACAAGTTATTAAAAATTTGAACACAAACAATCAGACGCAGATTAAGACGGCACTTGGTACAACACGCAACATACCCGTAGCCGATGGAATCCGCCAAGGCGATAGCCTAAGCCCGACATTATTCAACTTAGTTATGGACGAAATTATTCAAACCATCAAAGCACTAAACATCGGCTATAGCATGGGCGGCAGAACTACAAACATCATCTGTTACGCTGATGACGCAGTGCTCTTAGCGGACAACGAGGACTATCTCCAGCGTCTATTATATAAGTTTTCCCTATCAACAGCAAAGTATAACTTGCAGATTTCAGCCAAAAAAACAAAATGCATGGTCATCAGCAAAACACCAATAAGATGCAAGCTGCAGTCCGCAAACAACATTATAAAACAAGTAAACACATTTAAGTATCTTGGGGTAAACATAACGGACAGCAAACGACTTAAAGAGGAGGTCAGAAGATCAACAACTAAAGCAACACAAATATCCGGAGCACTACATAACATCATTTGGAGGAACAAATATATGTCCTCACACAGCTAAGTCAGAATTTACAAAACATGTGTTCGTCCCATTCTAACATACGCGGCCGAAACGAGGGCCAAAACCAACCCAACTCAACAACAAATGCGCACCACCAAAATGAAGACACTACGTGCAATGTCAGGCGTGACTCTTCTTTATCGAAAAAAAAGTAATGAAATCAGGAAAAATCTGAACCAGACAAAGAGAGTGGGACAGACACGCCGACCGGATGGGCCCAGAATGACTGGCAAAATGGGCCAAAGTAGCAAAACCCAACACAAAACGACCCATGGGAAGACCACCAAAGCGATGGAACAAGTCATGGAGCTCAAGGTCAATGGACAATGTCCTAAAAAGAAGTATGAGGAGGAGGAAAATTTAAGCTAAATCAAAGAGGTCGACTTTTTCAAATTAGTCAATAATGGAATTACCCAAATATAAATTGTAATGAAAAAAATAACACAGTTAAGCTAAAACTGCCATTAGATAAGACGATAATATAAATGGAATTAAGCTCACACATACGTGATCCCATTCTGGATGTAAATCCTAAAAAAAATTACATTATTTATTACTTTCTCAAGCAAAGTGCAAAGAGCTTTTCGTGAAACCGCCAACATTGAAGTCAAAACATTTTTTTTGTTTTCTTCAAACATCAAGAAAACTAATAAAGAACATTGCTGAGTTGCATCTACTGGTCACGATGTACCAATTTCCCTAATCCAAGACGTCTAAATATTTTGTAGTATTTACTGCTGAGCTGCGTCTACCAGTCGCGATGGGTTGAGATTGTTTAGTCCCGACACTATAACCAGGAAGACATCTCCGACAACCTACACCAGACTATTAAGGGTAACCACCAGTTAAAAACCGGCATGAACTAAAGCCTCTGACGAGACCTAGACCGTAACATATCATAGCAGTTATGGGTTTTTTGATGATGCTTTAAAAACTTTAGTCAATTTTGTGCATGAATCTATTGCCGATAACAAGAATTAATTTTTAATAAATCCAAATATTACCTTTATTTGGAAGCCGGTGGTAACCTTTTTTTGGTCACTATTATAATGAGTTTGTTTTCCTTTTTGCTCAGTTGGTATTTAATTTGAGTTTTTTATTTAGCTTTGCCTAGAACGGTTTGTTTATAAGATAACTGGTTTCTTTTAAAGCCATTGCAAAAGTTTTGCGTTTTAACCAAGTCATTGAGCGCATTTCAGCTTAAATGTTAGACGGCTGAGTTGTGACAGTGTAAGTATCTTAGAGGTTAAGCTTTTTTAAGTTAATCTTTTGCATGAGTTTATTACCGTTAGCAAGAATTTATTTCTGATTGTTACTAACTTTTGCTTTTATTTGAGAGCACATGCGTCTTACGTTTTGTGTTACGCCAGGCCGGTGGTAGCCACAAAATATAATTTGAAAAGTGTTCTGTATTCTAGATTTGAAGTTGGAGGATAAACCAAAATCTACTGCACGTAAATTTTATTAGACCCTCCTCCATATAGCTAATGTATGCAAGTACAACGTGTGGAGGGGTCTCTCTTATACTGGGCATATCAAGCCAGCAGCTTCCCAAGATGGACTTTCTATTCTATGAAAAGACCGGGCATGTATGTGTGATATGTATGACGTGCTCGATCGTTTTGGCATTTATTTCACATTCTTTACACGTAGGTTTGTCTCCAATACCAATTGTGTGCACGTGTTTTCTTAGTTGGCAGTGTCCTGTCATAACTTGCAAGTTCTTTCTAGACACTCGCAAGTAGTAATTAGCTGTCTAAACATTTAGGGCAGTCATTGCTTTTTTGTCTGTCTGTCCCGGAGTGTTATCACAAAGCTTTCTTAGTACGTTGTGAAGCATAGTATTTCCCTTGGCTACAACTATTAGTCGAGTCCTTCTTATTTAGCGTCATTTAGAGCAGTTTTGCTAGTAAGCTAACTAGTTTTATTTAAAGAAATTGTTTAGGTCTTTGCGTTCTGCAAACACATTTTGTATTATCTAGTCATAAATTAAGCAAGGTCTTATAGACCATTTAAGCATTAAGCTTAATCGTTTGGAATGTGACGCCGTAAGTTTATTGGTCTTTTAGAGGTAAAAGCTTTAGTCAATCTTGTACATGAAACCTACATTGATTGAACAGTTACAAACTTAAATAATTAACGTATTTAAGTTTATGGTTAGACAACCGGGTTGTGCAAGCGTAAGTCTATTGGTTTTTTAGAGTTATTCAATCACTTTATCTTTACTAACTTATTGTAACGGACATTGATGACCTAGATTTATTACTAGAAGTGCGGCAACTAATTTTCGCTTTTGCAATAACAATTTTGCTTTGTTGCCACTGTTCTAATGGTGGCCTAATGTCAGTTTTTTGCTCAGTTGCCTACTTTGGTAGTTTGAGTCTGATTGCCAACTTACAAAATAATAAAAAATTACTCGGTAACTTTCAGTTTTGCAGAGGAATTCGCTTGACAAATAAATTTTGTTGTCTCTTGACTTTGGGCTAATTTTATGAAACTTTTGCTTACTATAGAGTCAATAAGGGTTTCTTTTGTCTATTTTTACATTTAGCTTCATGAGCTTTCTTCTTTTGGGATTGACCGGGGTGAACGATTTTTTGACCGATCTCTTAAGTTTTTTCCACTTTTTCCACTTTTTGTACTTTGTTTTTTTTTTTTAGTTTTAAGCAATTGCCGTTTAATATTTTAATAGTTTGTACAGCTTGGCTTTATTATGTAAGTTTCTGACTAACGGGAAAGTAAATCTATACTATTCTAAAAAAGTTTTTTGAATTTTCCTGATGTATTCTGTTAAAGGTTTTTTGTTAGTTAGCTATTAACATTTTTTCAACGTAGCTGTTTTTTGCTTTAGAGCATCTGACGGAGCATCTATGACGTTTGTCCTACTTTCTTGTTGTTTAGCTTTACCACTGTGGTCAGTGCCGAACTTCCGGGTAAATTGTTGCATTGACTTCCAAATAGATGTTTGGATATCCTTTGGTTTTCTTTAACTTCTGTTTTTTTTTTTGTTCTGGATGCTTGGTTTGTTGGTCCAGTATCTACCTGCTTCCAATTTTGTATTCTTTTTTGGAGTTTTTGAAGAGTTGGTTATGGTGTGAGAACTTTATGTATTTGGTCACCCAACGTTGAACGCCATTTGTTGCAGAGGTTAGTTTGCAAAGTGCTGGAAATGACGTTGTCACATGTTGTCAAAGGTTGATGGACTCTGTTGACGGGTGTCGAGTAAATTCAATTTGTTTGTATATTTGTGTAAAGTCTGAGAAGGAGGGACTTATCCAGATAGCCCGGACACTATTCTGCCCACGGCTGTAATGTAACTATGGAAATGTTTATTTTGTACGGGGTTGTCCCCAGAGAAAGGTCCAATGTCTGGCGACAGATGAAGTGATGTTGTTTTCTTTTGATATCTATAGAGTGACGTCTATAATGCGTTAAGATGTTCCTCTTCCCTAACTTTTAGTAATGATGAAACGTTGCTAAAAATATTGTTTAACAATTCAAATAGTTTGAAGATGTATGAATTTGGAAACAAAGTTTAACCGTGATTCTTTTTGCAGGTTTATTGCTGCTTTGGTCATTTTTATATACACAAATAACTTACAAATGTTTATAACAAATTTTTATCTTGGTAGTGGTTAAGTGGTTGTTTTAGAAAACGTTTTAAACGTTTTAGTTATTGTTTTAACCATGCTTCTACCCGTTTGCATATATTTGGTTTTGGAAACAAAACCGGATGTTCTTTTCCTAGTCTAACTGGGCGGATGTTTGATTTGATACTTTTAATAGGTTCAATTGATCTTTCAAATTTGTAGACATTTATAGTTGCTTAATTTTTAGTTTTTCTAGTTCTTTTGAAAAAAAAATTGAAAATTTAAAAGTAAGTTAATTAATTCTTTCTTTAAAATTTAGTGGTAGTCAAAGAAGGTGAAATATGATGGATCACGTCCACCTACTTTGGACAAACGTCATCACCCAATCAAAGTTTGATGTACGATTAGTAATGATTTGTTGTCAAAATCACAGCCACGTATCTCACTAGACAAGATAAACATGTTCTTCATTCATTTTCAGTGACTTCTTCATTGTTGTTTTATTAAAAGTCAAAGAAAGACAAAGTAATCTGTTCTATTGGAAAATCTATGTAAAGTACTAGCTTCCATGCACTTATCTGAAAACTCTACAATATTGAACAAGGTAGCTGAACAAAAAGTAGACAATCAATTTTGGTTTAAAATAAATTTTTATTTCATTTGTTTTTATAGCAATGTTATCACCGTTTCAATCTTAATTACTTACCTATAAAATTTAAACGCTTGTTTGCTTGCTTAAAACGAGGACATTGGTACGTAAAAATTGCTTTCTATTAGTAAAGAAAAAATAAAAGGATTATATTTGCTTTGTAAACTAATCCGAATTTAAGCTATGAAGTCTATAATGTTAGATATATAATTTATTACGATTAGATAATTTCCATTCATTGCAGCATTTCAATCGCTTGTTTATTGATGTTTATACGCTATATCAAAAGGTGTTAGTTAATATGTTTATGTAGTGAAATGAATCCCGCTTTTCAATTGAAAGTGAGATTTATTGCATCTTGCTTACATACATTACAAGCCGATAAATAACGATTCGCTCGATCTCCCATAAAACAATCCTACGATTACAAGCGAAAATTACATACAATTAGGGCCTAATCCAATTCGAAATCGCACAAACAGGCAAGTAGCTAATTAAAGCGAACATTGATGCCTCGTTGCCCAATCCAACGGCTCATCTCTTCATTGGCAACCCCGGCCCCGTTTTATTCCGTTCGTGATCCCTCCATGTGAAAAAGATGCGCGTGATCTTATAGACCTCTCCGCACTGAGGGCCACTCTAATGTAATTTACATGATATATTAATCGCTTGCTTCAAGTTGCGACACTCAAAACATACATTGCTTTAAATAATTACGGATGCACTGAAGAATGCAGCGTTAATAATTATTACCCCATAGCAGAAAAAAGAAATCATTACAACTACAACAAAAACAAATTTTATTTAACGCAATCCTCATTTAACATTGACCGTCGTGTTAAAAAGAAAAAAATCTGACACACTAAAGTGATGCGTAACTATCATGGGAAAATTGGCATCCGAAAGAAACGCAAAAAGAATAATCATCATTCCTGTGTAATGAATAGTATCGCCACTTGCTTCTTTTTGTTTTTGTTTGATGGACGCAATTACCTATCTGACGATCTTGCAAAATGCCGAAACGGTTTCCACACGCATTTATTAATTAATTAAGCGTTTCCATTGTTGTCGAGAAAAACGAAAACGAGAAGCCTCGTGTGAAATCATCTCTTTTTTACCAGTTCACCATTAAATTTGCCTAATCGGCTTTTTTATTATTAATTGTACAAAAATATGTTGAAAGACTAATTCAATTCAAATCAATAATAATATTTGTAATATCCTGTATGTTATGAAATTACCAAAATTCTATCAATAAAGCAAAATTAATTAATTGTTGATTTGAAATAAATGTATGAAGTGAACACAATATAGATTATTCGTATGCTATTCCGAAATTATGTTGAGCAATATTAGTTGCAATGCAATTAGTAAACAACTTAATTGAAGCAGCCTATAATTTTTTCTCTGTGTATCTGTGATTAATGTTGTTCCTTTCATTGAAACTAAATGCTGAATAAACATAAAATTAAAAAATAATTATAAAGCAAACATAATGAATTGATTATTAACGTAATAGAATTATTGTTCAAATTCTAAATCAAATTTTATTCGGGATTGTTTATTGCAAAATCTGGAAAGGGACCAAGAAGCAAGATAAGCTTCACTGAATTTAATCTACAGACCTTTTCCGCTATTGCAGAAGGGGGTTGAGGTAGTACTTCATTTTGTAGGTATATAATTGTTTCATTAAGTCATCCTCTGCAGATTTGACCTAGGTGTCTCCCAGCGGTGTCTTGAATAAAGTGTAGATTGCAGAATGCTGCTAACAAGGTTGTCCAAGAAATCTTTTAGATAAAAAGTTGAATTCGGCTTTAAGTATTGGCCAGTTAGTGGCTGTGTTTTAGGTAAGACGTAATGTTGCTTATGCTATTATAAAAAAAATTGAGGCAAAGTTGCACTTTGTTTTGTTTGCAGAAAGCTAATGATGCCAAACCTTAATAGCATATAACAAATAAATAGTTTTAACACTAGAGACTCACCAAATAATGCATAACTCTCCTCGGAGCTATGAGGTATCTCATTTCGGTACTAAGGATCTTGACGTTTGAGCATAGTTCTGACAAGCTATTGCATGAATGGTTTAATTGTTTCAAAGTTTTTAAAGTGTAATCCAAAGTTGGAAAACAATCTAATAAAACGCTATTTAAACGTTTACTGGGTCAAGTAGAGATTATTCAAATTACAAGGGTAGCGGGTAGTGTCACCGGCAAAACTGATGAATACGCCGTTAGATATCCAGAGTTGGAACCACCCTACCAGCATTAATTTATTTACATTTGCTATTGTGTTGATCATAGAAGGATGGGAATTTTTTTAATTAATATATGTGTTAATCATAGGGGGTTGGGAATTTGTTTAATTAGAAATATCAACTGACTCATCAGGTAGTTGCAAAATAAATATAATTGTGATCAATTATAGTATCAATTTAGTATTATTGTTTCTACGATACAAAATAGAACATTTGTAAACTGTGATTTTGTGATTTATCCCGCTCGAAAAACCTCCCCGTGACAACTCTTGAGCCGAGAAAATCTTCACCTTGAGAAAGAGCCAGCTGAGGACAACAGAGTCACCGAGGGCATCAGTTTTCACCGGGGATGCCGGCTCGCATGAATCCGAAAGCAACAGCAGCAGACGAACAAAGCTCCAGGAGACTCAGAGGATTATCACCAGTAATCAATCCCAATATGGGCAATGGGGATGTCAGTCAACATCCCACAGAAAACGGGATTCCGCTGCAAGGTAACACAATAGACGCAAATAATGACCAGCAACCCACCTGCAAGAAGACGTTGCACCAACAAATACTTTGTTCAATAACCAACCTGACGACAATGCAACTAGAATGAACACAGAGACACATACTCTAGACGGCCGACACAACAAACAAATATGTACGGTACAGGTCACCCGGAAACAGATATCCCGCAGAACCGTTACGGCAAAACGCCACACCATAGCGTGATTCAGCGTGACACGGTTGTATGCATGCCAGAATTTGCGGGTGCCTCTAGTCAAGACGTAGAATTCTTTATAACAGAAGCAGAAATAACACTGACAGAGTCCAGAGTCTTCCGGCAGAACTGGCCAAAAGATGGTTGAAAGGGGCTTCCTAGCAGAAATTTAAGCTTGCGGGAGACAGTAACATCGCATGGAAACGGTTGACAAATGCGCTAAGGCATGCGTTTGCTACTCGCGTGCTGCGCATTACGGAGATGGGCTCGCTGTGGAGTGAGAAGGAAGCGGGCCAAGAAGTGCAAAAAAAGCAAGTACAATACAAGCGCTGCTGCCTTAACAAGAATGAAACGGATATGGTGCACCTAATTTTACACTTGGCGGAACCATACTTCAAGGAGGCCGTAAGAGTTCAACCGGCAACCATAGATGACCTAATAGGCTTCGTCGTATTGAAGTGGCCCGCACAAACATCGAGAACCACTGGTCCGCCAAAAGACAAATGGCAAAGGAATGATTATGAGCGTTTACTCAAATGCCGGTACTGTCCACGAGGCACACGGCACTATCACCAAAACTGCCCAAAATTACACTCACAAAGACAGTCGGGAAACGGGGGAATGGCCGGATGTCAGAGTTAAACAATGGCAGCCAGCCAACCCCGCTGCAACGACAATGCAACGTCATTGTTCAGTCACACAAAATTTCAATTCCGACTGCAGGCAAGGATGGCGAACTGGAGGCTATTGGAAATACCACAATTTCGTTTCAGTTAGACAGAAATACCTACACCGACAAGTTCCTAGTATCAAAAAATCTACGGATGCAAATGATACTAGGAACACCGTTTTTAGGCACGCACGCGGGTTATTTTGATTTTGCCTGCGGCTGTCTAAATTTGGGAAGGCAACTTTGCGACACCTTGTTCTGGAACACCACCCAAACAACAACCCGGAAGATAGCGGAACCGAAAGAATTGGAAATTGGATTTCTAACTAAACTCCACGTCAAATTCCGCAAACTGCATAAGAAATTTCTAGAACTATTCAAAGCAAAAGATCAGTTTGCCGACGTGCCTCACAACATTGAACACACGATCCGACCCACCCACAACAACCCGATTGCAACACAACCCTATTGGGTAAATCAAGCAAAAAAGAAGATTATAGACGAACAAGTCCGGGAACTCCTGGCGAACCGTCCACAAGCCCTTACGCGTCACCGATAGTGCTGATTGGAAAAAAGAACGACGGTTTGCGATTTTGTTTGAACTACCGCAAAATTAACAAAGCGACCTCATTCAAACCGACGCAGATGCCGATTATTCAAGAAACACTCTGCGACTTAGGAGCTGCCACCATCTTTATCACTTTGGACTTATCAGCCGGATACTGGCAGATCCCAATGGCATTGGCGTCTAAGAAATACACGGCATTCAGCACCCCTGACGGAGGGCATTACCAATTCCGGCCAAGAGGTGCTGGCCGGATTTATGCATCAGTTTGCGATGGTTTATTTAGATGACATCATCATCTACGGTGCATCCTACGAGGAACACCTCTACCATCTTGCCCTAGTATTCAAACGGTTTTATGAATTTAATTTGAAACTCGGTCGAGCAAAGTGCTCATTTGCACAAACCACGTTGGAATGCCTGGGGCACATAGATACCGATGTAACAAGACCCCTCGCAAAGCACATCAAGCAGATAGCAAATTACTCGCCTCCGAAGACGGTGACGGTGCGGCAATACATTCCACAGTTTGCCACATTAGCCGCACCCTTGAACGGCCAACACAAGGGCTTTTAAATGGTCACCTGCCGCCACAGCAGCGATGCAACAAATACGGCACGCAGTGACTAAGCCGCTGCAACTTCATCGGCCAGTAAATAGATTCAAAGACCATCGGTCAAAGCTGGTGCAGTGGGCATTGTTCTTGCAATTATTTGACTTCACCACTGAACATTGCCCAGGAAAGCAGAACGAGCTACCAGACTTACTAAGTTGAGACCCGGAGGATCAACCTACAAATCACGTCCTTGATTTGGACCGACTTGTTCCACCACAGCTCCATGCCTTGAATCTGCCCTTGATTGAGGAAATCAAGCTGGCACAAAAACAAGACAAAAACGCCATCCGAATTAGCGAAGTAATAAACAACTTTGTCACAAGTGGACACGATTATCACATGGAAGTGATGGACGGGGCTCTATAAAGGAAAGCCACCAAAAATCTTGACCGGTGCCTGTACGTCCTGCCAGAACTCAGGCAGCGGGTGCTCCACGAGTTGCACAACAAGGCCACTCACCGCGGAAGAGACAAAACAGAGCAAGCCATCCGGAGCCGCTATTACTGGCCCACGGTGTCAAAAGACGTACAAGAGTACGTGAAAGAATGTCTAATTTGCACCGCCACCAAACGCGGTCAATGGCAACCACACGCTCCATTACGAGCCAGAACTAGTAAGGCACCCTTCAGTTCAGTAGCTGTTGACCTGATAGGGCCACTCCCGGAGACCAGAACCAAGAAACGGCACATACTCGTGCTCGTAGATTTGTTTACAAAATGGATTGAAGCGTTCGTGACTGGCAATGCCACGACCGGTACTATCACAAAAATTCTGGAGAAGCAGGTGTTCCACCGGTTTGGCTATCTGGCATCATAATAACCGACAACGGCACCCAATTCAGATCTTACAAATAGACGCGGACGTGCAGACAATGAGGTAGCTAAATATATTACACGCCAATCTACCATCCTCAAGCCAACCCAACAAAACGACAAAACCAGGAGTTCAAGAAAGGCCTGCGGGTGCGGATGCAAGGACAACCACCAAATGCCTGGGCGCAACACATCCAATCCTTGGCATTTGAGCTACGCACCCGGAGAAACGCAGCAACAGAATATACCCCAAGCCACGCGCTGATGGGGTACAACCTGCCTCGACCAGGGGATTGGCGGATTTCCAACACAAAGCCGACAGAGGCCCCCAACCATTCCAACCGCGACAAACGAATAGAAGACATTCAGCAAAAGCAACTGCGTTACGCCCAAAGGTTGACAGTAGGCACTGTTTTGCAATTCCGATGGAGCATAGGCCTACTTCAGAAACACACTTTAAATTCTAAGAGGGAATCGTGTCCAAACCTGAAATCTATCAACATCTTTTTACTTCTTTCTATATCTTATTCTAAACCATCTTCCAATACGCTTGGCCAGCATGAAGGATTATGGCTATCACACCTTTCAAATAAAAAATGTCAAATCCTGAAGCATTAACAGTCACGCACTCACTTGCACAGCACCAACAGTCAGCCTCACGGATTTGGGGAAGGCAAAGACTCGATATATAAACGGAACATAAGCACACCCCAGGAAAAAAAAGAACGAGAAAACACACATAGGTTCAAAATTGATACATACAATTTTCAAAAGTTAAGATTAGAAGAAAATATGAAAAGACTAGACAAAGAACTACGGCACATAAAATGGAAAATACTAAACCTGACTGAAACCAGATTGAAACAAGAAAAGACGACGTACTTGAAATCAGGACATGTGCTGTATCAAAATAACTCAGAAATAAACCACTATCAATGAGGAGTTGCAATATTAGTAAACAAATGCCTAAGACACCAAATAGTCAAAACGCAAGCAATATCTAGTCGAGATCTATATTGTAATACAGACCAACAAAAAGTACAACCTGCAGGTTATCCAAATATATGTCTCAACCAAGTCAAAGCGGAACAACTCTACAAAAACATTACAACAAAACAAAAACGTTAAATTTGTGCTAACGATAAAAGATTTTAATAATATAGGCAAGTTTGGACTGGGCAAAAGAAACAACGAGGTAGAAATGCTAATCGACTATTGCAGAAACGAAAGCATATTATGCACAACAAAGGAGATAGACTTGAAAAAGTCTAACCAGTTATGTGAAAAACAAAATACCCAGTAAACACAGGTTTAGATAATATAAGTTTATTACACGTATATATGGTGTAAAAAGCGTATATGGTATATGTGTATTCGTATAATATACATTTCTTGTACACGTAAGATATGTATATTTGTATATTATACGTTGATTTTTTCTTTTATTTCCACTGTTGATTAATATACGTATATTAACCATTAGAATACTCGTATAAATAACCTGCATAATATATCTACGTATATTTAACGTTTATTATTTCTGGGATTAGTTTGCCGATAAATTTTGTCTTCAATGTTTGTACGTCCGAGGCTACCCGAACTCGTGAATATAGTTTGCAAAGTGTATGTTGAGATGCACCATGATTCATTATTTTATTTATTTTTTATCAACCATAATGTTAATAGTTGTAATATCCGATACAGTTTTAAGTTGTTTGTTGTTACACAACAGTGTTGAAGTGTTGTTTAATTGAACTGGAAGCGTAGGTTTAGGAGTACTAAGATCAAATACCTAATTTGTGGTAAGTCTGAAAATAAGCAATGACATCTTTGTTTCAAATAACTTGTCAGGAGCACCATTTTTTCTTCTACAATGCAATTATAACCATTACAGTAACATTAATATCAATTTATCAATTTATTATTTTAAAATTTAAATTTAATATTATTGATTGCTGTTGTTATATATATATATAGTATTATAAATACAAATAGCAAACTATTCAAGTTATTTGAAATAAAAATTACCATATGTGTCTCATATGAGGCTGTGGAAATATACACAGTATATTTTTCAGATGTCACCAAAAGACTGGTTGAAAAAGCAAAATGGATTTTTAATTTAATTGTTATTTTCTTAAATACTTATGTTAAATAATATAATGTTTTATTTATTTATATGTAATACTTTGTATTTTATGTTAGAATGATATACATATTTTCCATTATTATATATACAAGAGAGTAGGCAGTACGGCAGAGTGAGCATGTACGATTACCAGCGTTAACAAAAGTTAAGCAACGTCCGCTCGGGTCACGACTTGGATGGGTGACCCAATTCTTCCCAATGTAAGTCCGTTACCTCGTATAGGCATCCAAACATACACATGTCTGGATAAAGTTTAACCTATAATACACGTGTACTATAATTAAAAAATATACAAATATTTTTTTACGTTGATAATACGTGTAAATTACACGTTTAAAATACATATAACCGGTACGTATATTACACACTAAATATACGAGATATATCCGTTTAGTCGCCGGACATTTTTTCGTATAATATACTTAACAAATAAACAAATATTACACTTAGGTGTAATACCAAAAATAAACGTATCTTAAACGTAACTGTGTTTACTGGGTAGACTACATTATTACAAACAAAAAGAACATCTGCCAAGACGTCATCGTACTGAACTGATTTGATACCGGCAGCGATCAACTTGTCTGAGCAATTATAAAGGTAAACACAAGATCTGAGAGAAATAAACTACTGAAGAAACAACGATACCCAACCATAGATATTCTGTATAAAACCAAGACAAATTTCAACTCACACTTTGCAAAGCACTAAAAGAATTAAGCAAGCTAGCACAAATGAGAATAGAAGAACTTTTCGAAACTATTTAAAAAGTACTCAAACATCAACAAAGTTGATATGTGCAAAACACAAAGGAAAGCAAAGAAGAAACATGACCGAGACCTGGACAATAACTACAAAATACTAAACAAGAACATACGCAAAAATATACAAAAAGACCTAAGAGAATACAACAAAAAACTTGTTATAGATACCATCAAGGCCAACAAAAACATAAAGGTCTTGAGATCCAAATTGGCCCAGGAAAAAACAAAAATAACAACACTAAAAAATAAACAAAACACATTGACCAGAAATCAAGAAGAAATTAAGCAAGTGATTCAAAAATTCTACGGAACTTTCTACACTTTTACTTTCCAGAACCGCCATACTACAGACTCAAAATCAAAAACATTGGATCAGAAAATATTTCGAGAAGAACTCAAATCAACTCTAAACCAATTAAAAAACAAGAAAAGACCAGGCAAAGACCGCATAACGACTGAGGTACTCAAAATAGTAGGAGAAAGTCTACAAAGAACTGTCCAAATCTTACTAAATAAATATATAAGGGAAGAATTTTTTCCAAGTAGATGGCAAAACAAAGAAGCTATCATTCTTATTATTGCACTTGCACAAACTTCTAACTAAAATCGTTACCAATAGACTGACACAAAAACTGGACTTCCATCAGCAGGAAAAAATTGGATTCAAACAGCTCAAGACCGAGCCAAATGAAAGAAATTGGAAGAAGCCTACCTTTAGGAGTGCACACAAACAGGCTGAAAAAGAAGAAAAAGATTCAAATTATTAATTCAGATTATTGACAAACCTACGTTAAGTGTACAAATTTAAATCGCGTTTGGATAATGTTGTGGGTTTGATAATTTAGTTGAATAATGCGGCTTTTTTGAAGTCCAGGCTGCGTATTTTGTAATTGTATTTGTCAATCAACGGTATAACTTGAAACAGCATTTTATAATTAACAGACTAACTTTATCTATATCTTGAATATAGCATTTAATTATTAACTGACTATTTTCACGTATGACTTAAAAATATGCTAATTTTACTTATAACTTAACTTGTATGTAACAATAAGAAAATTTACAAATACTTTTATCAACGCTCCTAGTGTGAGCCAAATTGCAAAATTTTAATATGCTAGTTTGGAGCGTCTGAAAAAGCGTCCGCGTAAATGTTAAGTTAGGTTATGATTTATAATTATGAGTGAGTCATACATGAAATGAATTGAAGCCAATAAATACGTTAAGATTTGAACTACATTAATTAAGTTTATTTATTTTTAATAAATCTAGTTTTATATTGGTGCATTTTTTATGTACTAGTTGTTTACATAAAATCCGTTCTCTATTTGTTAAACATTTCGTTTATTTTTTTATTTAGTTGTAATAAACAATTAACAACGATTCACATGAGGTTTTAAATGGGGATTGACACGCAATAGTAATAATTTCCCATATCTGCTTGTTAACTAATACGGAACATCCGTAAAATTGTTCAGAAATTCGAGTTGCAATTATATTGCTCAACATATTTTTGGAAGCAGAAAGGTCAGTTATGGCTGGAAGTGTTGTAAATTGAATTTATATTGTAAATAAAAAATAAAATTATTTATTTTACTATAAATTTAAGAGATACAACAATGCATTTAATTAACAATTTAAATGTAATATATAATTCAGATCAAATATAAAATAAATGCCCAAAGCATTGACTTAATAAAATCCTACCGCAGCACGGCTATGTTAAACTGGTTTACATTTTTGGCAAGGTCGTTTCATTCATTTATTGCACTCAATGTTGCACGAATATCGATCAATCAATGATTTATTGATGTTGAGTTCATTTCCTGAATCACACCAGTGACATTAATTTTATAATTATAAATTGGACATTGTAATAATGATTATTACAATAAAATTATAGCTAATACAAGCTAAACGATTCAACAACAGAGGTAACATCTCTGATTGTTAAACTTGCCAAGACCAGTGGCGTATTAATATTTTATGAGTTAAGATTATTATTAACTAAATCGTAAATCACTCATTGTTTTTTTAATTATAAAACATAAACAATAAACACATTAGTTTAAATCTCTATATGCACGCCTTTTAATTTTCATTATCTTTGCTAATAAAACATTGCAAAATTTATATTTTCTTGAACGTGTTTAAATACATATTAACAACATTGTGTAATCCCGATCACGCATCGCCAAATTACTGTTAATTTTATTCATTTTATTTAAGCATTTCACAATTGTTTATGTAATTTTTCTACGTTTTTGTATAAAATTTCTCTAATTGCATTGTGAAGACGTGAAATGTATAATTGAACGTTTGGGAGATTGGGTTAAAAATATATGAATATTTGAAAATAAATATAATATGTGTGGCGATATTAATATTTTTTTCTAAATGTCACGCATGTTGAAACATTTGCAATTTAAAACCGAATCGTGATCAGCAATTACCGATCGTTATTAGTGTGAAATTTGTTTTTAGTTACATCAAGTTTAAAAACAAATTTTGCTAATTATATTATATCCTTTTTATTGATTTGAGTTTAATTTACTTTCGAAGTAGGTTAAAACGTTTAGTTCTAAAGTAATTTAAACCCAAATCTATACAATTGTCTAAATTTGTCTAATTTTGATTTAATAATAACACAGTTGGTACATAAATCATCAAATTGAAGCGATTGTTGCACAGAATTGTGGCGAGTTAAACTTTAATTAAATATTTTTATTTAATAAAGCATTGTGTTTAGCAAATTAAGTTTTACTTAATCTTAATAATCTGCCAAAAAATAGCGTCATTTGCGATTGCTTTTGTATATAAAGGGTATACTTTTAAAATTTGAATCGGCTATAAATAAAAAAACTAATAAATATTTTTTCAAAATTATGAGTTTAATAGAAAGATTGGACATTTTCATTTAAGAATGAAACACATCATTCAAATGATTGCCACGGCTGTCTAGTCAGTAATCCATCTAATTACCCCAAATTTTTAGTACATTTTTTATTGATTAGGCTCCAACCGCATGAATGGCAACTTCGATTTTGTGTTTAAAGGTATCAATCGTATTTGAATGGTTAGCGTAACACTTATCCTTAAAATCTCCCTACAAAAAAATCCAACAAGGTCAAATCACAGCTCCTAGGCGGCTAACTGACATCAGCATTTTGGCTGATTATTTGATTTCCAAAAACAATGTGCAAAAGATTGATGGTTACGTTTGCTGTATAGGAAGTGGCCTCGTCCTGATGAAAACCAAATGTCATCTATTTCATACTCTTTAATTTTTGAAAACAAAAATTTGTTTAGCATGGCACAGTAACGTTTGCTATTGACGGTAACGGCGGTTCCTTGCTCATTTTCGAAGAAAAATGGCTCAATAGTGCCGCCGGACCAAAAATCACACCAAACGGTTACTTGTTGTGGATGCATAGGCTGTTCAATAATCATGTGTGGATTCACTGATCCCCAAATGCACCAATTTTGCTAATTGACATAGCCTCTGAGATAAAAATAAGCTTCATCGGAAAACACGGTTTTTCGATAAAAATGCTCATCTTTGGCCAAGCAATCTTTAGCCCATTGGGCAAACTAAAAACACATCGAATGGTCATGAGGTTTTATTTCTTGGACTAATTGAACTTTCTAGCTTTCAAACCGAGGTTTTTATGCAAAATTCTCCTTAGAGAAGTGAGAAATGTTCAGTTCCTGACAACAATGACTAGTTGATGTTGATGCATGTTCACGCACACTCTGAGCAACAGCATTAATTTTTTTGGCTGAGCACAGTAAACAAGAACGTAAACGTGTTGTTTTATTTACTAACAATTCACAAATTGGCCCACAAACTGCGTTGAAGACACTTCTTTTCTATCAAATTTGTTTTGTAAATTTCTTACCGTTTCAGTAGAACACTTACCACTATGGAAATAAGTTTTCATTATTTCCCAACTTTGTTCAAGTGTAAAGCGTCTCATTTCGTAAATGTCAAACATAAAACTAAATTTCTGTCAACTCATAAATGTCATTACACCTTTGAAAAACAAAATAAACGCTAGTTCAATTTATAAACGTTACAAGACCCACCCTTTAGAAGGTCGAGTGTCATTTTGGTTTTTGATTCTTGCTATGTACCAGCTATTACTTTTGACTATGCCCGGGTATCTTTTGTTTGTTTATTTGTCTTTTTGCATATTATTATATTGAATAATGTTTTAATGCAATAACCTATTATAAAGTCCATCTATTTAACTGTAGTCTGTACGGTGTTTGTCTTGCATAAACCATTACAACAAAGTTGAGCTTTGGTATAAATGCCACCTATCATTTTTCTAGCAATATGTATGAAAATATTAAGCATGCTTTCAAAATCTTGCTAAAAATTGCTAACCCTTTTGGAGCATGATAAAATATGGATTTCTTCAGTTTTTTTGTAAACCTTGTTCTTTGAAAATTTAAGGTCTTCTTGATCAGGAGCTTCCGTCAACGTAAAAGCCAAAAAATTGATTTGCATCAGCTTCTACAAAGCACCTTTGACTAATTGTGTAATTTTGGCATTGTGTTAGCAGGGATCTAATTCAGTGCAATTTTTGCTTAAATTTTTTTGGAAACAAAAGCTGATATGTACTACTAGTATAAATGTTACTTTAACACATTTTTTGGCTGTTTCTACCAAAACCATCTGTTTTGGCTTAAAATGCAAGCCAAAACAACGATTTAAAAGCCCTTGGAAGCTTCCATCGATGTAAAGCCCGGAAAGTGTGTGTGCAATAGCTTTTGCAGAACAGCTTTGATTTGGTTGTATATTTTTTGGTTCAGCAATGTTCTTAGTGCAATCTTTGCTTAAAGCCTTTTGAAAACTGTGAATTTGTTCTGAAAGCTTCCACAATATTTCCTTCAAGAGCTTTTTTTGCTTTCTTTATGGCATTGTTGAATGCGCAGCCAAATTACCGCTTAGCTGACTTTCAGTGCTCGTCCTTATTTTGTTATAAGTATGTTAGGCAGTTTTCTCCAAAAGCAATTTTTATGAGTTTGTTATATCTCCAACTAACTAGTATGGATGGATCTCGACAGATGTTTATCATCAATATCTGCTAATTGTAAGGAAAATTGCGGGATCAGAGAATTATTTTTTTCTTAAGGTTCTATGCCAGTTTTTGAAACACAGGTCCCATATTAACATTAAATTTAGTACGTCTTTTGCTATAATTCAAGTGCGGGAGTTGCGTAAATGTTGAACTGCAAGAAGCCATCTGACCAAAATGCTTAATTTTTTTTATCTTTTCTTTATAAATTCAAGGTTCTGGACAAGGGCATTTACAATGTCGTCTTTGACAATAGATGAAGTCTGCAACCGTTACTGGATATTCATCTATGACTTCTTTGAAAAAACTTTTTCGGTTTCTTGCATTCATTTTTAGAATGGTGCAGTCTGCTCTCTAATGTTTTTATCTATTTTCATAATTAAAACATATTGGAATCTGGTTTGAAGTTAACAACTTGCCAAGCCTTGGCGCAGACGTTTTGAATTTTCAACCATAGTTTCCAACTTTTTTTTGGTTCTGATAACACTTTTAGACCAATGAATTAAAAATGGCTTCTTTTTAAACGAACTTTTTGGCAAATGTGCTGAAGATTTATTTCTTGCGGTAGTATTGTCTGTACACGTAATTTTTAGATTTTTTTTTATAAATAACACAAACGCACAAGGTGATGCTTGCTTTTTTTATGGTTTATTAATCTTACCAAGAATGTTGCTCTTGATAACTTCCGTTTCTTCAAAATTTAAGGTGCAAACGCGGTACACTTTTGAGATTACTGCTAGTGCAATACTCTCGATGGTATCTTTAGAGGTTTTTTTAAAGTTTTTTTAATTTTTCTTGCAGTTACGAGTTTTGCTTATGCCACAATAATGCAGTTTCTAATGTTGGTGGAGTCAAGTGTTAACGTTGCCACATTTGTCTAAGCTAACAGTAGGTTTTACTTATAAATCTAAGTTGTTGAAAATGCTTTTGTTGTATGAGTTCTCTGAGCATTTTTTTGTTTTTGCAGCTTGAGCTTGTCTTTTCTCAAATGCGTTTGCTACCACTGAACAAAATATTTACTGTTCTGAAAGTTTTATATTTATACACACAAGAACAGATGTCACCAAACACAGTGCTCGGTTTTTCACAGAATTCTAATTACAATAAGAGGTCGATTGGTATCCCTGTGGAATTGTTTGTAGCATCTTCAACGCTATGCATCTCACGGCATGATAGTTTTTACCTTTGGAGTTGTGTTTAAAATAGTTTAGCTTGCAGATCAACTAGTTTTTTTTAAGAACCAATTACCCAGAGCTAGATTCCTTGTGTTGTTGCCGCAATAGGTAATTTTAAAGTATACTTACACCCCCGTCGTAATACTTTCTTTATGTTTTATTTTTTATCAATTAGTTGTAATACTTTTTAAATTGTTACTTTATCATTTCAACTATATTTAAAAAAAAATTTGTAGCACCACATTTCAAACGTTTTTTTTTCTTATATTCCAAGACAATAATAGACAATAATGTCGTTTTCTGCAAATGATTTTGCTTTTACTTGAACCAAAGTTGAATATGTTATCTTTTGTATCTCTTAAGTAACAGAAGAGCTACTAATAATACTATACCAACTTCAAGTTTTTTAAATTTTTATTTTCTACTCGATAGCTATTATTTGACACAATGAGCATAACTGCTAAAAGTCACAATTTTAATTCAAATTTAACTTGTTTACCTTCAATCTTACAACTAAACTCTACAGTGCTCTCATGCTATCTAGTACAATGGCAATCTCAAAGATCATAGTACTAATGTGAACCCATCGTCTAGTTCTAGCAATAAGCTCTGTAAAGTAGAGATCATTTTCAAAAGTTTAATTCAGACTGGATTGTTGCATATTTAATTTGCTTACAATCGGAATTGGAATATTAGGCTTATATTTTGCTAGATTGGTTGAGGTTTTAAAGTAGTACTTTTGTCTATGATTAGCTTGTTGTGATGTGCTCACGTAATTTGGCAAAAAAGATGAGCATTACGGAAAACGTGTTTAAAGAGAAAAAAAAATACCAAGTATATGGGCTTGTACATTAGCAAGAACAAGATGAAAAATTTGCAAAAAAAAACTTGTTTTAAATTATCCAGCAAAACGCAAGTAACAATGCTACCGACTGTACCGATAACATAAAAAGGTTTGCAACAACACTTCTGCAAATAAACGCTTTAGGCCAAACCAAAGTTCTGCCTTTTAATAAATCAAAAAAAAATTGCCAGACTATTGGCAAAAAGAAAGGCGACTAAGGCAAGAATACGCAACCTGGACAAAACCCAAGTTAAAAAACTGAGGTAAACCTTTAAGGCAGTAAAATTTAGCTATTAATACCACAATAGAAATGCTAGCCAGAGCTCTGTGTGGTCGAATTGACGCAAATATATAAAGCACAGTTTATAAAATTGTCACAAATAAGCTGAGTACTTGGAGTCCCGTCAAGATCGCAGCAGTAAAGCAGTACGAGACAACACTGGTCTGTTCTGAGCTACCTAGTGGTAGATTAAGTGTATGCCGTGGTAAAAAAAAAGATATGCCGCTTTGCACTGTGTAAGAAATCAAGACGGCAAAGAAGAAAGATATTCCAGCAAAAATAAAATTGGTGTTTGACAAGTTGCTGAAGACAAGCAATTTTCTCAATATCTAGAAAACCACCAAGCTCTACTTAATTGAAATATAAAAAAAAAATAACTGCAATCTGGTATATAGAGTAATATGTCTAATCAACACGCTGGGGAAAGTTCTAGAGCATTAATATGATTAAGGCATACCTAAACAATTTAATAATTTTGGATAATAATTCGAAAACGTATTATGCAAATACGTGCGTTTCGCAGAGGTTGATTTTTGGCCGGACTCTGTAGAACATATACTATTGTCACCGACCGGCCAAGGAAACCCCTCACCCGCATGCGGTTTACCGTCTTGGTTTTTGTGTAAGTGGGAGAAGTGCTTTGGCAAACGGCGTTGAAACGGCGGAATGTCCGCCCAAGTGGTCGTTCTGAACCTCTGCTGCGGGGGCGCGTAGTGCTATGCCCCCAGAGCTTCTTACCTTGGAATGAGGCGAGTGCTGATCCATTTGCCTCAATAACCATGCGTCAGCAGGGGACATGGCTGATTTTGGAGGTAACCAGGACCGCGCGGGGTTCGTCAACAGGTTTTCATTCGTGGTCATGGTAATGTCGGATTCTTCATTCCTCCGAGTTCACTACCGAGTTCATTTCACTGCACTCATTATCACTTATTGTCTTGCACTTTAGGTGTTTCACTTGATGTTACACTTGTCCCGTCGCATGGTCGGTCTACTGACTTTACACTAGAATTTTTGTTCCGTAGGTGCGCGGAGTTCTTGTATTCTACTGACTTTCGCGGCCAAAAGTTCGATCCTTTTATTCAAAAGTGCGGCCACCCGTAGACTACGCCCAATGGTCGGCGCTGATTGGCTGCATCGGGAACCAATGGGAAGCCTTTGCTTCTACGTTAGTATTAGTTCTCCCCAATTTTTTTGACGGAGGCAGCATTTTTGTGCTTTATGTTGAAAGGTTTCGTAGTTGGATCTAGTCGTAGGCCGTTCAGATGGACTTTGTAAGGCGCTCTATAAGATTGATCTTCCACCCAATAACAGTTGGAGCCTGCTGCTGTGATGACTTTTTTAGGTCCCATCTAATTGTTGGCAAGGCCTTTAGCCCTGCCTCGCACCATGACCAGGTTTCCTGGAGCGTATGTTCGGATGTTGGCTGCTTATGTGTGGTATAAAGTTTGGCCATGTCTTGCCTCTTGCAGTCTCTGGTCTTGATCGGGTAATTGTTTGTTCAGGGCATCTCAACCTCCAGGTTTCATTAAATTATGGCCCAGAAGCAGTTTGCTGGGTGTCATTCTTGTAACTGCATTGGTCCTGCGGTTGTTGAAGTATTCCGCGAGCGGTATCAGCTTGTCCTAATGCTTCCTCGGGTTCTCTTCCATAGGGAATCTTATGGACTTCTTTAGTTCGCCATGGCGTTGCTCGACTGGGTTTGCCTGTGGATGGTAAGTAGCTGTAGTGTGCTGTTTTACCTTCCAGCGCTGCATGACTTTTGGGTATTTTTGTTTGTATACAGGATGAGTTTCGAGGACTTGGATTGTAAATTTGCTGGTTGATAAAGGTAACAGCACAGCTTTGACCCATCGGGTACATAGATTCATAATGGTGAAAGCCATCTTGTTTCCAGCTCTGGTGGTGTCAAAGCGTTCTATGTAGTCAATTGCCACACGTTCCCAGGGTTTCTCTGTTGGTTGTGACAAGAGCGCAGTTTTCGGTTGTTGAGGGCCAGTCTTGGTGCGCAAACACGTTAGACAGCGACAAATGTGCCTCCAGACCAATGATAGGCAAGCATCCGTTTGTAAGACAAATAGGTTGTGCTAGTTGGAGGAGTTGTGGTAGTGCCGCTTTCACTGTCTCAAAGGCCTGTTGTTTGACTTCGGTTTAAATGAATGTTTTTTTTGCTCCTTGCAGCGTTATAAACGGGTTTGCTATGATGGAGAAGTCCGGAACATATTTCCTAAGCCATGTACATATGCCCATAAAAAGGCGGAGTTGTTTTTTATTGGACGGAGTTGGGTAATCTTTTACAGCTATTAAATGGTACTGTACAGGTCTATTTTCTTGAACACCTACTTTGTGTTTCAAGTACTCAACGTTATCCAAATTTGCATTTGGACATCTTGCACTTAAATCCATATTCCTGAAGTCGCTCTAACACTTTTCTAAGGTGGTCAATGTGTTGGTCGGCATTTTTTTAATATACCATGATGTCGTCAAGGTAGACTAGTACCATGTGTCCTAATAGCCCATCCAATATTTGAACATGTACTTTTGGAAGGTGGCTGACCCATTTTTTAGCTCAAATGGCATTACCTTGAACTGGTAAGTTTAACCATTTGATGCTGAGGAAGCGGTGTATTGCTTATAACTTTCTTTCATTGGTATCTGCCGGTATCCTGTTGTTAAATCCAATTTGGTAAATACTTTGGCGTTCTCAAAATCTTTCAAGGTTTCTTGGATTTTTGGTAATGGTGCGGTTTCTATTTTAGTGACGTCATTGAGCTTACGATAGTCAATGCAGAATCTCGGTTTTCCGTTTTTTTTGTTTATTAATACTACAGGAGCGCAGTAACTGCTGTTGCTTTGTTCGATAATCCCATTGGTCAGGAGTTCATGTATTTGCTCGAATATCTGAGCTTTTTGGCGAGCGTTATAGATATAGCGAGGGGTTTGGATCAGAGTCTAATCCGTGAGATCGATCTTGTAGGTGATGGTCTTGTTTGCTGTAGGGACGATGCTATTGTTAAACACAGTATAGTACTTGTGCAAAAGTTTCTTGAGTCGGGCCTGATTCAGAAACTTGTTGTTTGGGATCTCCATATTCTTGATGTCTAGAATTGGTTTTCTCTGTTGTGACCAATAGATAGTGGATCTGCTGTCTTTACCGTAGTTCACGCACTGTCTTGAGTAGTCGATGCTTACTTCGTACCCTTTGAGCCATTGGTTTCCCAGTATGACATTGCCTCCAACTTGGTGGCACGAGGAAAGGTATGATTTGGCACTAATTGCCTATCTTAACTGTCACGCTTGTGTCACGGCTGTTGATGGATTTGCCTGTCTCGCTTGTCCGGTTGTTGGTCTGGTTTTAGGTAAGCAAAGCCTAGTATAATTTTGGCTAGTTCTTGAGTTAATCAGAACCTTGACTTCTGCACCGTTGATGGTCACGGATATGCGTGGCAGAATTATTTCTCCAATACTCGGTCGGATGTGGTGTTGCCTGATGTTTGGCTTGCGGTAATTTTGTCTCAGGAACATGGGGTTCCTTCGGTAGTCTAGTTTGAGTTGATTTTATTTTCATTTTTTTTTTTCGGCGATTAACTGGATTATATTATTTGGGGTACTAATGTGGTATGATCAAATGACAAAAAAATAAAAACGTTAATAAAAAACCATAGAGCAAAGCGGCAATTAGGAAAATTAATGTTTACCAAACCGTTTCTACACGGCTCATACAGGTAGTGGCAGAAGTTAGTCCAATACTCCTGAAGAGCAAATAAAAAAGAGAGAAAAGCCAAAACCATGCAGAAACCTTTCACTAGGTCACATCATGGGCCACCAGAACACGGCTGCTTCAGAAACTATTTTAGTCACTAATATTATTGACATAATGTTAAGCGACAAAAACGCATAGAACAAACGTAATACGAAAACTATGAAGAAAAAGAAAAGATAAGAAGTCAGAAGAAAGATAGGAGGTAATACCTTTATGGAGCTTAGGCTAGCAATGCACAAAATGGGGTTTAACCCAGTATTACAGCGTAGCATTGGTTACCTGTGTTTTAGCTACAGTTGAAATTAATGGTAATACATTTTAAATTTCTGTGTTGTATCATCTTGTTATATCTAAATGCATTAAACAAAGTATGAAGAAGAGTCAAAGCAGATTTTCAAATAAAACAAAACATCAAAAATAACAAAATGTTGGGGTTAAATAACATTAACAATTTCAAAATTGTAATCATTGTAAATAAACTGAAATTAAATTTTTTTGTTGCTACATCTTGATTGAGTTGCATCTGAGTGAAACTTCTATTGGAAAGCAAAATTTTTTTGCGTGTTCTAATAAACTCTGAAGGCGTAGTTAGGTGGTTTTAATTAAAAATGAAGCCTCTCCGTATTGGAACCTTAAGCCAACAAGCAGCTAGAGGCAAAGTTCCAGACTAACTACGATTACCCTGCAGCGTAGTAGTTGCGTTGTGGATCCGTAGAATGACTAGGCTTGGATTTCTACTTAAAGGGGAGATCAAGACTAACCCACCTTGATCAAGCGGCTGCGTCGTCTAGTTAGATATCCAACAGAGTGAGTCAGTAGTTGCTGCTGCAAATCATACACTATAATGGTTGGTGTGTGGTGCCCGTTTGTGTACAGTCTATCCAGAGACTATATTTTTTATAGTATTGGCAATCAATATACAACGTCCCCATAATTGTGGCTCTATGAGAAGCCAAAAAAAATACAACTCTTAATAACATGAAGAAAAAAATTACAAATTGTGTGTTTTTGGATACCCCAAAAAACAAAACCAAGCCAAATGCCTCTCTTCCTAAAAAAAAAGGTTTCAAACATAACTTCTTTAGCTACCTAGACAACCTGAGAAGAAGGAAAAGTATCCATTAAGCAGAAGTAGCCGGGATGATTTCTAAAGCAATGAAAACAAATATCTGGCAAAATGTACAAATCCTAACGGAATTAGAATGTCAATCTGCCCTCACTCTATCAGGAAATACTAAGACTAGTAGGCTGACACGCAATGAGTCAACCACCAAAATAGGAACCGCACCATCTCTCAAAGCCTTACCATTTAAAAGAAAACGTACCACGCACTAAAAGTACGGTGGTAGACAGGCAGAAGAGGCAATTAATATCTCAAATCCTAAGATATTACCTACTACTTTCTAGAAAGAGCCTGCAAATATTAACAAGAGTCTTGACATGGCAAGAAACACATGAATTTGTTGAAAATTGAATTTGCCCAACATGTAGAAGATGCAAAATTGATGACGAGTCGATCAAACATGTATTAAGCAACGGAGTTTTAAGGTCTGAGTGCAGTAAAATTTGTTTCACCCTCAACTTAATATTCAGAATCTGAGTGCAATAATAATGCATGATGCATCATTGTAACTTAATCTTAACTATGTCATGGTTATAGATTATTGATTGATTCGTATTTATGCTTGCTTGTTTGTCGGAGTTATTCCGATACACATTACTAATTTTATGCTATTCAGCCACATGCTCCAGACGCATAGGAAACACAGTTTAAGTAGGCTGATGATAGACGCTGTATTTATAATACTTTGTTCTCGAATAAAGAGTTTTTTACACTGCAACAAAAGGCTTTACATTATATTAATTTTGTTTTTTCACATTTGCTAAAAACAAACACTATTCGTGGTTTTAACAAAACTTATATAAACTTACATTTCATCATTTCATTTCAATTTATTGCTAACAAATGATATCGATAACTACTCATCAAATACGATTTTTTTCTGTAATTAGTATTACAAAAATTACTATCAATATACTGTGTTGTGAATAAACTTCATTGCGAGATTTATGCAATCTCAACATCCTACCTAAAATATTCCAGCTTGATTCATTACAATTTTTTCATTTGCGATTTCCATTGTTGCATGCGGTTTTGAAAGTAAAGTCTTCCAATTCTAATCCCTGTAATTGTATTACGATATATTTTAATCGTTTCCATTTTAATTGCATCTCGCAGAAGATAATTAATAACCAAAACCAATTAATGGCAATCGCTATTAAAAGATTCCGGCTGATTTGACTCGAAATTATTACACATGCTTTGTGCAACACCCACTGATGATAAATCGAAAATCTTTAATCCAATTGTCTGCAATAATAACAACAACAACAATAAGGAAACACAAATTTTGTGTTATTTCTGTAACGATAATTATTCATTGGTCGCGCGTGGAAAACAAAGTGAAAGCGAAAATAGGCTGCCGAATAGGAGGCGAGTAAAAAATTTGAAATAAAATAAAAGACGAGCGCGTTCCAGAAACAACAGCAGACGTGACTCATTATCTTGAAAACTCATCTCCCAAGCACAGTAACACAATTAGCTGCACTAACATTCTGCCTCATTACGACAAATTGCGATGGCGCAGTTTCCCAATCACTCTTATGGGTTTCCATAAAATCCTCAACATTGCGCACGAATTGACTACAAATTCGCAATTTCGCTATATTTTAGAGGACGCGACGCACTTATTATGAACGTAATTTATTTTCATTCAGGGGCGTTTTTACTTACTACTTTCATTTTATTATACGCATATGGAAATCTTTGTTTAGTTTTATTTTAACGTCAAGCTTCTAAATTTTATGTAATTATATTTATACCCCCACTAAATCACTAATAATTATTTGCAAATTATGATGTCAGTCTGCAATGCGCTTCGGTGACGCTCCCAAACGGAACGCGTCGATAAATCCAATTGTGCAAATTCAATAAATCGAACGATATAGAGAATTGTATTCGCACCGTTGGTTGGCAATAACGACACGAAGCTGGTGTTCGAAAGAAATTAATTGCTGTTTCGTGAATTGAATCTATTCACACTTATACTAGCGATCGACCTCTTTGTAGAGAATTTAATTACATACAAATCATACACACACACTTTTTTCGTAATTATAATGATACTTTAAGCAGTTGCATAATTATCAGTTGGTAATCATAATTGGATTCCATTAAAAAAAAAAACAAGGAGGAAGTGATTGGAATTCTGTTAATTACAATGTCATATGTAGTGTTCAGGTTCTAATGTTATCAATTTGCCAACCGTCTAGCTTCACATTTTCTATTCCAATGACAAAACGGGATCAGTTTTTTAAATGTACTCATTAATTATGCATACTTTATATCTCATTTTACTCAGATAATAGTGTGATGACAATATTAGCATAGTACCTATTTTACAGATCCAGAGACCGAAGTTACATTTCGTGATTGCTGTGGAAAAGTTCCATACAAAAGAGCAGACCAAAGATAGTTTGTTAGTGTATTGGGACAAATGAGTTTAGTCTTGATTTTTTTTTCTGAAAACTGATAGAATATATGTGACAACAATGACGGTTTCTTTAGTATTTTTCTTACCACTTAGAGTTGGAGCCAGTTATATTTGCCACACTAGATCAAGTTTGCAAAGCTGCCAATAAAACGCAACTGAAAAAAAAAATAATAGTAAAGTGGCCGTTTGTGGTATTAGCTAAAAGTTGACTAATTAATGGTCTGCAGGTCAAAACATTTTTCCAAAAATAGTTTATGTAGGTCTTCCGCTCATATTTAGTTTGCTTCGGATTATTTCTTTTTTTGGTTTTGTATGGAATCCCAATAGCAGATCTAGGCCAAATAAATTCTTTTTTAGCAAGCTTTGCCTTGAGGTTTTCTTTTATATTCTGGTCTGTTTGTATCCAAACCAGGTATACGCTGTTATTTGTTGCAATGCTTCCAGACAATTTAAACAAGTTGGATTAAAGAAGACGCCTAAAAATAGAAGCAAACTAGCGAGCAAAGGTCTCAAAGCAGTGAAAATGGTAGCTGTTGAAATAGTGCTGGAAAACAGCTCAATGTGAAGTCTAAACCAACTCGAAAAGGATTGACAGGATTGGCAGATACCTCAAAAGAAAACAATAAAAAAGGAAGGCCCCAGAATCACCTATGCGTCCTCTACAAAGAAAAAGTAATAGAGACAAGAAAGACTAAAGAAACGGGCACTAGAAACAGGAAAGAGATAAATAAAAATCTTAAAAGTCTACTAGACTTTAACAAAAAAAATAAAAACGTTTACGTGTTTGTGAAGAACAAGGTTCAAAAATAAATAGAATTTGGAGAAATGACGGAGCCTACAGAGGTATACAAAGGATAAACTGCATGATTCGGATGCAGAGCAGAAGTTGTATGACAAATTGTCTAGACTGAATAAAGAGCAAGAGAAAAAAGTATACAAACTTAGCCATACAAATATGTAACGAGCTACACGTCAGCAAATTTGGTAAGATTCTAGAGTACGCATACAAAGACAGACGTCAATGTCGACATCTTCACCGGGAAAGGCAAAAGGACTACCGCCAAATTTGACAAGAACACTGCACGAGGTAAAAAGACCAAAGGTCAAACTGACGGCAAGAAACGAAACAAGCAAAGGAGTGGTAACAGGCAAAAAGAGGCATTGATGGTTAAACTCACGGATGGGAAATCTTACTATGACATGGTAAAAGATATTAAGAAGTCGACTTAACCAAAATAGAAGTCAAAATAAATACGATAAAGAAAACAAAAGCCGGAAACGTATTAATTAAAGTTGCCATAACAAAAGGCGGTAGCGATGCTTTAAGGCAAGAGATCAAGGACAAAAAGATGCAGTTGTACAAGCCCAAACCAAGACGCTGAGAAAAAACGACAACCAAATAAAAAATAGTGAAAGCAATTGCAAAAGAATCGGAGACTACATCAGATATAGAAGTGAGACTCTCAAAAGGGACCAACCATGAAGGCCTCTAGTACGATCACTTTACCAACGGGAGAAGAAAATAGCTTTGCAAACAAGGTACTGTCAAAACCATCAAAAAACCTGCGACAAAAAATTCATTAAGGTCGGAAAAAGACCAATGTTTTGATAGATTGCAAACATCACCGCTTTGCGTTAAAGCTGCATCCTAACAAGACTAAAGTTTGAAGAGAGCAAATAGACTAAAGCCAAATAAACGACTCACAACCAAGCTTGGCACAATATACAAATTAAAAAAAGGAGCTAAGACGAGCCATCAAGGCTTTAAAAAAGAATTGTTGGTCAAAATTGCGTGAATAAGTGGAACGAGATATTTGGGGTACGGACTATAAACTGGTTACGGGCAAATTGCGTGTTCGGAGCATGGTCAGACTGAACAACAAACAACAGCTTGACATAGCCAAAAAACCTTTTCCTAGCCATGAGAAAATCAAATAGCAGTACAGTAGTACTAAAAACATTTCTATCTGCAAAGCTGAAGAAGTAAAAGCAGCTGGCAAAAGATTCAGACCAGGAAAAGAAGAAGGTATTTCTATAGAGATTATAAAAACTGTAGCAGAACAGAACAGGATGATAGTGGCATTTAACATACTGTTTAGAGAGAAAACCTTTCTGTCCGTCAAGCTGGTATTGCTAAAAAAACTCCAAAAAAATGACAAAGGGCCTTCATACAAACATTTTTGTCTCAATATCATGAGAAAACTGTTTAAACACATTATAAACCAAAAACTACAAAATCAGATTGAAGAAAACGTTTAACTCTCGGACAGCTAATAAGGGTTTCGCAAACAGCGTTCCGCTATAAATGCCTTAGGCAAACAGGGAGAGATGGAAATAAAGTGCATGGTTCCACAGGGCTCCATTCTCGGCCTTACACTGTGGAACCTGTACTATGACAACTTGCTGAGACTGAACTTGAGCGAGAACGTAATCCTGATTAGTTTTAACGATGACAACGGCAATAGAAGAAGTGGCAGAATGGGATATCTGAAAAATTAGCAAATAGTTAGCAGAAAAAAATCAAACCCTAAAACACCAAAAAAACAGAAGCCGTTGTTGAAAAATACGCAAAACAAGTGTTACATATATATCGAAATAAATATAAACATGTGAAACCATCTCCAACAAACCCCCAAAAAACAAAAAAGACAGCAAACATGCCTAATGTAGGAGAAGCAGGATTGAGACAAATATAATAAATGTGCTCTATGGTAGAGTCCATTATGCTCTACGGGGCTTCAATATGGGCAAAATAACTAAAGAAGGGCAACTACAGGAAACTGCTAAAAAAGATCCAGAAAAAGACTGCGCTAAGGATAGCAAGTGCCCACATGACAACCTCTACCAGACCTATCCAGGTAGTGACCAAATGTAGGAAGAGCAGGATCGAAACAAAGAGAATTGATAGCTGGATGTGCTTTATGGTTGAATCCATTATGCTCTACGGGGCTCTTATATGAGCAAAACAACTAGAAAAGGCCTACTACAGAAACTGCTAGAAAAGGTTCAGATAAAATTAGCGATAAAGATTGCAAGTGCCCACATGACAATCTCTACCAGACCCATCCAGGTGGTGGCCGGGGTTATTTCCATACACCTCCTGGCAAAAGAGCAAACCTCTACAACCAGTAAAAAGAAAAAAGAGTGAGTATCCCAGAAAGCATAACAGACTAGAGTAGTCACCTGATCATGAGGGTAACGTCGTTGGTCACACGGAAGCACGGTGACGTGGTATACTTTTTGACGCAGTTCCTCACAGGACACCGATGTTTTGCTTCATACCTGAAAATGATAACAAAGGCAGAAAGCAATGCATGTGCCTATTGGACGGAAGTGGACACCCCGTAGCACACAATTTTCTACTGCGACATGTGGTTACCCATTAAGGAGTTTGCCAGATCAAAACTAAGAACAAATATGCAAACCAGCAATGTTTCTATCATCAAAAAGAGAAAAAAAAAATAAGTAAGGGCAAAACAACAAAAGAATACGTATTGATAAAGAAATGCCGAGAGATGATACCTCCATTATTTAGTAGATAAGCGGTAGGCGTTTGGAGATTGTACATAATACAGCCTCACAGATGAATTTGGCACGTTTATGAAGATTTTTAACTTTTTTCTTGAAAAAGGTTATATTTACATTGCATTCACTCAGCAAGTGTAGCGGAATAACCCGTGGCATAGAGGTCTATCATTATTCCCATTCTATTCATGTGCTTGTTAAGACCACAGAGTCCAGTTATTAGTTCTGTGCGCCTTTGCAGCCTGATTTAACTCATTTGTGTTTCTACAGTTTTGGTATTATGTGATTATTCTATTAGGAATAGTCTTAGTGTGTCGAGCAAGTTTGCCATCATGGTTATTGGTCTGTTCGGGTATAGTCCCGTCCCAATCAAGTCACTGACGCACCACTCAATGGCAGCCATCTCTTCCTAAAATCTAAGGCATATTTGCCCAAGAGTAGCAAAGTTTGCTTTTCTTGGTATTAGTAGATTACAGCTCGGGTGCCATTCTGGACTCTTGACTGTGCCCAAGTATCTTTTGTTTGTCTATACATCTCGCTGTAGCATTATAACATTAAATGTCTTATTAATGCAATGAGCTTTAGTGAAGTAAAACTTTATCATTAGAGGTTTTTCTCATGCAGCATATTTGTTATACTTTCTCTGTAAATCCCGAGGTTTACAATGTTCTCATTTATCTGTAGTCAGTAGTCTACTCGTCTCGCCTCCGTCATTACAATCAAGTAAAATGGCGATAACAATACTTCCACAGCTGCTGTGGGATCCCTTAATCAGCAGACATGCTAACCTTCAAACTTTAGAATCTTTGCCTCCTTATTTCAACCATTAATAATAATTGTTATTTGTTGTATTTTTACTTTTTTTAAATTTTCGTTTTTGATCAAATTCTTTTTGACAAAAAAACAACTTTTTACTACAGGATCGGTGGTATTTTAGACAAGAGGTCGCGCGACAAAATGTTTAGTATTAACACAGGATCCATTTCTTTTCCCGAGAGTATCACAATCTAGTGGCGTCACATAGATTTTTTTGCAAACTCAAAAAAAAGTTTTTTTAACTCAAAATAAGTACATACCACCATTTTTCATTTCAGGTAAAAATGAGTGATCGACATTTTACATCCGATAGGCTGAACAGATTTTTAAGTTAATTTTGAGCCTTTAAATGCGCTAATTGAAAGTGTACCGCTAGTTAACGCGAACGCTTCTCTAATAAAAGAACTTTTCTTGGTCACAAATTAATTCTAGTAAGTTTTTAAATTATATGTACAAATAAACCAGTGACGCTACGACAAAGTTTGAAAAAACAGGATTTTGACCAAAGTTATCTCCAGAATTCAACTTGAAAGATTGTAGTCTCATTTGAAAGAGGAAGAATTAACTCGTAAACGCCTATATAAAATTTGTTAGTCTCTGTCTACAACCTCTCAAAATTGAATCTTTTTGTATGCTAGATTTTTTGTTTGTAGTTTTAAAATTAGAGTGATTTTCATCACATTCGGTCAAAAGTTACTTTTTTGACAATTTTGGGACTTTTTGAGACAATTATAGTCTCTTATTTATATAACGTATTATTAAGTAAATTTTGGGTTTGTTAATATTGAAGAAAACAGTATTTTTGCAATAATTTATTTAATTAACAAAGCTGGATAAATTTACAAAATAAAAAAAATAAAAAACAGAATCGGCAGGTGAACATCTTAACCTTAAAAGTCTATATTGAACTTTAATAATAAATAGCTTATCCAACAAATCATCCACTATCCTCACTTATCCAATCGACATATTGGAGTATTCTGCACCATTTGCAAATCAACTTTAGGTCCCACTAAATCCCTAATATTATTATACCCGTATTTAATCATAGTAGGTCTTTCCAGAGACAAACCCCAAGCCAAAACTCTGATATCTTCAGGCAATCCCATTGGTAACAACATTTCCGGTCGGAACATACCAGAATTTCCAATCTCAATCCATTTGTTTAAACCAGGATGGAAACAGAATATTTCCATACTGGGTTCGGTATAGGGATTATAAGCTGGCTTGAATTCCAATTGAGTTATGCCTAATTTATTGAAAAACTCCGTGAATACGCCGATCAAATCGCCTAAGGTTAAGTTATAATCGGCAATGACTCCTTCGACTTGATGAAATTCGGCTAAATGCGTTGCGTCGAGTGTTTCATTTCTGAAGACGCGATCGATGCTGAATAGTTTTGTTGATTTGAATGGTTTTTGTTGTGCTACTTTGTACAACATTCGTGCGCTTACTGCGGTTGTGTGGGTGCGGAGGAGATTCTTTTCGGCTTCTTCAATTTTCCAATCGTATCCATATCTGTAAATAAATTGTAAATTGTTAGTTGGTCACTTATAATTCAATTAATCCAACCATTTTATTATTCTTTCCACCCACTTTGCTAAGCTAATAGTCAGCTTGCCCGGCTCACTTATAAACTCCGCCCACTTAACCTGTTTACTCCACCCACTTATCCTATTTACTCCACCCACTTAATCCAGCTGTGATCCTCAGGTCTATTTGACCCCAATAAAAAAAAAGTTTATATTTCATCAAATTTTAAAAATTTGTAAATTTTAAAACAAATTATCAAATTTTGCAATTGTAAAATGAGAAATATTTATGCTACTAATTTTGTAAAATCAATTATTCAGATAATAAAAATGCAAGTCAGTATAAGACTCAAAAGAAATGATGCAATTATAAAGATAATCCTAGCGTGAAAGAAACCTTACTTCCTGCTAATGGTATATTAAAACAGATTATAAGTCAGTTAAATTAATTAACGTAACTACTTCTAGAAAAACTGATAATTATAGTTATCTTCTTTTTTTTTTGTTTTTTTTTTCAAAATTTGTTTACCATACTATTCTAATTGGTAAATTTTGACATATTCAATATCACAAACACTTCCATTCATATTATTATAAATTTAAAAATAGAACTTTATCTCTGTTAATTTTATATTTATTTACCTTTAAGTAAATTTTGTGTTTCTAATTTTGTAAGAATCATTAGTCATATTAAATTCTAAAATTATTGTTAATTTTAAAAATGTTAATTACTTCATATACAATAAAGTTATAGTTGGGGTCTATAAGAGCCAAGGAACACAACAGTATAGTTGGTCAAGAAAAGAACAGCAGGGTTATTTATTCCACCCACTTAAAAAATTAGCAGCACCCATTTAACATATTTACTTACCCCATGGATCCATATCCACCCTGACTATGAACTTTCTTCACCCTCTCCAAATAATCCTTAGGAAAATTTCCACTACTCTTTGGATCAGATACAAAGAAAGTATCATGAGCATCTCTAGCCGGATGCTGTTGAGGCTGGAACAATGCATCAAAATTCCAGAAAGAATTCTCAACAAAATTATTAGTCGGCATTTCAGAGAAACCCATTTCCAAAAAAATCTGCCTGAATTCAGCCCTAACTTTCAGCAACGGATGTAAATAACCGCATTCCAAAGGAGCACCCAACGCATCCAAATTATAATCTTTGAACTTCAATGATTTCCAACTACCCGAAGTTAACATTTCCGTTGTTAAATCAGCTTCCATTTTTGATAATGTTAAACTATATTCAGGTCCTTTTTTTAAAGTGAAACTTTTAACGACGACTTCCTGGATTAGTTTTCGTTTTTTATATTCTTGTTTGAGATTATCGGTGATTTCAGATAAGTTACCTGCGAGGATTGATTTTAGATTGATTTGTACTGAATCAGTTATGGAATCAATTTTCTTTTTAACAATTGGTGCTTTTCCTGATTTATCAACTTGTATCCAACCGCCAGCAATGGCTTTACTGAAACCGACTTTAGCATTTGGTAACTTCATCAATTCCGATTGTGCTATGCCATCGTCAGGAATTGATTCGAATAATTTTGCCTCGTGACTACCTGAAGTATAATAATTCATTTACAATTTAAAAGAAAATTAATAAATAAATAACAAACCATTTTCAGCAATTAATTTGCCTTCGTCACTTAATTCCAGCAGCTTTTCACTTTGTACTTCGGCTGATACTAGATCCCCATTTGCTTGGATGCTTTTTAAAGCACCTACTATCTTCTGGTGATCTACTTTGAAGCAATTAGCTAGATCTAATGTATTTACAGGCTCATTTTCTGATAAATATTGCAGGATTTTCTCACTTAACTCAGCCATTTTGAGGTTATAAATAATTCTGTTATATAAATGCTGGATATATTGCCGAATTAATCAACAATAATTAATATTAAACTTGATCAAGGGTTGGGGTTGTTTCCGACTGCTGTTATTGAGAAAATGATGCAATATTGCCACCGGTTTGACACATGGGTATGTGTCAGATTCTAGATGTCAGATTTTATGGATTTTGGATTTTACTGCAGGAGAAGTATGTAAAGTTGATTTAATGAATAACTTCATGTTTGATTTGCAACTTGGCTAAATCAGTTAGACAACCAGTTATGCAAATGTAATACTTAAGTGGTCTACACTCTATAGTATATGAGGGCGTCTCAATAAGTAAAATCAAAACTATAAAATCTAAAATTACAAATTATATCTACATTTTGATTAAATATTATTAAAATACTAATTTTAATACAATAAAAATATAATAGATATAATATTAAAGCAAACAATAATTTAAACAGTTTGCAAACATCTCAAATAAAGTTGTGCAGACAAAACTTTCTCATATTTGTTTTATGCAAGTAATTTGATTGTGTGCGTAGTACAAACAGTTTACATACCGTCCAAATTATAACACAAAGTATTTTTATAACCGGCATAAGAAACATCAAATTTGACAATTGAATGGCTCGGGATAACAAAGCTATATGCCACAAATAGTTGTTCCAAAATAATCTTATTTAAAGTGTTTTTTATTGCTTTAAATATGCAATTTCTAAAATAAATTATTTTTTTTATATAAATGTTCTTAAACTATCCAGGAAAACGTGTAGATTAATATACCCAAAATAAATACCGTTGTTTAACCTTGTTATTCCAAGTCTTTCAATTACAATAATGTTTTTTAACTATTTTTTTTTCTAATACAAATATTTTGTTGTAGACTATTATTACTTGTTTGCTTTTGTTGTGTTGTGTGTAGCATTCATTAAAACCTAGTGGTGTTACTGCTAATTTCTAAAAGTGATACCCATTGGCCGTTGTGTTGTATTGAAAGCGTTACTTAATGACATGAATATCTATGCATTGTATTAAAGATAAAAGGTGCGTGACTATTTCTTTGAGAATATAGTAATCATTGTTTTTCTTAGAGTTTTTGAGCAAGTCTGTGGCGGTTGGTGTTATTGTAGTAGTGTACGTATATTGGTGTCAGGTTTTATTTTAAATAGTACAAAGTTGATGTAAAAATTGTTGTTGTGTGTAATGTTTTCCAAGGATCAAATGGTTTGCTATGGTGGTTGGTATATATAAAGCCTGAGAGCGTGGACAATCTTTCCGGTGCAGTCGTCGGGGTAGAAGACAAAAATTGTTTTGGTTTGTGGATTATATCTGGTACATCTTTTTTAGGCAAAAACTTGTTTGACATTACTACTATTTAACTTTTCTGAGCAGCTGTATATAACGTAATTATTGCCCAGATAGTTACCACACCAGATCCGGATAAAGAACTGAAAAAAAAGAGAATTTTTTTCTACTGGGATAGATTTGTATGTAGTAAGTTGCAATAGTGTAATGTTACAGCATTTTAAAGCCGTGTTGCCGTTTGAAAATAGTAACTGGTAAACTTTGAACCATTGTCTAATATAATATAGCTTTTGAGTACCCCTTTGTTGAAGAAGTTGTTGTTTAGACGTCCTTGTGGTCATTTTGCCTGTAACTGAAACTATTAAATTAATTTTTAGCCAATTAGTGCAGTTGTCCATCACGGTCAAGACAAATTTGTATCCTGCTTTGGTGGCATTAATAATAATAATACTAATAATAATTTATTGCATGTTATCACAGAATGTTTACATATGTCACATATTTGAGAAAAAAAATGTTAATAAATAGAAACTGCATAATAAAATAAAATAGATTACTGTATATAAAAAGAAATATACTAATAAAGGATAAAAAGAAAATTTATGTAAAGAATAAAAATCGACTAGAATGTTAAAATAATAAGACTAGCATAAAACAAAAAATACACAATGTTCATAATTTAACATAAACTGCTGCCATTAAGCTATATATCTTCAAAATTGTTATTTAAATAACCATCAAAACTGTAAAAAGCTTTTTGGACCATATAAGTTTTTAACGTTCTTAGAAATTGCTACTTTCAAAGTCTTTTATGCAATTTGGCAAAACGTTGAAATACTTAATAGCATAAAAGTTAGTGCCTGTTTGCGATTTGTACAGTTTCTAGCAATTTAGATAAACCATACATTTGCCTTTTGTATTGTACGCATGTTTATCCTTGTGTGTACTAAAAGCATTTATGTTGGTTATGATAAATTTTAAGCATTTGTATATATATAGGCAGGTAGTGTGAGAATACGTCTCTGTATTGTAAACCGGCTAGTATTCTTATGGCTCTTCTTTGTAACGAGAAAACCCTGTTTTTTATAGCCGAGTGCCCCCATGCAATTAAGCCGTAAGTTATATGACTTTGGCATAATGCAAAATAAGCAATTCGTTATCTATGTTTTGAGTAAGGTCGTTAATATAGATGAGAAATAATAAGGGCCCCAATACAGATCCCTGTGGGACCCCGCAAGTAATCTCAACCATATCTGAAACCTTAACCATTAACATTGACTTGTTGTTTACGACTTTTCAAATAAGATAAAATCATTCTGCAGCAGGTGTAGATTATACACATACAGTTTACATAAAAAAGTTTTGTGAGATACACAATCAAATGTCTTTGTAAGATCTATGAATGATGATAAGGAATATAAACCTTCTTCAAAACCATTAATAGTTTCTTAAATAAGGCTTAAAATAGCATCAGTAATGGAACGTATTTTTCTGAAACCAAACTGTTCATTACAGAGCATATTTTGGCTTTCTAGATGCTTGGTCTTTTAAAAGCTTTTCAAATATTTTTGAAATAATATTCATTCAGTGGCCCACAAAGTCTATTGCAGGGTTGGCTTTGTGTCTAAGTTTTTATTGGTGTTTTAAGCTTATGAAGATCCATTTTTTTTTCTAATAAACGACACAAACGCCTGGGGTAAGCTTAGAGGGTAGCGGCAGTCGTTTTGTCGCATCTTGTGTGAGAGCGATGATTGTCGAAAGGTTTTAATTAATTACTTTTTGTTGCAAGCTTTACCAGCTCAAAAAGCAGTCTATAGTTGAAATTTGTGGTCGCCAAGGTTTTTGGGTAGTTGCAGTTTTTTTGGTCTTTCTGCTGCTTGTTTTATAAATTTTGGACCTGGGTATTGACTGAAAACATTGGGTAAAATATGAATTTTGTCAGATGTGTGCTCTATTTTAAACTATTGTAATAGAACAGATAAACGGGTAAATTTTGTTTTGGCATTAGTTAGTTTTTCAGTAACACCAGATTTATGGTTTTTAAGATTTGAAGATAGCGAGTACTTGTTGGCTGGTGTGTGAGCAGCGCACATTTATAGTTTGCATACACAAATACGCAAAATTATATCAGCGTTGTTTTAAAATAGCATTCTTTATAGTAAGTATATTTTTGTCATATTTTGAAAGAAATCTTTAATTTGTTTTCAAAATACTGTAGTGGCGCAATAGCTGCGTTTTATATTTACGTTTTATAACCATAGAAGGTATAAAACGTATTAAATAGATGTTACTTAATATTAACCTTGCATTTCAAGCACATTCCGCCAGATTGATAAACACAGCTGGCATTGAATGAGACTCCTGGCAACACCTACGGGTATATAACCCGGGTGTTGGTGTTAAGAGAGTATATAACCCGGGTGTTGGTGTTAAGAGAGTATATATATTTTTTTTATTTTACCTACTTTTAAGAGAGTATTGATTGAAGGTTCTTTTAATCATCATGTATATAAATAATAAAAGATAATAAGTAACCAAGAATTACTCTATTCAACCCAACAATCAACATCCTTTACAATACTATACTGTTCAATGGTTTCAAATGATTGGGTGAACACGAAATTACATTTTTCTTTTAGTTTCTTTGTGTTTGAGGTTGTATGTCGTTTTATTATTAACCAAACTAAAACATTTTTAATTTTTTTTCTTATTATAGTTATTGGCTCAATTTAATTAACAAAGCTTCTGAAAGATTCTAAAAATTGTTTAAGATAAGACTTCTATAATAGAAGGTTAATACTTTCTATAATAAAGTATTAAGTGAAATACTCTGTACAGCAGCAAACAACAAACATAATACTACTTAGAACATTAATTATTTTGTTGATGAATCCGCAAGACAAGTAATTTCAACCTCTACGTTTGAATCTTGTTTAGAACATTATATCAAAATAAACTTATTACAAACTTGCGGTTGATATGAAAAGTTTAAGTACAGTACAGTTTTTAAATAAGTAAGACAACTTGTGGGGGTTTGCATCAATTTGAGGAGTTTTTGTTTTCTAAACTTTTCCGCAGTTTACCACAAAAATCAAAAAGTGGCAGAGCATCTATTGATGCCACGCAAAATTTATTGAAATAGTTTATTTAACTACAATCAACACACAACGACGCACAAACAATATTATTATTTTTTTTAATATGAGAAATTTGATTACTACTTTTCTCAATAAGATTATTGTAAGCATCTAGCGCATGTTTACATTTACAATTAAACAAGCTAAGGTTAGCTACTTTACTTGTTTGCGTCGACCTAAATTATTATTTTTTAATTGTTAGAGCAATAAATTAAAGCGCAATCGGACGCGTTAAAAAAAAGTTTGTGTAAGTGCACCTAATGACTTATACAGGATGTCCGGAAAATACGTGTACAACGTTTGACGACAGACTCCTGACGTCAAAATAGGTCGATCTAAGCCGACTTAGTTATATCCAAAATTGTCTCGTTTAGCCGGTAGAGGGCGTCAAAAAAAACAAAAGTATAACAAAGTTGAAAGTATCTATTGTAAGAAACTAAGTAAAACAAAAACATTACTTAAGCAAATGTGTAAAATGACCGCCATCTTGCTGAATACACTTATTAACACTCTTTAAAAAATGATATTGGACCCTATCTAATGTCTCGGGATTATTAAAATGGTTGCCTGCATTTAAAATCCGCTGCAATAAATCATCGCGTGTGTTTACCGGAGTCTTGTAAACTTCTGTTTTAATAGCGCCCCACAAAAAGAAGTCACACATATTTAACTCAGGAGAACGTGGTGGCCATTTTACTGGTGCATCATTGCCTCTTCCAATCCATCGGTTGGGATATTGATAATGTAAGTATTGCCGAACGGCAACGGAAAAATGGGGCGGGGCACCATCATGCATATACCACATTTCCCTCCGAAGTAAAAGGGGCAAATTCTCCAGAAGAATTGGTAATGTGTCTTGCAAAAAATTTAAATAAATATTTCCATCTAACCTGTCTGGAATAACAATGGGACCAATAAGGCAGTGATCAATAATACCTGCCCAAATATTAATTTTAAATTGATGCTGATGATGTGCAACTTTAATGGCATGTGGATTTTTATCGGAATAAATATGTTCGTTGTGCAGATTGGTTACCCCAGATCTTGTAAAGCATGCCTCGTCAGTAAACATAATTTTTCTACAAAAATTTGGAACAAGGATTCTTTTGTTTCTAATAAATTGAGAAAATGTAAGCCGCATGGGGGGATCAGTCGGTAAAAGTTCCTGGGCTTTTTGTATGTGGTAAGGATGTAACAACTGTTCTCTTAAAACCTCATTGACAATCGTTTTAGGAACATTTAACTCACGTTCTAAGAGACGGGTACTGGTACTTGGTTCTTCTTCAACTCTTTCCAGAATCATCTCTTCTGTTTCCACAGTTCGAGTTGTTCGCATACGACCCCTGCCTTCAAACTTTTTCTCAAAACTGCCCGTTTCCCGAAGATGACGCTCAATATTGGCAAATGTTTGGTGGTTTGGTATTCGACGGTTAGGAAACCTCTCCATGTAAACCCTAACACTCTGACGCCCATTTCCTTGACAAAACCCGTATACCAGGAGCATGTCAACTTTCTGAGAGTTTGTATAATTTTCCATTTTTAATGGTAAAATGAACTTGTAATTCAAGAATGTTGATCGTATACTTGAGTAAATTACATAGACTGGTGACAATTTGTCAATAATTGTCAAATTATTAAACGCCATAGCAACAAGGTCACTTAAAAAATTATTGTTACAGGTAATTTCTTTTTAATATTTACAAATTTTTGACGCCCTCTACCGGCTAAACGAGACAATTTTGGATATAACTAAGTCGGCTTAGATCGACCTATTTTGACGTCAGGAGTCTGTCGTCAAACGTTGTACACGTATTTTCCGGACACCCTGTATGTAGACAATAGGTCTGTTCCAACATACGATTTCCAACAACTATTGTCATCCTTATGCAATCTTTTATACACAGTAATTTGTTTGTGTGCATAGTTTGAACGGTTTGCAAACTGCCCAAATCGTATGTTGGAACAGACCTAATATTGCTAACTGTTATAGCATCTAGTCTGACGCACTACTTTTTAACTAGCTACGGCAACCTTGATTAAGTAGTACAAGAAAAGTTAAAAAAAATGCTAACTTGTGGTATAATAGACAACTTACAACGTCATCATACGCCTGCAGTCATTACACGGTTAAAAAATATTTATTAAAAGTTTTGGTATTACATCTTTGAATTGTCAGTAAATATTTGTTAGAATTTCTATCAAGCCTTGTACTACGAGTAAAAATTTGTTTAGATGGCAATATATTATGTCTTTTATTTTGTTTGAACAATGTGCATGGAAATATCTAAAAAATGCAGATATCTGCAACATTAGACCTGTGTTGTAAAGTATCTAAGACATTTATCAATTTTGGATTGGCAATAATCCAAATAGCTCGTTTTTAAATAAAGTTTAGAAAAGAGAGTGTAGTTTTCGATGATCCTCCTCATACTTGGGAACAATATTCAATACAAGGACAAATAAAAGTTTTATGTATATGCATAAGTTGAACAAAAGTATACAAACTTTTTACATCTATTAACAAATTCTAGTTTTCTAGATACTTTCAAAGCTATTTCAACAGAATAGTCGTTCCAGAGAAGATTATGCGTGATTGTAACTCTTAGAAGACAAATTGAAGAAAATTTAGATATGGATTTGTTGTTTAGTTTAATATTTGGTACTAATAATGCCTCAGATTTTGATTATGAAACAGTTAGAAGTTGAGTTTTTTTAGAGTTAAAATATTGACCATATTGGGAGTGCCCCATTCAGATATTGTTTTGAGGTTTTTGTTTATAGATGCTACAGATTCTAACCTAGAAGATTTAACTTAGTAATTAATTAGATAAAGTACATATTTACTTGGCTAAAATTGCTTGCCACCAATGCTGCTATTTTATGCAACTTCTTACGATAATCTTACTTTGATCTTTAACCACTGCTTTCAATTTTACTTTGTAAATATAACACAAAGACTATACTATCTCTAAAAGTGTGACAATCTAACTTTAGAAAATTTTACTTAAGGTGTGCTTGTCTGAGCCAAGACAAGCCACTCACATGAAAGACTCTATTGTTTAGTGGCAATAGTGATGGAAAAGATAATACCGTACCGTAAATTTGAGTTATCAAACACGATTTTGGGTTCTGAACAACTCAAGTTTAACAAATGTAGCAAATCTGATTATCCACACTTTTTTGTAAAAGCCCGCACTACACTAATAAGTTTAGATTAGCTATAGCTAAACAAACTTACTTTGTATATGCCCAACAATTTAAAATAAAACTCGCTATAGTTTTTTTTATGGTTATTTTTTTACAACGCTCTATACAGTTTAACTCATCCAATTTTAAGAATCCAACTACGCAACTGAACACAAATTTACTCTATTCCCTTTGACGGCTGAGCTCCCCCGGTGCTTCCCTTGTCACCTGTTTTCATAAGCGGAGCAAGGGTCTGCATTGCGGAAGGGTCCACAACCATAGGAGGGCCCAACTTTTATTTTAAAACTTAGAGCCCCTCGAATTCACTAAATAAAAGTTAGATAAATGACAAAATTGTACTTTTTTTTTCAAAATTGTTTACGGTCTGGCCCAAAAATTCTATTCTCCACAGCTTTATCCCAATTCTATTTCCTATCATAATCGCTCAGCCTGTGTGGATTGTCAGTGACCAAAATTATTAATTATTTATCTGGAATGCAAGCAGCAGAAACAGGTTTTGAAACCGACCTATGGCAATAAGAAATTTGTTATCTCAGATAACTTAAAAAAAAACTCTGCCATCAATTTATAGCAAAGTTTTTTTTTTTTAATATTGTCCGTGTATAATTGAATGTTACTTGTGTAACAATTTGTGACCCGTTGAGGTGAATGATGATTTATCTACGTAGATATATATTCCAAAGAAAGGTCGACTTAAAAATTTTACTCCGCGACAGAAACAATCCCACGTGAAAAGACCAAAGACCTCGCATACAGATAAGCTTACCTACATATTATATTAGTTTTGTTAGATTTAAATCGATATAACCAGACTATAAGATATTAATACTGGTATTGCTGACCTCGGTGGCGTAGAGGTTGAGAGACTAGTTTACGGTACTGGAGGTCCTGAGTTTGAATTCCGGGTAAGACATGGATATTTGTTCTGTTAGGAAAATTTATAAAATTTTTATTTTAATACATGGTTGTGACTTAATGAATATAATGCTCGAGGTCAAAAAAAAAAAAAAAAAATACTGGTATTATTGGATGGTATAGTACTAGCTATTTGTGGGAGGTTCATGTTTCATTTCTTCTGGTCATCATTTTTATATAGAAAATCATCATAGCTTTGATAACTTTATTAACACGTTTACACAAGCTTTTGGCTTGCGGACAAAAAAATACCTTATTAGCTGTAGCTGTGCAACGTGGATACATTGCAGTATATTTGATGAAGTAATCTGAGATTACCAGTACAAATCTATTTCTTTGAGAATTAAATATGTCAAAATTATTTGCCATAGGCGATTTACAATAAGATGACTTTTCATAAATTCTTTGATTTTTTATTACTACAGCTTAAACCCTAAACAAACCAAACAGCAATTTATTTTTGGTCAATAAACAAACGAGACACTCGTTTAAAAGTTTTTAATACACCTAAAGGTCCAGAAATCTGTTGGTCATGAACAAATAAAGAAAAATTTGGTCTTTTTTGCATGCTTTATAATTTTTTTTTAAATCTTTTTTTTTAATTGCTCATACCATTTATTTACTTTTCTAGTTAAATCTATTTCTTCTAACTCTGGCACACTTCTAGATAATGCATCCTTTTTTTACGGTGAATTACAGTAAAATTAAATTGATGAAGACGGACTGCCTAAGCAACTATGTGATTACTAAGAATTTTGCACTCTCTAGATAAGCTTTTAGTTTTTCAATCTACCAAATCATTGTTCTTTTATAGTGGTTGCATATTTTATCTTTTCTATACTCATCAACCGACTCAGGTAGCATATTACGTATTTAACATTTTTATTGTTCAACTTTGTTAATGCTGCCCCAATCCTACAAGCACTTGCATCTGTCTAACAAGGTTTTAATTTTTTGAAACGCATTTTTGCACTTTGTAGTCTAAACAAATTTTTTTAATTTTTTTAACAAATTGTACAAAGGAGCTTTTGGTACAAAGATGGACTTTGTCGGGATCCACGTTGAAATTTTGTTTGTTTACTGCATAACTTAAATATAATAGATTGTCACGACATAACTTGCGTGTCAAGATGAGATTTGTGGAATTTTTTTTCCAGAATTTTGCAATAATTTTTAAACGTCTGAGTGACTATTATAATGTTGACTAAATAGACAATTGCATAGGATTTAAGTTCTAGTTTTAACACTTAATCAATTAAGTGTTGCCAACTGACCAAAGCATTATGTAGACCAACAAGCATATTTTTAAATTTAAAAAGTCCTTTTCCCGGAACTGCAAAAATCTTTGTGACTTTTTAGCAACGGGAACTTGCCAGTATGCCTACTTAATATCTGAAGAGTATAAGTAGCGTTTTTAAAATAGTTCAAAAACCTTGTTATGTGAGGGAATGGGTAAGCATCCCTTTTTGTGACGCTATTTAACTTACAAAAACCTACACAGAACTTTAATCTTCCATTCTTTTTTGAAACAAGCAGGACCCCAAAGCAAGCATTTTGTCTAACTTTTAGACCTTGCATTTTTACAGTAAAACTCTGTAATATTTTAGTTTAAATGCTTGCAAATCCGTATTAATTACAACAAGTATAATACACTCTAATTTGCTTCCTATATCTCTAAATTTGAGTTCCAGTAATGCATTAAATCGTGTCAGTTATTGTTTCTTAAATAAAGTACTATTCTATCTGTTTCCAGATGTTTACTTCTAAAACGTAGAACGTCAGGAACCACTACCATTTTAATCACACAGAACTTATCTAACAAGTACACTGACCGTACTTAAACATTCACATTTTTTTCTATTTGCAACAGGTGTGCTATTTTCATTATTTTTAAACAGATTATGTTGCGGGACTGAGGCATGAAAGGTAGTGTAATGATACTAGTATCAATTACCAATTACACCGACTTTTTTTCTGCAGAGCAGCATAAATTCATGACAACAATAGTGCCATTTTGTTAGCCAAGAAATCTAGTTTAACTTATAGCAGTGGTAATAGTGGATAGTATAGGAACCAGATACTAGGCCTCATCAGTATTTATAGTGCCAATCAATTAAATAGTTTGATAGTATAAATTTGCGTACATGTTCAAAGGCAGCTGTGAAGTGGTAATACAAGAGTAAGCCTTATAGCCTCTTGTAACAAAAAGAAAGTGAGAATTATAACTAGGATTTTTAGCCGTCGGCCACTTAAATAAGTCTTACAGATTAAAAAAATATTAAAATGCAAACAAGTTTAGAAATACTACTGCAAATAGAACCAAATCAATAGACATAGCATATTTTGAAGTTTTACTTTTTTACACACTACTAATTATGCTAAGATTTCTAGTTCTATTTTATTTCACTACAAGACCAAGTTAATTGGGACTATAAATATGTTTCTAGTAGGAATACTAATAAAATAGTTACAAAAAATACCACTTTAAGAAATGGTATAATGTACAGTATTTTTGCTGCAAAGTAGATCTGATCATACGTAATTTGGAGTTAATGTACGGTTGATAGTACACCGTGGACCGAGCAGGAAAGCCAATTAAGTTTTATGATTGTAAAAAAAATAATCTTTGCAATTAATACCTTTTATTGAATTTCCGGAACCAGAAGGTAGAAATAGAAGAAAGAAACTGGAACATTTATTTTTATTTTCAATTCTCCACCATATAAATACTTATTGCAATGTACAACCTACGTTTTATTTCTCTCAAACACAAATTTACTAGGTAGTTTAGTTTGCTAAATGTTTCGATTTTCCAAGAAAGTCTTCGATATCATCAACGCAACGGTCATTGCGTTCAGTAACCCACACTCACCACCCACTGTCTTTCATCGTATATAAGAAAGAATTGCAAACAGTAAAGTACATACAACTTTTTTTAACTACTTCAAATAATTGAATAGTTTGATTTTGGAAAGGTTATTAAACTAAATCTAGGATTTAGCATAATTAATGAATAAAAAGAAGCAATTAAAATTAATCGTCATTTAATTGACCAATAAATAAAATGTCCTGCAAAATAATTGATAACTTTTAATCTTAATTAATTAAACAATAGATAAGGATGTTAAAAATAAACTGGACAAACATATAATTATATTTCACTTTATACAATTAAAAACTGCTTTATACAAAAAAGAAATTGACCTGCTATGTATCTTAAATACTAAAATCACAGCGAGTAATTTGTATCAGCTACTTAATAATAATAATTTATATTTATTATAAAAGTCTTGTACTAAGCTAAGCGAACCGAATACACTTGCCTGCGTACCTTTACACATGTTCATTTGCACCGAATCTAAATTATTATCACATTTGACGGGATGGTAAACATGTACCAAACCTGCATCAACGCAACGCACTATACGTAAATTAGATTTCACCACGTGATCGTAGAAATTCACATCTTCAAATCCCCAACCTGATATTGTAACATTGATTCCTCCTAAATTAATATAATCGTCTTTATATAAACTCACTAAACCGAAACCGAATTGCCTCCAGGAACCTAAATTTGGATCTATGCGTTCAGAAACAAAATTATTATAATTTACACTGTCATAACTAGAATTTAATAGTTTAGGATTGTATAAGCTGTATACTATTGGGAAATAAACGCTTCGATTGCGTAATGTATTTTGTCTTAAGCGAGTGAGGCTGTTTTTGTTAAATACTATATCAACATCGATGAAAAATAATAGGTCATCATTTTTAGCAACGTTTACTCCATGTTGTAAAGCTTGTCCTCGCGAAAATGGTCCATCAATAACTTCAATGTCAATATCACTATTTTTATATTTATCTGTAAATTTTGCTAGATAGTCACGTGTTTTTATATAGTCTTCTTGTACATCAGGATTTTTATATAGTATAATGATGAGTTTCGTGTTGTCTTCTTCTAAGATGCATAATTCTTCGTAATTTAGTAGGAACCTTTTGAAAGTGTCATGACGTCCGCTTAATGGTAGGATGAAATTGATTCGTTTTTTATTGGGTAGAGAGGATGTAGAGAATATTGGTATGGGAATGTTTTCGCCCAGTTTTGATATCACGTGGTTGATTAGTTTCTTATGTAATGGCACTAGGGTGGAATCTGTCTGGTCGTTGAGTTGTTGATTTATATCCACTTCTCTTACTTCGATTCCTATAATGAAGAAAAAAAAAAGAATTAGTAATAAGTTAGTAACCAAATCAAATCTTTGGAAAGTTTGTAATAATTTTAATATATTTTAAAAATAATGTATGATCTTAAGAGCCGTCTGACACGAGACTGATTTTAATACAAGTGTCAGTACAATAATTTTTCGCGCCAATTATTATAAATCCTACAATAGAGTGGTTTTCCAACAATAACCTTATTGTAAATGAGACTAAATCTTCTTGTATTTTATTCAGAACTAGTAGATCTAGTATTACATGCCCACAAACATTACAGTTGGGCAACCTCTCATTAAATGTAATACAAAGCACAAAGTTTTTAGGTGTCTATATAGATGAGAATTTAAAATGGAACCAACACATATTATACCTTTGTAAAAAAATTAGCAACATTTGCTATGCCCTAAGAACTTTGTCTAAATGTTTAAACACAAAATCTCTAGTTTCTGTCTATTATGCTAATGTGTATTCTCGCTTGCAGTTTCGTATAATTATATGGGGAGGTACATTTGCAAGATTTATTTAAAATTCAAAAAAGAGCTATTAGAATTATTTTTAAAATGAAATATTTAGATTCATGTCGCAATGTATTTAAAGCTAACAATCTCTTAACAATTTTTGGGTTATACATTTATAAATGTATTGCATACTTAGCCAACTCACCAAATACATTTAATAAATATAAAATTGCCAACTCTTACAACACAAGAAAAGAGGGTTACTTTGAATATCCAAGACATCGATTAACACTAACGGAAACAAACTGTGAATACAGTTGTCTTAAATTTTTTAAGAAGCTTCCTCAAGATATTAAAAATTTACTTTTTGTTCACAAAAAACTATTTATTCGGAAAACATTTTTGTATATACTTAATATTGAACCATATTCCTTAAATGAATTTTTTGATTATTAATTTTGTATTTTCTACCTTTGACTTGTTTCACACATGTTGTATTTATATATATATGTATATACTTGTTTACATGTATTGTATTTGTACTGTACACGTGTCTAATGAAATAAATTATATTATTATTATTATTATTATTTAAAAAATTAATTTTATAATCCAGTGTTTTTGGCGACATATAAAGGGTCCGCCAAATAACTTTTTTTTTTTTTTAAATGCTATAAAAAAAAACTACTGAATATTTTCTCAAATTTCTTTTTTTATTTGAAAGTACAATCCTTCCGGTTAATAATGGAAAATAATTTCATTCAAATGGCTGCCTCGGCTGGCCTACACGATCGGTCCAATTTTTAAGCACATTATCGATTGTGTGCAGCTGTATTTCACCAATGGCTTCACGAATATTTTCCTTTAAAGCGTCAATTGTCTCTGGATTGTCGGCGTAACACTTATCTTTGAGGGCACCCCACAAATAATAGTCCAACGGTGTCAAATCGCAGCTCCGAGGTGGCCAAACGACATCAGCTCTGCGCTGATAATGCGATCTTCAAAAACAGGGCGCAAAACATCGAGTGTAGCTTCGGCTGTGTGGCACGTAGCGCCGTCCTGTTGAAACCAAATGTTGCCAATATCCTCCTCTTCAATTTTTGTGAACAAAAATTCGTTCAACATGGCCCGATAACGATCGGCTTTGACTGTAACGGCTACTCCTTGCTCATTTTCGAAGAAAAATGGCCCAATTATGCCTCTGGACCAAAATCCGCACCAAACAGTGACTCGTTTTGGGTGTACCGGCTTTTCAATGTATGCGTGCGGGTTTTCTGTGCTCCAAATGCGACAATTTTGTTTGTTTACATACCCGCCAAGATCAAAATGAGCTTCATCCGAAAAGATGATTTTTTTGGCAAAATCGGCATCTTCTGTAAGTCGATTGCAGGCCCACTCAGCAAAGCGAAAACGCATTGGATGGTCAGTTGGCTTCAACTCCTGAACCAATTGGACTTTGTATGGCGTCATACCAAGGTCTTTATGCAAAATTCGTCTCAATGATGTCTCCGAAATGTTCAATTGTTGAGAACGACGGTGAATTGATGTTGATGGCGCTTCACGCACACTTTCTGCCACAGCATCAATATTCTCGGGTGTACGCACTATTTTTGGCTTTTCACGCTTTGGTTTATCGATGAGGATGCCAGTTTCTTTCACTTTTTTCACAAGATAACGAACATACGGAGCTGACGGTGCTTCTCTTCTTCCAAAATCCGTACGCAATTTTCGCACACATTCTGCAACATTACCATGATTTTCAAAGTAATGTCGCAATATTTCCCAGCGTTGTTCAAGCGTATACACAACCATATTCGTTCAGCGGAAGGATAAAACTAATTATCTGTCAAATCTGACATGAGCTAAGTGTTACCATTCACGAAATAAGCACTAGTTGAAAAAAAAAACTTTAGATGGCGGACCCTTTATATACATTGACGGATGTATGTGTCAATTATTTTGTAAGATTTCATCCAAAAAATTAGAACCTGTTCTAAATTCTTGCTTAAAAGCTTGCTAAATATTTGAAAAATTGGCGCGCAAAACTATTGTACTGACACTTGTATTAAAATCAGTCTCGTGTAAGACTGCTCTTAGATGTATATTTTAAGGCACAGTAAAAAAAAAGAAACAAAATTTCATAAGTAAATAAACAATATGGCCTTTAAGGAAATTAATATTTGCGAAAATAACGGTCGAGACAAACAACAAAAGCAAACAAAGTAGTAACGCGCTAATTCTGTAAGATGCTGAACATGTTAAGTGACGGTGTTTCTTAAATATTTTAGTCGTTTCCTCAATCAAAAGTAGCCAAACATTATTAAAACTTTATCATTGACTGGTTGTAGCGTTGTATTTATGGTGTTTGAATTTTGAATAATCTTGATTGTCCACCCTTCAAACGTCTGCACCGCCCAAGCAAGCATCCAAGTCAAATTACACAACCCAGTCATTTTAAAACAGGAGATCAAAAAACCATTTAGTCCAGCCAACTTTACTAGTCCGGTTGCGGGTAAACACTTTATGTGAGGAAAGCTGACAATAGCATTAATCATGCGACCTTCATAAAAAGATATACTCGCGTTCAGAATTCCAAAGGTTAACGCGAGATTTTATATGAAATATAAATTGCACTGAACGGCAAGAGAACATGCAAATAAAACGTTTTTTTCCCAAGCACACATCTCCTATTGGACTAGCTAATCTTGCTAGACTGATCGCCAAACAAAACTCGGTGTTACTATGAGTTCCAGCATTGCAATTTTTGTCGTAGCTTACCATTGAAAAGCATTCTCACAAACAAAGTGCCTCCAAAGTATAAAAACCCGGCGAAACTAGTTAAAACTATACTGGCGTCTCCAAGACTACCTTTCACTAATATGAAAATAGTGCAGAAAGGTAGTGCCTATTGGTGCTGATAGTACGTGGTAGTGGCCACCCGCATATGTTTTGTAAATAGACAAAGCCAACGCAGTAGTAGCGAATAGCGCTCAGAGTTGTTTCCGTCGTGATAATCATAAGAGAAGGTCGAGTGCATAAGTGGTGTACTTAATGTCGTCGTGGAGAAATAAAATCTGTTTGTGAAACAGAAATTTCAGTCTTTCAATTAGATGTGTAATTTGTCGAGGCGGCCAAGTAGACTGATCAAAATTTCAAAAACGGACTATAATTGGCTTCCAAGTCTCGTGTTATGTTAAACTGCGCCGCCTGTAGCCGTAACAATTCCCCACCGTTTTTTTCAACGAAAACATCGCTTTTGTCTTGTATATTAAGAAGACTGTTAATTGTTGCGGCGGGTTTTATGTTGTAATTTAGCTGAGGGTCAATCAATCTAGTAACATTGTCTGCCTGCAGCAGTTGTCCTCTTTGGCTATAATTATTTATTGGCAAAACCTCGGGCTTTTACTTCGGACTATCACCATATCTCCTGAATAATACGCTTTTGATACATTTTCTTGGCGTAGATAATGGCGTTGTCGATAAGTGGCTAAACGTTGCTTAGTTGTGGAGTTATCCCATACTCCAGGTTGTTGGAGTGGTTATCCCAAAAGCAATTTGCTCTGTCTCGTAGGCTGCTTTGATGCGTCTAGAACATAGCTAAAGGTCATCATTTCTTCACACTGTTTTTACGGGTCCTGTTCCAACAAACCTCTAAAGCTTCTCTTACGGGGTTTGCTTGTATGTAATATGTGGCCCTAGTTTGGTGCAAGCACTTCATATTCTCACCACATTCTCAAAGTGTCGACTGGTAAACTGCGAGTAGTTGTATAACATTGGGATAACATTGAAAGATTATTTTTTCAAGTAACGGGATTCCTGCTCTTACACCACCGTACAAAAATGCATTTTTGATGGCTTTCGATACGATATTATTAGACGTTTGTCTCTTTCTTTCTAAAACAACACGGCTTCTAATCCGGTATTGCAAGCATCTGATTGCAAAATCTGGTTGTAGTCGTACTAACAAAAGTTGGTCCAAAAGATTGTAACGTCATCAAACGCCTTCTCCGTCGTAGTGTCCCAGCGGAACAATTTATTAGGTCCATAGAAGTCCATCAATGATCCGGCTACTCCAAAAAGGTACATATTCTTGGAGCTGCGTACATATGCCTAAAAAGCTCCTCGACTGTTTCCGAGTTTTAAGCCGTTCATAGTTCTTGATTAGAGTGAGATGTGTTCTAATGACAGGTTTCCATCTGCAATTAGTGACCTGGTACTCCATAATGTTCTTCCCAAATTTGCTTATTGATCCAGTAACCAAGGATAACCAAATATAATTTCTTCTACAAGTTAAAGGGCAACTAAAAATTGAATTTCCTGCATCACTTCTTCTATTTTAACAGATTCGCCCTTGTGAGGTAGCAGCCAGGTCGGCTTGGCCAATTATCCACATTTTTACTTTAAAGCGTGATACGGTCTGCTATTGATAAGAACTTCAAGTCGCTAGCCTTTCATTATTAAATGATGTTTTCACGACCAAAAAATAGAAGAAAAAACCGGCAACGGAGCCCTCGTAAAAATTGCCGAAAGAAAAGAAAAATAATCACTAGAAAAGTATCAAACCAACCTGCCTAATCAACATCCTTACTACCAACCAACAACCTGGGTGGCGTCACCTACCCAAATCCTCGGCAACGGAACATCATAGACTATATCACGAGTAATTTAGAGTCACTGGATTGTGACTTGGGGTTAACCTTGGTTGGTTTGACCGATAGATACAACATGTACATACGTGCACGACGCAGCTTCAGTGCATAGAAACAGTAACACCGGCAGACAGTGGCTGTCGTGTCTACTACAAAGCAAAACCGCCATCATCTGCAAAACTACTACGGAAACCAGACACTTTCAAAACCCATCACGTAGTTATAAAAAAAAACCAAGAAAGATTTAACGCAGCCAATCAAAACCATCCAAAACTTAGACCGCCAAAATCGTTAACACCGAGTGTTACAAAAAAGTTAAATGCTTTGGCTCGGCGTCAACTGCAGTTGCCATCATCAGAAACACATTTTGATAAGACGCTAAAGACAAAAACCGTTTCACGGCCAACGTCCAAAAGCTAAACGTGACCAAAAACCAACGGCTTTGTATTAAAAAAAAAGAACAAAAGTAACATAGACTGAAAATAAACCAAAAAGTAACCCACAAACTGGAAGCCCAAAATATGTTGCAAAAAACCAATATAAAATCTGAAATTAAGCCTGCCTTCAGCACAACATACGTAGCCTTAAAACGTATCCTGACATTATCATATTCTTCACTACCGCTAACAAGAACAAAATGCAGCAAGATTCACTGAAAAGGAAGCCCAACATCAAACAAACAAAAAAGTTGGCTAGCGACAATCGCCTACTTATATGTAGGTGCCAAGAGGTAGTATTAACGATGGTAAGACCAAGTGTCATATGGGGATGACGTGCAGTCGTACGCTATGACTTGTCTCGACTTATCTGCGGCGTGACTTGAGCCAGTTAAGTTCTCAGCCGTTAGGTTGCGTTGCACGTGACGGAGATAGTCGCGTGTAACGTATATTATCAGTGATGGACGCGGGGAGCAGTTGTTCCTGCCTTTAACAGTCAATTTTGCCTGGTGTGTTGCTGCCGCTGGACTGACTGCGGGATCCAAAATTCGATTTCTTTTATGCAACTTGGTGGCGCGTGATTGGTAGAGCGCGGTCGCAAAATTGGCGGGTGTTATGGTTGCCAGCGCGGTGTTGGGGAAATTGCAGCAACAAGTAGGCGGAGCCACACTCCACCAATAGCATCCCACTTTTTCCTATACCGCTCCTATAAATACTAAAATGTTGTGTTACCGTCATGTGTTTCGCAAGAGGACTAGCTTCAGAATTAACAAAACCTCGTCATCAACTAGAAAAAAATACTACTTAAATATCGCAATTCAAAATGTTCTATCCCTTAAAAGATGACTTCAACAACCTCCACCAAAATTACGCCGTAGACACCAACTAAGCTATATCTATCGATCGCGATGAGTCAAGATAGTTTAGTCTCAAATCCATAACCGGGAGGACATCTACGACAACCTCTGCCAAGACCTCGTAGTACCCTAGAAGGTAACCACATCTCCAGAACGTAATTTTATAAAGAAACGCAGTCCCCAAAAGTCTCCAATCTCTGTAGTATTTACCAGAGAAAAACCAGCCCAAACATGCACAAACCCCACACTATATAAACATTTTTTCTCCGGCATACAATAGCCAAGAAACGCCGTCAACCACCGCCTCCAACAAGACCTAGAGCGTAACATTTACATCTACAGTCAGTCAAGACCTAGAAACCAACAAACCTAACATCGGATAAGGCACCACTGGAGGCAATAAAGACAAAATATTTCGTCTGCTGCCACCTAGTGCTAACAACGTCTCGCGCAGCAGTTTCCTGACAAACTCTAATGGTGCCGTCAAGCTCCATCACGTTCAATATCCTCTGGAAACTCTAAAGCAAACCCCAAAAACTTACCCTGCGCGTATACACCCTGCCATGGTTTCAGGACGACCTCCAAACCAAGCACTATTAGTTCTTAGTAAACTAGCACTCTGAGTAAGTACCCTCTGAAAAAGAGCGTTAGAAGACAAATTTTTAATTTGTTTCTCAAAAACTAGCAACTCTTTTCGGAGACCAGCTGGTAACAAATGGCGCCCAACGAGGGGCGATTCAAAACATGGTTCTTTCACGTCCCTATCAAAACATCCCTAAAAAGAGTAAAAAGAAGGTAAAAAGTCACCAAGCCAACGACCTAGGAACTTGCATACATAACCAAGTCAAAGACTAACACAAACTAGCCAAATATCTGACCATCCAGAAGTTGCGTCGCCTGGCCATTGTGGCGTTATATCATATAATCGAAATGGTAGGATTAATATAAAGCGTCCCCAATACAAACATTCGCGGACCTCTTCGACCAACAATTAACCGTAACACCAATAAACCAGATGCCGATAAGACAGATAAACAGGCCACCTTTGCCTTAACCTTTTGCAGCTAAACTGTTAAATGGCGTCAATAACAAGCTCCTCCAGATTTGAACTAAATACTTCATTTGAGTTCAAAATCCCAATTATGTTTCCGACAGCGAGTATAAGTACTAGACTAACAAATGCCTGCTGGGGACATTGAGAAACCAAACTAAACGTTAAATGTTCCAGCTCAGATTAGGAAACCTTAGACTATCACCGGAACCCAGACCATAACCAATTTCAAACCTTCCGTGCCACGAGTGCTCAAGCATTTTAAACTCCGCGACACCAAACTCATAATGGAACCCCAGTGGACACGTTTTAATATATTACATCCCAAACAATAGTAGCAAACCCAAATCAATGAACACCATCTCATTTGCAAAATAGAACCGGAAGCCAATAGCACCTTGCATTTCCCCTTCCCACTCTTGAAATTTTACATTCAAAGTCCTTCAAGACCAAGAGCCCAAGCTAACAACATCTTTGGTAAATATTTGGTCTCGGTTACGATGTGCTACCTCCACTATATGCTGCAGCTTCCAGGCAACGTCAACAATCAAACCTTCTAGCTATTCTAAAGAACTGCATCACAACCATAACCCTATGCTGTGCTGGACATCCCGACAGGGTTTCAGGACGGCTACTGGTAGCGGCTACATACTTCCACAAAAAAACTGCTAGTTCTTAATTAGGCTACGCTTTATTCAGTCTATCATCAGAAAACTATCATCGGGTGCTACCCAACCGTTACCAGACCTGGACCATCAGCCTCTGTCGTCATCTTTAGAGTCTTGTCAGTAACAGGCATCATATGCTGAAAACCTTATATAATTTAGTACAACAATACACGCACACAACAGTCAAACCCTCTGGCTATTCCGTATCAAAGCTTGCTTGAGTTTTCTTCTTTTTTGAAGTGGTTCCTTCAACGTCCTTTTGTAGACCTCTGGTTGTTACTCTACTACAGTACTTCCGTTTTCTTGATAACGTCCATAAACTTTTGCAAGGGAATTGTCTTGAACTCTTTGTTAGTAAACTTGCGTTTTCCAAAAAAAAAACTGCGTTTCTCAATGTAAGCCATAAACTCGCTCAACAGATGTAATGAACTTTCTTCATCCTCCAGACAATCGCGGCATAAGGGATGTGTTGGTTCAAGCCACAGTGTCCAGATATTAATCTTGTAATCTTGTTCGGCTCATTTGCATTACTATAGTTTGGGTTGCTTGCGTTATGAACCCTATTTGTTGCGTTGCAGCGTCTAATCGCTGTTGTTGCTGTGTTCAAAAAACATATACGTGATCATTGTTTAAGACTTATCAATACGGCTTCTTCTGATGCAACATCGTTCTTAACTCAATTCATAGTAACGTTTAAAGACATTGTCAACAATCGATCTTAACAGTAAGAAGCGTTTGATATTTGTCTTTTTTAACAGGGACAACGTTTTTCACATGCGTTATTAAAAGACGACTGTACAGTTTGATTTCTGTCTTTCCACAACAAAAAGTACTCAGCTCGAGCTTTTATTATCAACACAAGATAGAAAATAGCATGCACCACTTTTTCTCAGTGCCCACTTACCAAGTTTTTGAGCTATCGCAATAACCTAACCTAACCCTTCTCCGGGCTACGCCAAAAACATCGAGAAAACACAAAGTTTCTATATATGTTGTTTAAGATAAGTCTTTCAGATTTTCAGCACTACTAACATGACGTGACTTTGTAACACATATGAAGAATACGAAAAATGATACTATTTCACAGAAAACAAACTCTACACTAAAAATAGAAGAAAGCTTTAACAATTCTATTTGTAATTAAACCAGTGGCCAAGTCTCAGTATTATTAAAAAAAATCACCTGCAAAATCTATGCCAATAACAAAAAACAACCGAAAAAAAAAAAAAACGTGAAAATCACCTACAAATCAGATCTGGTTTAAAAGTGAATAGTGATAATCATAATTATTGTAAGAACCCTAACAGAATGTCTCGCCGCTCAATAGCCGCCGGCGCTGTATAACTGTAACATAACAAGCCTGAAATGACGCGTCGCATGAATAAAAAAGCTCCGTCTTAATAATAAAACTTCATAGAAGTTCAATCCGACCTAAATATAATCTTAGAATAGTTTTAAAAAATTAATTGTTATCTACAAAGCATTAACAATTTTAAAAATATATAATGTTAACAATAATTTAATTGTAGCTTAGATTGAATAATAAAATCAATTAGTGTAAACAATAGACAATATTAAACAATTTCAATTGAATTGTTTAAAATTTCCATTAAAATTAATGTTTACGCATTGGTTACATTAAAATTGGCGTTAAATTATAAATTTATTTTGCGTGCACTTGTAACAATCCAAGGCTAAATTAATTCTAAAAATAAATTTTTAAAGTCAATGAAAGTGCAATGAAAATTTAAGCTTTATAATAATAAAAATATACTTTATATTCAGCTGCCAACTATTGCCAAATTTTTAAGTAGGTTAAGTAGTTTAGTAATTTATTTCAATTTGTAATACCTGTGAACGTCTGCTGGATGTAGGCATGCCGTCTCACTGGCACGGTCATCTTGTGGCCCCTATACTTCCTGTATACTAATAATAGGTCGAGAATTAGATCGACACCATGGATGGGGTCCAGACGCCAATACCCGTAGAAGATCTCCTTGAAGTCGATCACGCGGCCCCTCTGCTTCGAATAAAGGTTTATTATCTCCATCACCTGCAGCATAAAATAATAGCCTCGTAAACAATAATTACAAGTCGGCATTAGTGATGCATGTCTTTTGTTTTGTTACTGTTGTTGATGCTTTACGAGATTTTTATTGATTCCTTTGTTTATTCCGTTCTGTTACAATGGAATTTTCTTTAAATTATCTTTTCTTATTTAATCTCAAGTGGATAAATAGGCAATTAAATTTGTTTTTAAGATCTCATATTATGCACTGAATTAATTGTAATAAATTACTTCTAGAGCGATAAGAACAATGATTTATAGACTTTTAGTATTTGATAACAGTCAACATTCGCATTATTATTGCTTCAATATTTTATTTAAAAAAAATCGTTCTTCTCTTGTTCGCAGATAGCAACGCAATTGTCACAACATAAAAATAATAATTCAAATTCAACGTGTGGGATTATATTGAGTGATAAATCATTCAATTAGTTATTCAAATTATTTAATTTAAATTATTCCGAAATATTTATATAATCGATTACTAAAATTAATTGATCATTCAAATTATTTAAGTAATTATTGGAATGATTTTAAAACATTTTAATAGATTATTGCACTGAAAAATCTATAAAAAAATTTCTTGATCTTGATAAAGACGATGATTAAACAAACTTATTGGATTATTTCGAATGATCGATTATTTAAATAAGTTAATTCATTTGAAATACTAATATAATACTAAAATTAATTAATCATTCAAATTACTTCAAATAATTTAAATTAATTGATTCAATCTTTCAAAACATATGTTGCAAATTTAGTTTTTACACGGATTTAGCTTTAAATATCAAGACTCACCTCTCTAACAACATCCTCTAAGCCTTCCTTCATAGCCGACCCTAATCTACGGTGTGGATTTAAATCCTTGTAGGAGAATATTGATTTTGAAATAAATTCCCAATCTAGTACGTCCTCCAGATCACTCAATTTCCTCCTATTTAGTTGATTTGGAATGCCTAAACAAAAAAAAATATTTTTTATTATTTATTTATATTCAAGTCTAATGCTGGAATTCATGAAAGCAAGTTAAAGTAACGGCTCGTTAATTTTGACAACCGGTAATGCTACCACAAAGCAAGCAAGTTTGGCATATTGAATAACTAACAAAAATGAAAAGAAAATAATATTTGATACTAACGTAACGTAAGTGTTTATATTAAATTAACAAAAATAATGTTAACAGTTTATCAAATTTTGTGATTATGTTATCACTTTTAACAGCGGTCAACGTTAATTAGATTTGTTAATTTTGCTTAAAAAACCCATACACTTGGGTTTTTTAAGCAAAATCATTGAAATTGTAACAATATTAAAAAAAAATGTTTTAAACGTTTTATCAAAAATTAAAAAAAAAAACATGTTTTTAATTAAGAGAGATACTACAATGCATACCAACAAAGCGTGGTTTAGATTCCACGTTAAACTGTAGGTTCCGATTTAATATGTTTGTGTAGAACTATCATCGCACACTACAAAACATATGAGACCAAATTTGTGAATCAGTTTATATGGCAGTTCCAGACTGTTAATTATTGATTTATCAAATTAGTAGTTGACAGTTGACATGATACAACAGATTTGTCAAAAATAAAGTTGACAGATCATACAAAAGATTTGTGAAAAATAAAGTTGACAGTTTACAAATTTATGAGACAATTGCTTTGTTGAATTGACAAATAATAGTTCATGATTAACAGTTGCTGACATTTGATAGATTTGTAAAACAGTTAACAGATGTTTTGTTTATTGACCGTAATATGAGAAATTTGTTAAAATGTTCACAAAACTAAAACAGTTGACAACGGTTTTGTCAAATTGACAATTGACAGTTCATATGACAGAAAAAACGTCATAAAAAGTAAAACAAACGTAGAATACTTCTTAAGTGCAATACGATATTAAGAAAAACGTTGATAGAAGAAGATAATGATTACAAAAAGTATTAACAGCACAGATTAAAATGTAGCCAACTGGCCATAAAAAAATATTAAAAACTTTAAATTATCTATATCAGCTTAATAGACTCCAGAAGATAGAAACTAATCTGTTCTGGCTATTTTTCTTAAAAAGGCCACAGGAAGTAGAAACCTTTGTGCAGATGAGTGCAGCGGTTATTTTCTAATGTATCACTAGGTATTGGCCGAAGTTTTCGGATGTCGTCGGAGATACCCTCCAAGGTTAAACGTCTTAAAATGAGTAGTTTTGGCCCATTTCAGCAAGTAGATTTCTGTCAGTGGTTGACTAGTGACGCAAAGTTGAATGTTGTAGCCTTAAAGTTGACGGTAAAACTGGCTGTGGAGTTCTGTCTGTTACCAGTTAGGGTCCCGTACTTTGGTAGAGAGTGCAAACGCAGAGTATAGAGTTGTAGTAGCCTCGATGTGTCCAGAGAACATCTACTACAGTGTAGTGTAAACATCATCACCTGGTGTCACTAGACGGAATTTTCCAGTCTATATTTGTGGCCAAAAAATAATTCTTTAAACATGATGCTTGTTTAAGTTTGCGGACTCGACTGAAGTAAGATCGTGTGTTACCGGTTCGGGAGTTTGTTGGAAAAAATCCTTGATTGTAACAAGTCCAGGAGTCAATGTTTTAATTGCTGGACGGATGACTTTGATTATTAAGATCAAGATTGCTACTTTCTGCAGAGAAATATAATTATAATTGTGAGCTAGGAGGTAGCATCATGTGTGATAACTTGGTCTTACGTTGTAACTTGCATCAACTTGCCTATGGCGGCGTGACCTTAAGACGGTTACGTTCGCAGCTGTTAAGTTGGCAAAGTTAGTTGCGTCAACGTGTTCACTTTTTTTTTCCTGTCCGCAACGATCAATGTGTTTGCGTTGCTTTGCCGCAGCGGGACTGACTGCAAAATTGAAGAATCAATTACTTTTATGCGCGTGTTTGGTTGAGCACGTCGCGGAGTGGACGGGTAAAAATTTGATTTGATATTTATAAGAGCCGGGAAAAAAAAGTGTGATGCTCCACCCATTTGCGGCATTATAGCACAGCGGTTTTTGCTGACTTTGAAACTACGCCCTTTGCAAAACCTGTGATCTTGCGCCTTTATGGCACAAACTTTTCCAATAAATAATAGAACGTGGTTCTTTCTAAGCATTTGGCATGGTAAAGCTATCCTGGTACTGCTCCATAAGTATCGTCCCATTGTATTCCAAGTTCACGTCCAGTACTAAAGAAACTATGCTGGTCAGTGTTGATTGACTTCAGCTAAGTTTGGGTTCAGTTTTTGGGTGTTCTTGTAATCAGATAAAATCCCTGCAGATCTGATCTCAAAGTGAAATCTTAGCTTATTTTATCCAAAACTGATGGGGTTTGATAGTAACGTATAGACGGATACATTTTTAGTTAGTTGGGCACAGGTTTTTGATGTCTAGCTTTGTCGGAGGTAGTGGCTAGCAACTGTTTTAAGCTAGTGTTGATAACAAATTATAAATACAAATTAATGTTTTGTTGTGCTTGACTTCTGCTTAGAAATTACTACAACAAGTGGAATAATAAACTAATGAGAACTAAGCACTCAAATCACTGTACACTCCACTAAGGCAATACTACACGGCTACTGTTGCTCATTGCAAGCTGAATCACGTCAAACAACACAAAACTCTTTAAGTAGCACCACGTTCTGAGAGAGTAAAACAAACAAAATGTTTGACAATAATATTATGATGCAAATATGGATTGTCAAAAGCTACGGTGCCCTTTGATGTGTTGCTCACCGAAGCGGTGCTTACCTCGCTTATCGTCTAGCGAAATCCCTGCGCCCACCTTCTAGAAAACGATGTCACAAACCCTGGCGTATTGTAGTATACTCCAACAACAAGCAAGAACACCAAGAGTACATGTTACTAGCCACGAAACGGCTACAAAACCATGAGTTGAGCTGTAACCTGACCAAGTGTAAATTTGGCAAGAAAAGAGTCAAATATCTGGACCACCGCTTCATTGCGGATAAAAAGCACTACGTAAATTGACAAGAAACCACCCCAATCCAAGAACAAAAAAACAGCTGCGGTCTATGTACCCGGTTTTACCAAAATAGCTGTTGGCAATGCAAACAAAACTTTTGCTAAACAGCCGACGACAGTGCAGCTTTTGAACAGCCCAAGAAGACTATTAACCAACTGATCAAACTAGCGTTAGTGCAGAGCTGACGGACAAACAAACTCGCTAACACTTCAACAAATTAGAGTGCATGCCCGTCCTCTAGACACTACGAGCCCACAAAAAGAGTCTAGTGTGGGTGATCACATCTTCCAACGCCAAAGCAGTGTTTACCAGCTGATCACTACTATTGGAAGAATACAACTACACCGTAGTAAATTGTCCAGATACCTAGAAGACAGATCGACTATTGCCCCCAGAGAATCAATACTTTTAGAAAACCAAAACCAGAAACAGCAATCAAGGTCTGTAGCAGAAATCGGCCAACGCCACAACTAAAAGTGCAAACAAACTAATGTACTCTAAATTAAAAAAATAGCAAAAATAGTCACAAAGACACAATAAAAATACCCTCAGACTCAGGTAATAATTCAACGCTATCAAGAATCGTTTGCCAATCCCCAAAATCTTGCGGATATAAATTTTAGCTATCGAGTGGGCCAGCACGGCATGTTATTCCAAACCGGAGCCAGCTAAGACCAACTGGTCGTACATCCAGTAGTTCAGAAAAACACTTTTTCACGTGCACTACACGGTCAACCACCCTCTTCGGCAATAACCATCGGCTTGGAGTACGGAAAAATATACGCACATTTGTGCAAGAGTGCCTCACGTGCGCATATACCAAAACACACAAACAACAGAAAAGCTATATAAGAAGGTAGCCATTGATTACTTCGGCCTTTTCAATGCTAGCATGCTACAACGCGGAGATCACCATCCGCTTGCTGGATAACTGTTTCAACTTCTTAAAGACTATATTATCAAAAAACGGCCCATAGTTCACAAACAAGCAAACACTTTGCGGAGGCAACCTAATGATGCCACAGCCATCTATTACCAACAAACAACTTCAATAGGCAAGACGACGCGCCAAGCTCAGAAAAGCACTCAAGCGCTGACAGAACAACACTTAAAACGCCACTGAAATAAACTACTATTGTTGGCCTATCACAACAACTCACAAACTAACCAACAACAACAACGGCCACAAAACAAAGCACAAAGATGAAGCCAACTACTGTTGAGGCAAGAAAACAATCAAAACAATCTGAACAACCAGCTGCAAAAGGCAAACGCCACATATTGCGTCCGCAAATGCCCCAAAAAAGTTGATAACCCACACAACTATCAACCGAAAAAAAAGTAATGGTAAAGAGACAAGCAAAAGGGTTCTACTATAAATAGATTGCCCAAACTCCTCATCACCGCCGCGGAACAAAAGTGTTTTTGGTTCAAAGATCAAAGTACACTCCAACGACCACCAACCGGCACCACCTCCTAAAGATGCTTCGCACAACGCACCAGTTCCTGATGTGCTTAACAACTAAATGAAGAGGAGTAAATTGTTGCAACCGCCAGACAGCGCCACAAAACTTTATTTCCCACGCGACACGCGCAGTTAGCGGAGCCAAGTAGAGTATAAAATAAATCTGGACCAAAAAAGTTGACAATCAGAGTCCAGACCAAAGCCAAATTCTATTTACATAGCGTGCAGCTCGCACAAAGTGCCCATTTTTCAAAATGAGTACCAAGCCATACTTGTAGCACAATATACTATATCCTAACAGCAGGCAAACAAAAACAAACAAAATATCTGATCAAGAAATTACAAAATTACATCAAGAAAGAACTTACTGAAAAAAAAAAAATCTTTCTAACCCAGTTCTTCAACGCTATATAACAAGAGTTGCTTATATACTTTCATTCATTAAATAAAAACAGATATTTCTTGATCAAACAAAATTATGCAAAGTGTATGCATTCATTCTTCAGAACTGCGTGTTGGTCCAACATTTTCTTCACAGCAGATTTTTGTGCATATGCGTACATAGAATGCAAAAAAAAAACACTAAAGCCAAAAAAGAAGTAGTAATAAGTACACTAACTGATGACACAGCACTTGCACCCACTCGACCCATCATACAATAATGACAAAAACTAGTAACTCGTATGATGCGGTTACAGGGCCAGCTCGGATGCTAGCTCGCACTGTGTAACCAGGCTTTAACGCATCATGCCTCTGAGCATGGTGCTCGTATGTCCGTCATTATGACACATAAGATTCAAGCAACATAAAGTATGTGCTTGAAATATAAGGCTAGCAAAGCAGTATAAGTGATGTCTATTGTTTATTTTGCACGTTTTGGTTTTTACAGGTTTATACGTGGCTAAAATTATGTAATTTGCATTGCTTTCTTGATCAAAATCAAATTTATTAAAAAATATATTCACTTTTTTGACTGCCAAATCAGAAGCATTTTAGATAAATAGTAGAAGGGAGAAGACGCAAGACCTTGTTACCAGTAAAATTTTTCGACTAAGTTGCCTATATTTGTCGCTGATAGTCGTGGTTTCTTAGCGGCTCATTTAATGTAAAAGTTAATATTCATCTTTCTTACCAATATGGTCAGTGAAAACACATATTCCTGCATGTAGGCTAAGTTAGGTCCAAACTTGTCAACAGAAATAAAGATTTGTGTGATGTTTAATCTTGGACAAAGTTTCTGTTTATTGGTCGCACGCTTTAAGGGAGTCGTGATTGTGACAAGTGATTTGGTGGTGCTAGTCCTTGACAAAAAAAAAAGAACTGACTGTAACAAGCATTAATTTGGAAGGTCTTATCAACAAAATGTTAAGGAAAATTGCTGTGGTGGAAACAAAAGTAACGATGTTCAAGTCGTTCGTCGTAAGTTTGCCTTCAATGTGGCAAAAGCAGGTATGTCCACTCGATGTGATGCCTTGAACTCGCTCTATTTAAGATTAATGTTACTTTAATAATTCGAGAATGACTGCCTGAGTTTTATGACTATTTTATTTAATTGTTCGCATTTTTTTAACATTGATTGATGATAACAGTCACGTGTTGCAAGGCCGTAACAATTCAGAACAAAATAATTCCAATTGAGAAAGAGTCTATAAAAAGTCCTGTATCTGGCATCACTAGTTTGGGTTCTATTGTTCAAAAGTAAAAAGAAAGTGTCCACAAGAATTACACTATTTTTATTTTGTTACATGTATTTCAAAAAATATTTTACACTCCAAAACTGTAAGTCTCAGATTGCAATGGCTGTTTCGGACGCAACCTATATATTGGCGGTATACTGGTCCTATGATGCCAAAAGTTTTCCATGCTAGTTTAAAATGCTAGTTGTCTAAAGCGTTGCTCATGATGTTGTCAAGAAGTAGACAGCGTCTTTTGTCCTCTTCAATCGGACCCTTACTTTTATTTCGCACAAGTTTGAAACCAATTTCATCTTCAATCCGGGTGTATGATTTAAGATGCATGTTTAGTTTTTTTACTGCATGAGCTTTTCTTCTGTAGCAGTCTTCAAATTATATCTGGCATTAATTCTCTTGGCTGTGTGAACAATGATTTCCATAGCCATGTTTGATGGAGTTGTTAATATTTCTCTTCTAGGTGCAACATACAAGGTAAAAATATAGGGCACTGTTCCTTTTTGTATTGTGGTTGAAAATGCCGACAAACTCAACTTATTGATAAAGCCGCTCCCGTCTTCCATGTCAATGTATGCAATCGGCCGAGTGTGTCGTCATCAAAATGATCATGTCCGGAATAAATATTGTTGCCCCTTGGACAACCTATTTTAAAATCAAACAAAACCTGAATTTCCAAGTCGTCAATAGTATTGTTGATCAGCTAGAGTAGCAACTGTTTGTTCCTATACCACCAAACTTCCAATAGTGTTCTTATATGGCGGAGTAAAGTAGGATGTGCTTGATATTAATTAGCATTTGTCATCATTGTACACACCGCCATATACCCTCTCAAACCATGCGAAAGATGCGGTAGCAAACACGCCCTCACAAATCGTGATCTACTTTTGTACAATAG